>OX328131.1:38387850-38987850 GCA_946811695.1 Gonocerus acuteangulatus
TTTCCCAAAGTACTACATTTCTGGTACCCCTAGCTGTATAATACGACTTTGAATCCTAGCGAATGAATATAACCTCAAGATTACACAGAACTGCCATTTTTTGTAATCAACTCCCCCCTTTAGTGGTTGTGATTCCTCATCTCCACCTGGGAAAGGGCGAACAATCATAATGCTACAGTTATCCACACTTTCTTCCTATCCGCGTAGAAATCAGAAAATCGCTGTCTGGAAGGTAGCACGCGATACTTCCATCAGGGTTCCTTTGGTCGATAAGCCTCAAGGAGATTTTCACTCAATTCTTTTCCGCAATATAGATCGTGTAAATATGTTTGGTGTAGCAAGTGAGTGAAAAATGGTTAATAAGCAACCTATAATAGTCGGAAAATCTTTGGCGAAAGGAAGTGACTTTATGCCTATGATCAAATCCTGCAATGGCAGAATTGTTGTATGCTCATGATTTTGTCTTGAGTGTTGAGATTTTCGTGATCAGGCGAGTGGTGCCAGTGTTGTGCCTAAACCAACACTCCTGAGTACTTAATCGCTATAAAATGCTGAAGATGAAATAGTAATCTTGAAAAATCTTCAATCTCTAGAAAGGATTGCGAATTTTTTTTGCTTATTATTGCCGGCAATTAAAGGGGTCGGGGCAAAATAGTGCCAGGCAACATTTTTACAGAACTAACCTGTAGGTGCTATATGTTCGATATTAAGTGGGAATAAAGTTCATTTTACCAAAAGCCGCTCATTTGCCAAGTTCCTTTTATGACCTTCAAGGAATATTCACAATTTTGAAAATTTGAGGATAATATTTATTTATTTATTGTGAGTATCGCAAAGAAGGCGTCGAACTCATTAAAACGACAGAATCAAAGGCAGTTAGTTTTGGTCAGATCTACGATTGTTGGTCAGTTTTTCTAAAAAAAGGAAAAAAAAATATTGTTGTCCTAAAAATATGAAAACTAACAGAAATTATCAAACAGAATCATTATATAGAATAAAAACTAAAAGGAAATAAAAATATAAAATATTTGCCTAAAAAATACGTAGTTATATTTTTGAATAAATGTTTTCATGCTTTAAATGTGTTAGTAGTGTTTGTATGTATGGGCTACCTTCCGTAAGTAAGTCATGTAAGTCTTAAGGAATGGTTAGTTTGCTACGTTTTCAGTTAGTATATCGTCCCTACCATATTAAACTATCGAATATGCAAATCTGAGCAAACTAGAGAACGAACATATTCCATGCATTGACGAAGTAATATATTGAAAAATGGTCGATATTCGATACTTCATTTAAGGCGCTACAGACTATTCTATAAAGGGGTAAGAGTTCCGACAATATTCGTCAAGTCGTATCGTCCACAATAAAACAGTCTCGAATCTGAAAAACGAGATTTTGCATATTCGATAGTTTGACATGGTAGGGACGATATGTTCGACGGTTAGAGTTATGTTGCATATTCGATGAGGATAATATTTCCCGTCTCTTCTGAAAAAATGCGCAATTTATGAAAGACTTTTTGGGTAACTTTCCTCTGAAGACCAACAAAGGTTGACTTCTTACAATAGTGACATCATTATTTTGCACAGATTAGTCAGAAATCTTTTTTTAAAAAACACATTGACTCAATAAGACAGGATCATCCTGTATGTTCACCCCTTTGGAATTCCAGGAGGACAAGCCATCCTGGAGCATCTCCAGCTAAGTTACCACAGTTTAAATGGTGTTGCCCGGATCACGTCCGAGCCTGAGACCACAAGCCCTGGTCATTACTCCCCGTGGCCGTTTTGGTAATTGGATGTGCTTCTCTATGAGCAACTCGATAATGGGAGGAATCGATAATAGGGGGCGGGCTCTCACGTCTTAGCGGCCGTGTGATTCCCAACGGGGCCGCTCATTTCTTAGATCCGATTCTACTTCGGGGAGGAAAAAAAAAAAGAAATAAAAACGAGAAATAAAAAAGAAAACGACGGGAATATCCGTGAAAGTCACTTACAGAAAACTAATCCCCAAGTGGAGTTATCATTGGGCAGAGGAAAAAACGAATCTGGAGAACCGCAATCGCTCTGATCTGGTTTGGTACTTAATGTAGACACCATTTCTTATTTCATTTTCTTCCAATCTACCCCTACCTCATTTTCCTGTCCGTTTTCTGGATTGGAGCATTAGCAGTCCATTACTGGACGGTATGCACCGACCACTCAATCCAGTTAGCACCTTGTATTATCCTAACATATCAGCAGTTGGTTAGAAATCCTCCATGTACCTATATATAAAAGAGAGCCAATCTTCCAAGCTCGCATAAAAACCTCCGTCACGCAGGAGCTGCATAACTAAGCACTTTCCTCAGAATTTGGGCAGTGTAGACTGCTTTCCAGAACAATTTGCTTAAAATATCCTACATAAATAAAATAAAAACATGAATAGTTCTCTTTTAAATTTGTAACGAGTAACTGATCAATTATTAATTTGCTTCCAGAGTTATGTTTACACATGGTACCTATTACACTACGTAATAAATACCGCTATTTATTATAGCGCTCCTTGCGGCGGCTTTGTGAACCTACGTCTGGCGGGCTTTTCTATTGAAATATATTACAAATTAAACCCCCGCTTTCCGATTGACCGATTCAGCTCATTTTTACAACACTTCTTTCTCATGAGTTACCCACGACGTATACCGCGTTTCGTTACAACACAGCAGAAATTACGACCGGTATGAGTATATTGGGAATTTGGGTCCGGAGTAAACCCCCCTTCTAATGAACCGATTTAGTTTATTTTTACAACACATAATTACCTGTAGATTACCACTACGAATACCGAGTTTCGTCGAAATATACCAAAAATCATGGCTGGTAGTGGCGAATTGGTATTGTGGGTCCGGAGTAACCCCCCCCCCCTCCTAATGAACCGATTTAGTTTATTTTTACAACACATATTTACCTGTGGATTACCACTACGAATACCGAGTTTCGTCGAAATATACCAAAAATCACGGCTGGTAGTGGCGAATTGGTATTGTGGGTCCAGAGTAAACCCCCCCTTCTAATGAACCGATTTAGTTCATTTTTATACCTCACTTTTCTCTCTATATTACCACTACGAATACCAAGTTTCGATGAAATATAACAAATATTACGGCTGACATAGTCAAATTAGTGTTTTGGGTTCAGGGTAAACCCCCTCTTCCGGTGGACCAACTTTGGTGGTAAACGAACTCGTTCAATCGTTTGCTAATTGAATGCTATATACCAAGTTTCGTGACGAAAAAACAAAAACTCTGGCCGCTATCGAGTTAACAGACATATATATATATATATATATATATATATATATATATATATATATATATATAAATTTTAACGGGGGTAATTTTCGGTGTCTACTAGGTAGGATCGATAAAGATTTGAAGAAATTTTTCAAAAATTCCGTCATGAGTCCAACCTCAATAGCTACTTTCCTTCGGAGGAAAGTGCTAAAAGGAACATATACATCCAATTTCATTATAAACGGACAATATATCTTTGGGTATTCTCAATGGGGTCAAAAAATAGAACAATTGATCCGGTAAACTTCATTACATAAAGACTCCAGTTCATCCCAGTTTATGAACTGATTAATAAAATAACCAACAAGCAAAGGATAGTAAACTTTTTTTATTATCGGAAATTGTTATTTATTTTCTAATTAAGAGTTCAAAACGAGTTTATTCTGCAGATCCACGTGCAAACATATTACCATATGAATATAAAAAATAGGTAATAAAAACAGTATGTTTTGCAGAAAGATAAGTGTTTTATAGAATGTCTTGTTTTGCCTTTAACCCCGGGAGTTTTTTTTTTTTTTCCAAAAATTCTAAATACAAATAAATCAGTTTACGGACTTGGTATATAATATAATTTTTCTATCATCGCTTAGATATTGGCGTTACCATATGGTAACACACGGCGCTAATGGGTTAAGCGACAATGGATTAGTACAGTGTGTCCAATTCAATGTCGTGTGAGGACCACTTCTTTTCTCGGAAACCTTCTTTATTCCATGTATAAATATTTTGGTAATATCAATGAAGTTTTAAAAACATTTTTGAATTAAGCGATATATAGAGATATATTCTTTTGTAATTCGCAAATATATTTCGACAGTTGTAAATCGAAACTAGCTACAATAGATAGACTAATATATTCTCTCCTTTTTTGAATGCCTGTCTGATTGCGTGATGTGAGTGATTCATTACGTGATCCTTGTTTTTGTGGTTCCACCAGTCATTAAATATTAAGGTCATTCCGCAATTACCAGTGCGGTTTACCCTGAGCAGTGACTATTGTTAGTGGAACAAATCATACCAAGTGTAAATTGGTTGGAGCCAGAATAAGTTTCGATTTCCGTAGATTTGTAGGATTTTTTTTTTTTTTTATTCCAAAGAACATCCTCATTTTAGGAAATCTTGTTATCTGGGAGTATGTATGATTATATAGTCCTATGTTCTTGAAATAGGGGTCAGTATAGTTTCATATACTGCCTATCATTGCCTAAAAGCTTCAGTAAATCGTTCAAGAGGTTAGAATTTCATTATCTCTAGTAGACTGTCAAAGAATGATTTTGGAAATGTTGTGCGGTACATAAATGGCATAATTTGTCATTTATAGGTATATTTTTTTTTTATTTTTTTAATTCATTTATTTATGAGCACCCGCAACTAAGGTGATGTGCTCGAAACAATTATACAGATTCATTTCTAGTTGTAATTAAAAAAACATAATATAAATAAAGAAATACATTGTGAATTCTTAATAATAACAGATAAAATACATTAGAACAATGTTCATGTGGTTACAAATAAGGTCTGTTTACAATTACTTCGAGATAGAAGGTGTAAAATAAGAAGTTGTTTAGCACTGTTGTTGATACTGTGAATAAGGTATATACAAAATTTGATAATGAACAAAATTATTGAACAACGTAAGAATCGGGAAAACGAGAAAGGCAGTAACTCTTAGGAGGGGAAAATGTATTAGTAACAGAAAAGGTGAAAATAAGAAGAGAAGGGGTCTCCCGTGGTCTAATGGCTAGAGCCTTGGATTCATAAGCGGGAGATGGTGGGTTCGATTCCCAACCTCCGGCAGGAATTTTATCATCCCACGGCTCGCTGGTAAAATTCCTCGCTGCACCATGGATGTCGGCGCTAATGACCTAGATGTAGATGCGCCGTAAAAAAAAAAAAAAAAAAAAAAAAAAAAAAAAAAAAAAAAAAAAAAAAAAAAAAAAAAAAAAGAAGAGAAGGAAAAAAAAAAAAAAAAAAATGTGTAGGTATATTTTGTCTTGTTAATAGGAATTCGTGTGGTAATCAAGTATGTCCAATCCGTAGTCCAACGAAAATTACTTCATCGCGTTTGCATTTCCGGCGAATGAAGGCCATTTTATTTATTTTATCGATCGAAATGTATTGTATATTAGTTGCGTCCATGTGTAGTTCTAATTTTGTTGTAAAATAAGGTCAAGTTATTATGAGTTGTGTGTTTTATTTTTCATTTTTGGCGTGGTAATCTCCAATCTAACTTATGAGCTCTTAGTGTGCGTTTACACCTGAGACTTCTGGAAATATATCACAAGTATCGGATAGATATTCTCCTGAATGTTTACATAGTGACAAAAATAGCTAGACATATCTGTCATGGATATGTATACGGCAGTTCTGGATTTCTTAAAATTTGCGACAAATGTACGGCCCGTATATACACATACATTTGTGTCCTGTGTCGTACATAATCTGTGTTTATATCTGTTCGTACAGAAGTATCGACAATATAGCTAGTAGCCAAGATATTTGTCTCTGACATTAAATTCTTCTGTTTATAATGAGTGTTTACACCTGACGGTATAGTTGTGAGGACACATATAGCTTGTGACAGAAATATATATTTCAGACAGAAATTGTTGGCAGTTTACATCAGTCACAATTTCTTTCTGACATAAATATCCTGCAATAACTATAAGATTTAAACGCATCCTTAGTAGCGAGGTAGCCAGGTAATGATTTGTTTTAAGATCTTTGGCGTCTTAAGAATTTCTCTTAGTAGCGAATGGGACGTGTATCTCTCCATAAGTGTGCTTGTAGAGGCCGTAGTAGCAGTCAATAGTAAAATGTTACTTCAGTTTCGGAAATGTTATCCAGATCTATTACAACTAGAATAAATATAAATTATACAAACTCCTGAATTTTACATTACCCCAGTAATATTTCGATAGCGTCCTCAGTATACCGGATGAGCTAGGCCATACGTCAAAACATAATTGAGCCCATGTGTTGGAGAGTCGGTTCATTATGATCCTATGGCCGACGAGTCCGGGGACTCGTTCATTAACACCGACTCTATCCCTCGAACGGATTAACATTCCACATTGATTTACACACCCCGAGCCCCGGACGAGGGGAAAATAAATAAATGGGAAAGACGAAAAAAAATATATATATATAAAGGAAGAGAAAAAAAATATATATACACTCGTCGTTCTGGATGAGACGGAACTGTAAAGGTTTAATTCCCCTAGAGTCACACCCGTTTTATATGGGTCTTCCAGATGTTAATGAGGCAGTAAAACTTAGTCAGGCCTTGGGCAAGAAGGAGTGGGATTATAAAAATGGACCTATATCAAAACTAAAATGCTTACCGTTCGAGCACTTAAAGGCATAACTTGGAGTTTTGTTTTATTGCTACGTCAGAGGACATATACTTGCTCTGGGGTCGTTTAAAAATTTTAGGTTCATTAGAGAAATGATTTCTTATTCGAGTTCATGAATAATCTAGATATTTCTTCTCAATGTTGGTTTAAAAATAATAACAGTCGCTTTTTAAGATTATGAACTACCAAAGTCACACACTTCACTCAATAACGTTTCAAAGGATTTAAGCTCATGAAGTAATAGCGTAAGAAAATATTTTACCAATAGAAATTGTCTCTTTTAACGACTGATTGCCTTAGGCGTATATAAGGGGGGAAGCTGAGGGGGCTGCAGCCCCCCCCCCGAAATGTTGATTTGATGGTAAAAATGTGTCGTGAAACCCTTAAAAATAAATAAAATAAGATCACTTTGTTCATAAAATGTTTTTATTTTACGTGTAATTTTAGTGTTTTAGTTGCCTAAAACTATTCCAAGTTCTAAATTTTTAGTATTCCATACACCGGAAATGATCGAAGCCAGCCCCCCGAAATTTCCCCAGCCCCTCCCGATATTATTTTCTATATACGCCCATGCTGATTGCATATTATTCCAAGGAAATTAGTTAAAAAGTACTGATTCGTTGTTTATAAGTATTTTGTATTTGACCGACGTTTCGACCACTTCCTCGGGTCTTAGAAATTCTTTCTCCAACAATGTTCTCTCTACTTCAAATTATAATAATAATGGATAAATCTAACAGTGTCTAAGCGATAATTTTTATTTATTTGAGAAGCTTCGCGACGCAAGCGATTTGCTCCATAAAGTATCTTAAAAACATAGACGATAAGAAAACAATATAAATAGGCTTACCAAAAATCTGAATTCTAATTTCTTTTTAATCAAACAAAGAAGATATTTAAAAATAAACCTAAAACAATGAAACAAATTTCATAAAACACGGGAACGAAAAACACAATAACCTAAATCGACAGTGTATAGGTCTACGTACTTAAGTCTAATGCTGCCGGTTCGAATAGATTAGAGTAGATAAGATCGATGAAGACCTGAAAATATATTTTCATATTAAACCTTTAATCGAATGAGGTAGTAACACCCTTGCTTTGTTTTGAACGTAAGGAGCATTGAATAGTTCAATTTGACATGAACATGAAAAAAAAAAAAACAAAAAAAAAATCCAATAGTCAGAATACAGTAGCTCCTTTTGAATAATCCCAATAAGAAAAAATAAAAGCCGTAACAAAATTGAGTGAATATGGAATGGAATAAGATAAAATATTTATAGACCCCCCCCCTTCTCAGAGGCAGAACATTGCCTCTGAGAAGGTGTCTTTTAATGGACAGAGAATTATGTAAATATTGATAGTAAAATATTATGTTTACGACTTATTTTATACACTCATAAAATATGGCAAATTATTACTTAACTTAAGTGCTTGCTCATAAAGTTTTTTTTTTTTTTTCAGAAAAAATTCTATGTAATAAATATGTTTCCAAAATTGAATTGCGTAAATAATGGCCCATTTCCGTGGTTATAGTATGGCAAATTTTTAGGCTGCAGAAGCATTTAATGGTCCAGAAATATTGTCTTTTGCGATGGCAGTAAATGCAAAAATAATTTAGTTAAAGGTTCTGTATTTTGTGTTCATTCTTTATTTATTAAAACCAGGACATCAACGATTTTAATTCAGCCCCTGACTAGGTAGTTTTCATTCTATCGTTATTTCCTGGTCTTAACTTGTAATAAAAAAAAAAAAGACAAGGATAGCGTTTTAATTATTTTTAACTATTATGTTAGCTCTTTTACGTCACCACTAGCGCAACTAAAGGGCATATTTGACTCGTTGTTAACATTTGCTATTTTGGAAGTTCCCTTGGCCGCAAGAAAATTCCACAAGAATGATAGAAAAAACATTAAAAGTACAATATATGAATACTTTTTTTAAAAATGAGAACGCCTAATTAATGTGAGAACAATACTTACTGTTATTGTATATATATATATATATATATATATATATATATATATATACATATATATATATTTAGGTATATATTTATTATTATTATTATTCGTTTTTATTCCTTCATTCTTTGTACTGAGATATATAGAGGGAAATTTTAAGATGTGGAGAAGTTAGTTCGATAAATATTTTGATTTTGTTTTTTTTTTATTGTGAAAGGGCATAATTAATTCAACTCCAAGATTTTTCTTTACTGATACTACCCGTTGGAATTACACTAATCTCTCTGATTTAGCCCAAAATATCCTCATTTCTTCTCTTTCGAGGAGACGAAGACATTGCACTCGGGATCAGTACTAACAAAGTTAGTTATTGTAAACTACTTACTAAACTGTAACTTAGTTATTGAAATGTTGTTTAGGTTTTCTTCAATTTTAGAAAAGTGACTATTTAAAATTCACTTATTAAGTATTTTTAATTTTAACAAATTCTTTTCAAAATTTAATATGCATAAAATGGACACTTCTTAGAAACCATTAACTCCGAGCTATCGAGAGGTCAATCTTTCCAGTATAAGGCAAACCCGACGTTGCTTAATTTGGGAAATTAGACCTTTGACAATATCCTTGTTAATTTAGGGCAATGTTGTTCGCTCTAACAATGAATCATGCCATTGACTGTTAAGGATTTCAATACTCTTTTCGAGAGTTCAGAAACAGTAACTTCAATGTGTAATAATTCTTATTTGTTTACAACATTTTTCCTGTCCCACGAAAATGCTTTAATAATTTGGAAATGTCTCATTACATCAGAGCAGTTCCCTTGAGAACAACGTTAATCAGAAATACAGATTGACACTTTTCGACACCTGAAATCATACCCGATCGTGATCCGAAAAGGTGTGACTGACCCCTTATCACGAAACCCGCCTGCTTCCTTAACTATTTCGAAAAAACCGTTCGACACCTCGTGAGACTCCGGACAGAAATGCTCTACGACCCCTATACCTTTTGTAGTTTCTACAAATTTCAATCGGGACGCGATAATGGGAACCGAGTTTCGACGTGACCCCTTCGGCACTCTTCGTGATCCGGATTAGAGAGAGAGGCCACGGCTCTAGGATTGCTCTTTTACGTAATGGGTGGACGGTTATTGTTTGACCGTTGGTCGGATGAGCCAAGAAGAAGGTTGCGATAGAGGGCAAATTGGGGCTATCCGACGGTAGTTGGGGGGGGGGGGCAGTGTTTTCTATTCGAACCTATTTAGTATTGCGGCTAACGTTCGTACTAAAGGCTCATTTCGGCCTCAATCGGCCTAAGTACCAATTGGAAGTTTGCTTTGGAAATGGCTTTCTTCTTGTTCCTCAGGGAACACAATCTCATGCTGAGTAATCAACCTAAACCTTGAACCTAGTAATGCAAACATTGTTCAACATTTTATCCCATGGGAAAAAACCAATCGGGAATCCATGCTTTTTGGAAGCCTTCATCAGCTAGAAAAAAATATACACTATTGCCGAAGAGAATAATTAAAAACACACAAACAACATATTAAATAAAAACGTAAACATCAGTTATAAAACATTTTTGTGAGTATAATAAATATTATAAAAAGGCAAATGAATAATATGTTAATATCATGTGTTCCGTGCCAAAGGTCGTGGGTTCGGTTCCCACAAGGGGTGGCGGCATCAGCCCTATCCTGGCTAGAAAAGGGTGGTAACCTATAGATAACCCGTCCTAAAATTCGTAGTTAATAATAAATGGGCGTTAAAATTTAAATAAATAATATCATGTGTCGATCTAATAATGTATTGTTTTACTGTTTTTAGCACTTTCCTCCGAAGGAAAGTAGCTATTGAGGTTGCACTCATGAAGGAATTTTTGAAACATTTCTTCGAATCTTTTTCGATCCTACCTAGTAGACACCGAAAATGACCCCAGTTAAAATTATATATATATATATATATATATATATATATATATATATATATATATATATATATATATATAGTTATATATGTGTTCGTTAACACGATACCGGCCAGAGTTTTTGTTTCTTCCCCACGAAACTTGGTATGTAGTATTCCCCAATCAAACGATTGAACGAGTTCGTTAACCAACAAACTCGGTCCATCTGGAGAGGGGGTTTACTCCGGAGCCAAAGTAGTTGTTTGCCAATACCAGCCATAATTTGAGTTGTATTTCAACGAAACTTGGTATTCGTTCTGGTCAACTAATGAAAAAAATAAACTAAATCAGTTCGTTAGGAGGGGGGGGGGGGGGGTTTACTCCGGACCCAAATTACTAATTTGCATACCGGTCGTAATTTCTGCTGTATTGTAACGAAACGCGGTATACGTCCTGGGTATCTAATAAGGAAGAAGTGTTGTAAAAATTAACTAAATCGGTCTATCGGAAGGGGGGGATTTACTTTGTACTATGTTTGAATTGAATTGAAACAGGTGTTATTTATGTTTTTATTTTATTTTCTATACAGGTTATTATAAGCAAATTATTCAGGAATGCACTCGATACTACCCAATTCTGAGGAAAGTGCTTAGATATGCAGCTCCTGCGTGACGGACTTTTAATTATTTTTTTTGGTAATTCTGTATATTTTTGTTTTTTATCAACTGACGTTGCTTAACTTCGGCGATCAACGGGAACCGGTGCATTCAGCATTCCCTTGGCACTTCCTGGTAGTGCTCTTCTTTCTGTTTTGGAAGTTTGTTTCCGCTGCTGATAATTGGTTCTTCCTTTGCTTTTTAATTGCTTTACTGCTGCAGATATTTTTGGTCAAACGAGATTTTATAGCATCCAGTTTTTTCAGCAATTCCTAATCTCTCTTTGTTGACGACTGACATTTAAAGAGTTTTTCGTCTCTGTTGCAGAACTCTATAAATTAAATAAATTAAAAGAAAATAATCTCTTAGCATTTTCCTTCGGCATTTTTTTCTAAGCCATCGGCCCTGAATGTATTAAGTAAGTAATTTTATATCAATATCTAAGAGTTCATCCTTTCTCTCCCAAATATCGTGTGTCAATTTTCAATTGCCATAATTTATGCTTTTAACTACTTTCAAAGAGCTCCTCAACTAAATAAATATAATTATCACACCTTCATCCTGAACACACGACAGACTGGTTAGGGTATCTAGGATGCATATTCATGGTTAATCCTTGTGTGTAATTAAAGTATATTAAAATAATTAATAAAGTGTATATTAAAATAATTCTTCTTCCAAATTGAATGCTTTGTATTGAAAAATGGTAGTGTTATATTGTGAATATTAATGATGAATTTGAACAGGAGCTTATTTGTATCAGGGGCATAAGAGTTTTCCCGAGTGGTAATAAAAGGCATGACATAATATCGTCGATACAAATGGAAACTAACGAATATGAAAATCAACACTTTTGAGAGAGGAAAAGTATTTATTCATAACTTTTTTTGGACAGTCAAATATTCGGCAGATTTGACCTTTTGATAGTGGAATACTTTCCCTTTAATAGAGTGAAGTCAGATTGAAGAATTTGCCGTAAATAAGTCCAGCAGAAATTATTAAAGATGGACAATGAAAGATGCATTTCGTTCATATTCGTTAGTTTGCTTTTGTATCGACGATATAATAATCAGGCCTTTATGCAATGATATAAAATTATATATATCGACTTTGATTCCAAATATGTGATTTCATCTCCAAAAAAGAGTACTATTTTATACATAGCTGGTTTGGGTCTCTATGATTGTCAATTTATTTTTAAGTTGTTTTACATTGGGGGTCTCTTCGTGATCTAGTGGCTAACGCATTGGATTCTCGTGCGGGAGATCGGGGTTCAAGTCCCACCTGCAGCAGGAATTTTCTCATAATCACGGCGCGTCGAGAAAATACCCCACACACCATATATGTCGGCGCTAATGGCCGTCGGTAAGCCTTAAAATAAAATCGAAGGTGTATATTTTCTAGATACTTTCTACTGTGTCGGTTAAAGCTATTTGATAAACGAAAAATAAAAAAAACGTTTTTACTATCATACATGACAATAACTAAGAGAAGATGATTAATGAAAGAAAGTAGGCACTTGGAGTGAGTTGTGTATTTATTCCATTCAAGATAATAAAAAAAAATTATATATATTCTTTCGGAATATTCATTTTTTAGGATTTTTTTTTGGTGATAAATTTGGAAATTCGAAGATCAAATTTCATTTTCATCGCAAAAAATTTAAAGAGTGTAAAGATGTATATGTTTGGATAATTTCAAAAGAAAGCGCCAAATATTACAAACACAAGAAACTGACTATAGGTTCTCCAGAAAATTTGAGTTTTAACTTGAGTTTTTCTATTTTACCTATTCCTAAATACATGTGTAACACTGGTTTGTATAGTTCTAATTACGCCTAGACGTGTTTTTGATCTTATATATATATTTACACAGGGTGTCCCAGTATATGTGTCCACCCCCTTTTCCTCCTAGAGTTGTTGGAATTTCGAAATGAAACTTGGTAGGTCTTAGATATGTTGCATGAGGTTTCTTTTAAAGGTTTAGTTGACTTTGTAACATTCTCCAGTTTTTCTCCAGCGCATCTAACTCTTGATTTTCCAATGGCGGCAGGTATTTTTTTTTATGACGAATTCTGATAGAAAAATATTGCCCTTTTGTAGACAAATTCCTATTTATCACTGAAACCAAGCCTTTTACGTAAAAACACCTCAATACAAACGTTGTACCCTATTAATTTTCCTTTCAGATGATACCAAGATCAAAGTTGTAGGTTTAATATTTAACGGGATATTATAAATGAAATATATACCTTAAAAGTTTTAAAAAGTAACAATTCAGAAAATCGATATGAATAGAAAAAAAAAGTCCAATTCGCAGGAACTGCGTCATATTAGCGCGGTTCCGTTCTTATCTTTAGTGTTTATGAAGGCATAAAATAGAAACAGTTATTACTTTGTTTAGATCAATAGCGAAACACCTATCCAAATGAAATTTCAAACAAACCAGTCTTGAAAGGTCTTGAATTACAATCTTACCTGTATGGGTCAGCTATCCCATAAGTCGGGCAGAAAGGCCTCCACTCAGAGGCATTTGGAAAGCCTTGGGATCTCTCTCTTTGAACGCTACATTTTAACAATAAATTTATCTTCTTATTTTACTTAATCTGTTTTATTGTCAAATACATTATCCGACTATAAGCAATTTAAAAATAACAAGTAATAAAACAGAAAAAAAGAACAGTTCGAATAAACGAAATCAATTACTTTAAAGTTTTAAGCACTTATTTCTCCGATTGACATCGCCTAATTAAAACTTTCTTTAGAACATTTTTTGTAGAGCATTTAGTAAGCTTTCGAATGGTAACCTTCTGCTTCCCAAGATTGTCAACGGTTTTCGAGATACTAACGAAAGTATACAAAGTTACCAAAACTTTTCTTGTCTGTTAATAAAATATTTTATTCTAACCCTTTCTTTTCTCCAAACGTAACCAAAATTTTAACATATTAGTGTTGATGAAATTCGAACATGCAGAAAATGTTTCAACTGAATCCCATGATTCTAAGTACCAAAATCAAAGACAAAAAGAACAGTTCGAATAAGCGAAATCAATTACTTTAAAGGTTTAAGCACTTATTTCTCCGATTGACATCGCCTGATCAAAACTTTCATTAGAACCATTTTTGTAGAGCATTTAGTAATTTTTCTAATGGTGATCTTACGTTTCGCAAGATTCTCAACCTTTTTCGAAATATTAAGGAAAGTATACAAAGTTACCAAAATTTTTTATGTCTGTTAATAAAATATTTTATTCTAACCCTTCCTTAACTCCAAACGTAACAAAAATTTCAACATATTAGTTTTAATGAAAGTAGAACATGCAGAAAATGTTTCAACTGAATCCATTGATTCTAAGTACCCAAACCAAAAACGGTATTAAAAAACTATTTTTCCAATTTTCTCAAAAACGGTTAAAGCTATCGCCTTGAAAATGGTTTCATTCGTTTTCCTAGCCCAAGAAGCCTATAAAACGAGTACTTACAAGCTTATGAACTCAAAAACGTAAGCGTTACGATTTTTTTGCGCGAATTTCGCCCCAAACGCCATCTTCCAGTGGGCGGATTCTGCTGGTTAACGAACTTGGCCTTACAAATTGGAAGACGGATTTTTGTACCAAATTTCATCACAATCGGACCATTAGGGAAGCCAGAAATGAGTGAACAGACAAATATATATATATATATATATATATATATATATATATATATATATACAAATTTGAACCACCGTTATTTTCGGTCTCTAGGGGTTCTGAAACGCGAAATTTTCTAGTCGGCACTTCCGGATTGTTTCATTGTATCAACCTTATAAGCGGGGTTCCTCCCTATGGGGGAGGGAGGAACCGCGCTAAAAGTAGCTGACATAAACAATAAAAAAAAGTACTTATTTTCTTTATGAAAAAAAAAGTCCGACTCGCAGGAACTGCAGCATCTTAGCGCGGTTCCGTTCATGTCCCTAGTGCCATTTGATAAGCTTAGAAAAGAAATAAACTTATTTTTTTTATATATCTCGTGAAAATTGTCAAAATCCTGTCGAACATCTCGAATAAAAGTGATATTAAGGCGTCAGGGACACCGACAGTAGCTAACTTTTACACAGAAGCGGAAATTACAGAATCTGGCTCTCATTCTAAAGCAAAGCTCTATAAATCAATACAAAATATGCCTAATAAAGCCTTTCTAGAGGATACAGAAGCATGGGCGTATATGAGGGGGGGGGGCTGAGGGGGCTGCAGCCCCTCCCGAAATTTTGAATTGATGATAAAAACTTCTCGTAAAACCCTTAAAAATAAATTAAATAAGATCACTTAGTTCATAAAACATATTTTATTTTACGTGCAATAGCGTTTTAGTTGCCTAAAACTATTCCAAGCTCTAAATATTTAGTATTCCATACCCTAGAAATGGTCTCAGCCCCCCCCCGAAATTGTTTTTATATACGCCCATGTACAGAAGGATCAAGAAGAAGTACACAAGATTGAGTAGAATACCCTGCCTAATATAGCCTATATAGAATAATATGCCGAATAAAACGTATCTAGTAAATACACAAGGACAAATAAAAGTCTTGACGAATAACAAGTCAAAAAAAAAAACTTTATTTAACAAAATAAAACAAAGTTTAGTTGCCCAACTACAATAGAATAATATACCTAATTAAGTCTACGGAGTAGACACAAATGGACCAAAAACAAGTCTTGTGGAATATTGATTTTTTTCTAATTAAATACTTTTTATCAATATTTAGTATATAACCTTTGTTGAAAATTATTGATTGCTAATTGATGAATCGGTTTACAACTAAGTAGTCTTAAGTGCTCTCCGCCTAGGCTTTGTATTTGTGTCGGCAGATACCTGGGGTATATTTACAGCTCTTGAGGATTAACTCTTAGCAGGTAAATTTCCTGCGGCCCCATTGTGTTCTAGGGGCATAGTATCTAACCGTTGTGAAGTTTATTTTTTGGATTTAGGACTTAATATACATATGTATACTAAATCATAGCAAGAAGTAATCCTCCGTCGTCGGTTCTTAACTATGTAGACTCGCTAATGTTATCCAATCTTAGATACATCGTATTTAAAATCCACAGCAAAAACACGACATTTCATCAGAATCCCCTGCTGAATAAAACTTATATAGAATAATATGCAAAATAAAGCCTATCTAGTGGATAAAAATAGAGGAAAAAAGCCGTTCGTGGTGGTAGAAAATCTTAAAAGTATTTCGCTCAGAAATCTCCGAAATATTGTCACTAATTTTACGTATCCTGTTTTATAGCCAAATAGATTTATATTCTATAATCAATAAGAAAAACCTACTAACAATAAAAAACTATGGGTAACAGATGAAAATAGGGAATACCAAGAATAATTCTAAAGAACGAAATCAACACCAGTACTGTAATCTAGATATTCATACGGCATCATCGAATTCTAACAAACAAAATATTGATTCTAATTATACGTATCCTGTTTTATTGACAAATACATTTGACTACTATAAGCAATTAAAAACACTAGGGAATATGCCAAAGAACTCAGAGTAGGAGCCTCGACAGTTTCAAGACATTTGAAGGAAATCGACAAATCCAAAGCTGACATTACTTCGCTTATTCAAAACTTTCTTTAGAACCTTTCTTGTAGAGCATTTAGTAAGCTTTCGAATGGTAACCTTTCGCTTCCCAAGATTTTCAACCGTTTTCGAGATATTAAGAAATTATACGAAGTTCCCAAAACTTTTCATTATTTCTGACAACAGAAAATTGGTCTCATTTTACCTATCCTGTTTTACAAACACATACATTTTCCTTACAAATACAACATAAGAAATTAAAGAAATAAAAAGCAATAAAAAACCTAGGGAAAGAGACAAAAATTACAAAAAGAACGACAAAAACCCGTTCATAAGAACAAAACAGACGTATTTGAAGTTTTAAGCATTTTTTTCTCCGATTGACATAACCTAATCAAAAATAGTTTTAGAATCATTTTTGTAGAGAATTTAGTAAGCTTTCAAATAGTTTCAATCCACTTACCACGATTTCCCAACCGTGTTCGAGATATTAATGAAAGTATACGAAGTTTCCAAAACTTTTCATATCTGTTCATAAAATATTTTATTCTAACCCTTCCTTAACTCCAAACGTAACATAACTTTCAACATATTAGTTTTAATGAAAGTAGAACATGCACATAATGTTTCAACTGAATCCCGTAATTCTAAGTACCCAAACCAAAAACGGTATTCAAAAACTATTTTTCCAATTTTCTCGACAACGGTTAAAGCTATCGCCTTGAAAATGGTTTCATTCGTTTTTCTAGCCCAAGAAGCCTATAAAACGAGTACTTACAAGCTTATGAACTCAAAAACGTAAGCGTTACGATTTTTTCTGCGCGAATTTCGCCCCAAACGCCATCTTCCAGTGGGCGGATTTTGCTGGTTAACGAACTTGACCTTTCAAATTGGACGACAGATTTTTGTACCAAATTTCATCAAAATCGGACCATTCGTCTTCTATTTAGAGAGCGAACAGACAAATATATATATATATATATATATATATATATATATATATATATATAAATAAATATATACATATATATATATATACAAATTTGAACCACCGTTATTTTCGGTTTCTAGGGGTTCTGAAACGCAAAATTTTCTAGTCGGCACTTCCGGATTGTTTCATTGTATCAACCTTATAAGCGGGGTTCCTCCCTATGGGGGAGGGAGGAACCGCGCTAAAAGTATATAAAAATTTTTTTCCATATGAAATTATTATATCATAAAACTAAAAAAAAAAATTGCCTTTGTTTTCATTCATAATACCCCGTTAAATACTTAATCTACAACTTTGATCTTGGTATCATCTGAAAGGAAAATTAACAGGCTACAACGTTTACATCGAGGTGTTTTTACGTGCAAGGCTTGGTTTCAGTGATAAATAGGAATTTGTCTACAAAAGGGCGATATTTTTCAGTTTTTTGCGTTTTACGCTCAAACGGTGCGTCGGATCAAAAGATGTCTCGGAATAAATTAGTCTTAAAATTAAATTTTCTATCAGAATTCGTCATAAAAATACCTGCCGCCATTGGAAAATCAAGAGTTAGATGCGCTGGAGAATGTTACAAAGTCAACTAAACCTTCAAAAGTAACCTCATGCAAGATAACTAAGACCTACCAAGTTTCATTTCGAAATTCCAACAACTCTAGGAGGAAAAGGGGGTGGACACGTATGCTGGGAGACCCTGTGTATAATAGATGTTTATAATATATTGATTTGCAACAATTTGTTTTAATTTTGAGAACAAATAAAAAATCGAAAGAATCTGAATACATTCCTTAGGCTGTGCCAGAGGTTAACTAAAGACTCTATGGTTTTGTTTGCATCCCTTCGCCTATCAAATTCCCTGAAATCAGCGACCCCCCCCCCCCGTTCCTTACCTACGACCTAAAAAGGACTTTGTAGAGCCTAAAAAGAAATTCCAGAACCCCCTTCACACATACATGAAGGCAGGGTTAAGAGTTCTTATAAAAGTGTAAGAAAAGAAATAAGATAACGACATTTTAACAGACCGTTGAAGGTTGTCAAGATGAAAGTTAGTAGCTCTCCATTGAGGTCAACCTCTGTCGAAAGGATGAACGTCAGGATGTACAATCGCTATCGCTGATTGAGGGAAACCATCTCCTGATAGCCGTCCTCTTGAATGACCAATCTTCATTAACCAACTCAAACTTCTAATAGTTCAATCAAACTAAACGACAGCATACGACGCCCTATTCTGTCGTCACCTGATAATTTGGTGAATCAGTAAAATACAGAGCGGAGAAGGGTCCGGACGTGGAGGGACTATTTACCTCGGACTAACCAGCTAAACGGACCGCTGAGGATGACTGGATAATGCTCAGGTATCGGTTTTAATTAGGACGACTAACAGGTATTTATGTAAATCGAATGAGGACATTAACATAAGGGTGCCTTTGGAATCTCAGGCACGGCAGGTAGGGATACACTGTTATACCGCCAGTTCTTGTCTCGTAAACCTGAAACCTGTGTCCGTTTTGTCCTTGTGTCTGTTCTTACAATCCTACAAAGATACAACATTCCAATTTCCTTCTCACTTCAAGCAGCCAATTTCAGATCTCGTTTTCTATGGCTACAGAAACCGAAACACTGAATACAACTATAATTGAGGGCGTCTTTTCCATTGCAACCATTATAGATAAAATAGCTTCTCTCATGATGTACCTTCATACGCCAAGTCATATCAACGGTATAAGTTCAGGACACGAAGCCAGATAACAATATTGTCATATAAGGCTCCAAGTAGGATTTAAATGCTGTTAAACCTCTGTATAATATACAGGATGCGATGCAACATCAGCTATAGAATAGAAAAATCAACTTGCCAGGCGTCCCGCCAAAATCAAATCCATGACCTGCCGCTTGAGGTTCGAGTTTCTGGAACGATAAATTGACTTGTCAAACCGGATGAAATCCGGTGGCGTGATTGGCAACATACCCAAGCGCAAAACTTAAATTCATTGACGGTGTATACCGTACCATGTAAGATTTAAATTTATTAATTTTAAATCCTTTTTGCGATGATTACTCTAGGCCTTACAAGACAATATCGGTCTCATGTTTCAGATGAATATGGCGCTAGCCCGTCCACTTGAAGATTTGGGTCCTTAGAATGTATTAACTTGAGGAATTGGCTACTTTCCCTATCTCTTGCGTGACGGTGTTATTTCATCAATCAATCAGGTCAAAGAACATACAAAAAATACATTAGAACTTCAATCTAAAAGACATGAAAAAAGAAGTGTCGTTTACCCGATTAAGAATAAGTCATACACTCCTTCTTCGTGCAAATCAATGCACTCCAATGTGTTGCACGTACAATCTACAACTCACAGTAAACCCTATTTTGACGTGTATATATATATATGTGTGTGTGTGTGTGTGTGTGTGTGTATGTATTTGTGTGTGTAAGCAAATTATATCTGATGATAAGCATCGAACAGTGTTCGATTCACAAAGAAACTAAAGGATATCTATTTATATAAAAATCACGCGACTGTTTGTATGTCTGTCTCATGGTTCCTTATACAAATCCACACCTTATGACCGCTTTTAACCAAACGTGGAACACTGATAGGCCTTGATCCGGGAAATCTCGTAAGCTAGGTCAAAAACGTCTTCCAGCTGTCCGTCTGAATGTTTGTTCCTTATACAAATCCACAAATGCACAAGAATAAGCATATCTCCAATTTATTTACTGTCATGTTTACCCTACAGTTAATTTTTTTTTCATTTATTTATACTTTCAAGAATTAAATGTTTCAGCATGGTAATACCAAAATCTAAAAAAATTACAAATTTTAAATGGAAATAAAATTTACTGTAGAAAATTACAAATTTATTATTATTATTTTATTTTAGTTTTACCCCATAAACAAGAGATTTTCCCTTTAGTTTAATTTAGTCTGTCTAATGTTTCCAAAAATGCAACCTTGAGATATAAGAGAAGTCGCAACACTTGCGACTAAGAATAGGCCAGCCAATTCAGTTGGCAGCCGACTTGCGGGGAGTGCCTCAGTATGTGCTGTTGCTCTAAGTGGCTGTCTCCACAGTTTCAAACTCAAACTAATCTTCAAGGAACTCATTCCTTGTAGTTCAAGAGATAAAATTGGAAGCTTCTTTTTTGAATTATTGAACTTCTATTTTGGATATTTTGTGCTTGAAACTCAATGACAGCCATTCAGCAAGGAAACCGATACAAAACATATTTATTGATAATAACTTTTAACATCCACTAATGGATAACGAAGATTTTTGAAAGGTCATATGCGTGTTAGCACACTTTTCTAGCCATGATAGACATTTTTTTTTTCTAAATAAAAGCTACCACCGCGAGTAGGAATCGAATCCACGTCCCATGCACGTGCATGCAGTGCTCAAGCATTAACACTCACGGCCACTGGGACTTTGCAATACATATAAGAAGTTGACATGTACAATTTATTATAACAAACCTGAATCAATATTTAAAAAAAGTACATTTAGGAGTTATGTCCTGAAGAGTGTACGGGCTTAGTGCGACCTATATAAACATGAACAAATAAGTTATGAAGATGGCGGATGGTAATATTCATAAGAGGTATTCTAAATTATTTTTTATTATCCAATTTAACTCAACTATTCGTACTTGATTACTCTTATACAGGCATAATACTGTAATTCCACAATTTTAAGTAATATTAGTTATGAATTATCACAAATTATTGTATTAAATCAATAGACAATGAATGTTGGAATAATTCGGCATACAGAATAGCCCTAGATATACCATTAAATGTTTCTAGGTATGTGACTCGATGTTAATATTGTCTGATAATTTAATAACATCATTTTTGAAAATTCGTAACTAATATTATTAAAAAATTGTGAACTTATAGTATTATGCCTGAACAAGGGGAATGAAGTCCTTGCATTAAATGGTATAATAAAAATAATTTGGAAGGTTCACTACTCATATTTAATTTTTCCCATCTCAAACTATTTTTATTTAAATAGTTTTGCTCTTTTATATTTCTAATAAAAAGCTAACACAATTTTTTTCTGGAAATATACCTCATTAGCTCTTTATGATATCTAAAGAGTTTCGTTGCATGGACACAAGAAACAAAAATTAACGGCTGATACGGGAAAATTATTAATTTCGTTACGGAGTAAACCCCACATTCCTAATAGGCCGATTTAGTTTATGTTTTTCGGCACATCTTTCTCTTTAGATGAGCATGATGTATGCCGGGCTTCTTTCCAATATATCTCCTATATGGATCGATTTTGCTGAGTTATGAACTGGTCCAATCGTTTCTTATGGGAATGCTGAATACAAAAAAAAACAGAAACTGCACCCACTATAGTGTTAAAACCAACACACTAGCATATATATATATATATATATATATACATACATCATTTTTAACGGTTTTCATTTTCGGTACTTAGGAGGTATATTAGAAGATTAGAAGGCATAATAATAATGAGAAGTGCCAATAGTAATGATAGAGCAAAACATCATCTTCCTAGTAGTTTCTCTAAAGAAATAGCGAATATAACTTACATACAAGTAATGCTAGAAATAATGTTGATGAAATAAAACGCTATAATTTTCAATTTTTGACAACAGCATACCAGACTGTAACTGAATTTTAACGATTATTGTAGTTGCTTAGATACATTAATACAAAATCGTTTTACACCATTATTCTCAACATTTGTGCCTTATCTCCATAAAGTAAGATATGAATATAGAGAAGTTGTGTTTGTTTAGAAGTGAGGGATGAAGGATTTATTTGGAACATAATTAGTTTTTTATCTCTCTTTCTCGCTCACTGTCTATTTCCTTCTCTATCTTCGTTAGAGATATTCATAAGCCCGCTAGCTTATTTATCGCCCCAGGGAAGAAATGCTCCCTCTCCGAAGATTTGGAGGGGTGGGGGCAGAGCTAATGAAATTAGAAGCAAGGAATAAGTCACGCCCAGAGATTTAAGCTGATCCGAAATTTTAAATTAGGCAATAAATCCATTTAAGTGTTCTCTTATTGTGTTTGAGGATTCTAGCGCCTAGATCTATACAAGTTATCACTAGGATCAATATTTTTTTTCCTATTTTCCTCCAATAGATACGATTAACTCACTTCACATAGTATTGGCTTTTCAGAAAAATAACTTATACAAATTTAAAGATATAATTGTCAATTTTTTATTTATTTATTGTGAGTTCCGCAACGGAGGTGATGAACTCATTAAAACGACAGAATGAAAGGCAGTTAGTAATTATCAATTTGTCCAAATAATGCAGAAAAACACGGTTCCTTATTTATAATTAAATATTATATTTAAAAGATTACTAATATTTTTTCAACAGTCTTTTAATAACTTACTAGTGAATATTAAAGAAAAAAATGATTTCTCTTATATAAATGTAATATACTAATATCCCAAATCTCTTCATATTAGTTTTACAAAATAATCCTCAAGATATTTATTGAAAGGAGATCGTTGACCGTTGGGAATGCGAAGATAGATTTAGTCAAAGAAATGAATGCAGATCCATGAGGCATAGGTCTCTTTCTTCTCATCGCCCTGATGAAGGCTTGAATTTAAGCCGAAGCGTCGGCAAAATATTTAAGACTGAGCTGCCAATGACAAACTAGGTTGGGTTGGGTTCGTAGTTTAAGGACAGAAAAGTGCTTGGTCATCTTCGCCCTAAGAGTATAGTTAAATTAAGCGAGTTTAACCTTAGGATGGAGAGTGCTTTCAGTATTATCTGTTTGAGAGAAGAGTTGTGTTTATAAAATTGCATTTGTTAAAATCTTGCTTTGGACAAAAATTATTATTGCATAGATATAAGAGTCAGATTCAGATGCCCGTAAAAAGGAAAGAAAAACACTCATAAAAATGTACATATATATTAATTTGATTATTTATTTTTTTTATTGACAAACTAGGATAGAGGCAGAATAATTAAAATAAAATAAGATATTTAATTTTCTTATAAAACATGTGGTTTTATCAAGATACCACGACCGAACTCATTCATTTTTTTATATGAATTGATGTTTTCTGGAATATTTTAAACACAATTTATTTTTTAAATGTTGAATACAAACTGCACGATGAAACAATTAATTAAATTTGTTTATATTTTGATCAGTAATTTAAAAGTTTGACTTTAATTAGTTACATTTGGCTAATCGCGGGATTCTCATACAGGTTCTTGTCTCGCTTGAAGTACTAGGGTAAACCAGACAGTTATTGACACCCAGTACAGTTATTGACACCCCAAACTTCAACTTGAAGAAATAAGCGAACTAGCCCTAATTTCATTCTGAGAAATACAGGAAACTAATGTTTGAAGGGTCCTCTAAGTCATCTATGATATACCTGATTAAAAAACTAACCATAGGGAAGGCTTTAAAATTAATACCTCTAAGACTTGAGTTGTAGCCAGTTAATGGCTGCAAGGTTATGATTTCCTGAAGGATTTTCATTCAATTTATTTATTCCTACTCTCTTCCTACATTTATTGCAATAAAGTTAAGTACTTTATATTGTTTGTTAATGTATAATTGAAGTGTCTTGAGTGGTTTTAAATTAAAATACTCAATTTAAATATTATTATAAAGGGGTGACAATAACTGGTCATTTTTTTCCAAAGTATTTTGTTATTGACACCCCATGTCAATAACTAAATTATGATTTTTTTTTTAAATATTGATGGTTCTGTTTTAATGTTAATAATTGAATCTTCCTGATTAATCGGCAATGTTTTTTTAACTTTAATTCGAGTGTAACTAGTTATTGACATGGGGTGTCAATTACTAGTTTTTGGGTTCAATGACTAGTTATTGACACTGTCAGTTCCAAATAATAAAGTTTCTATTGTGTCTATAACAGGTGTTAGTACTTCTATGAAGTCCAGTTATAGCCAGAAGGATTTAGAGAATGCCTTGAAGGCCATAAAGGATGGCTCCTCCATTATTTAAATTTTAACGTCCAAAGGATTTGGAGTTCCGCGGGCAAATCTGCACTTTAGATTAAGCGACAAACTAAAATCATTTTTTGGACCACGGTCAATTCTTTCGGATAAAGACAAACTAACTCTAGTTTCTTGGATAGAAAAAATTGCGAAAAAGGGATTCTAGAGGAAGAAAAATTACATTTTGCAATTCCTAAAAGAATTTATTGAATTTAAAAATATAAGCCCTCGCATTAAAGGTAATTGTCCTGGTGTTGGCTGGTACCAGGCTTTCTTACAAAAGCACCCCTCCATACAGAGAGGATTTCTGGAGCTGTTACTGGGGCCAGCTTATAAAGCTAGAAAGTGGTTAGAGAACGTCATTTCAAAACCAAATGAAGATACCATAGGACTTTAAGAAGGTACTGAAAGTCATACTACACCTGAAACTATGCCTGCCACATATTTATTATAAACAACAACACCTCCTGGCCGGCGCTAATGGCCAAGTTGTAGATGCGACGTAAAAAAAAAAAAAATAAATAAAAAAATAAAAAAAGAAAAAAAGAAAGAAAAAAAAACACCTCCTGGATATCCAACGGGAATCAGTTTCGTCCATCTACATTATATTCGTCAATCACATTACATGTCATTCGTCACAAGTATACGATGAATACTAACGCTGGAAACCAATATAGAAGAAAAAAGAAAAATTTCAGAAAAAAAGGAAGCAAAAAGGTTGGAGTGGGAAAACAACAGTAAAATTCCTAAAAGGGAAATTAAACAAACCAAACAAACCCTATGTTTCAAATGTGGCAGTATTTGATTGTTCATTATGTTTAAAAGGGTATGAACATATCCCTGAAAGTGACGAGTCTGATCAATTTGTTTGTCCTGCGTGTTACATCCTGGAGTTTGATGAAGATATAAATGAAGATGATGAAATGTAAATTAATTATTTTATCATATGTTACATATTACCTACCAGCATTTTTTATCTATTTTTTTTTATTTTTTTTACTAGTTATATTCATAATGTTAAAAAAAAAAAATATTTTAATTGTTTTTTATATTACATTAAAGTTTATGTTATATGTGTGATATTATTTCCTTATAATGTACCTATTGTAGCATAAGAAAAAAAATGTTAAGAGTACAAGGGGTGTCAATAACTGTAGTGTCAATAACCCATCCACAGGGTGACAATAACTAGTTTTTGCACTTTTTACCATAATTATTGCCATATGTTAAAATGTATTGAACTTTTTAAAGAAAAATCCACTTGAGTCTTTCAAAGGATAGATAAAGAGAAGCTATAGCAAATTTCAGTTTGGTCCCATCATAAGAAGTATTTTTTTTTTTAATTTCGCCGCAGAAATGTAGTCTTAAGGGTCAATAACTGTCCGGTTTACCGTACACCATGGATGTTTAGAAAGTTTGGCAACCTGTAGATAGCCCGGCGCTAGTAGCTTAGAAGCACACGCTCCTTACAAAAAAAGTCCGACTCGCAGGAACTGCATCATCTTAGCGCGGTTCCGTTCTTATCTCTAGACTCATTTAAAATGATTAAAATAGAAGCTGTTATTATTTTGGGTCCACATTTCTAGAAAGCATGAAGATTAAATAGTTAGCCGTCGAGGTGATAAGTAAAGATGGAATGGTTGGGATTCGGCTAAAGAAAACAATACGATTTTTGTTAAAAAAATCTATATTTAGGACGTTTCAGCTAATCATTGGTAGCCTTCGTCAGCATTGAAAGTGCCGGGAGGCAGAGGAGGACCAAAGTTGACAGTTCCATCTTTACTTTCAAGAGAGGTCTTATTTACGATCTTACCTGGATAGGCCAACCCGCCCTAGGAAGGACCCCGCTAGGCAGTTGAAAAGCTATATCTTGGAAATCCATATCTCTAAGATTAAATTGTTTTTCTTATTTTTCTTAACCTGATTTATTATCAAATACATTATCCAACTATAAGCAGTTAAAAAATAACAAGGAATAAAAAGAGACAAAAAGAACAGTTCGAATAAGCGAAATCAATTACTTTAAAGTTTTAAGCACTTATTTCACCGATTGACATCGTCTAATCAAAACTTTCATCAGAACCTTTTTTGTAGAGAATTTAGTAAGCTTTCTAATGATATTCTTCCGTTTACCAAGATTCTCAACCTTTTTCGAGATATTAAGGAAGGTATACAAAGTTACCAAAACTTCTTATGTCTGTTAATAAAATATTTTATTCTAACCCTTCCTTAACTCCAAACGTAACACAAATTTCAACATATTAGTTTTAATGAAAGTAGAACATGCAGAAAATGTTTCAACTGAATCCCATGATTCTTAGTACCCAAACCAAAAACGGTATTCAAAAATTATTTTTCCAATTTTCTCGAAAACCGTTAAAGCTATCGCCTTGAAAATGGTTTCATTCGTTTTCCTAGCCCAAGAAGCCTCTAAAACGACGGAAAATTGGACGACGGATTTTTGTACCAAATTTCATCAAAATCGGACCATTCGTCTTCTACCTAGGGAGCGAACAGACAAATATATATATATATATATATATATATATATATATACAAATTTGAACCACCATCATTTTCGGTCTCTAGGGGTTCTGAAACGCAAAATTTTCTAGTCGGCACTTCTGGATTGCGTCATGAGATCAACCTTATAAGCGGGGTTCCTCCCTATGGAGGAGGGAGGAACCGCGCTATAACATCCTTAAAAAAAAGAAAACTGAACTAATTTCTACGTATTTCATGATGATCCTAGTACATTACAGAGAGGAACAATATCCAGATTTTTTGAAAGACTTATTAAGGTCAAAAATCAGTAAAAATGCGTTTGAATAAGAGATTATCTTCTAGTGCATTCATGCCTAGATTATATTCTATCTATCTAGAATACCATGTTTTGAAGTAAGCATTAATTACTGTGCATTATTCTCATTCTACTATCCGAAGGAAGCTGCATTATTGAAAACTTATCTTTTCAAAGAACTATGATCTATGGGTGGAAATGGGGACCCCAGTACGACACCCTAATCTGGAATCCCCCTCCTACAAGGCGTGGTTATGAAATTCTTCCTATAAGAATTAGATCATCACCCACACATTGCCGCTGACTCAGAGCCCATACCGCACGAGTGGGCGATATTCCAAAACCAAATTGATTTATCATCCCGAGTCGATTTTAGGTATATATTCCAATCCTGAAATAGGACAACATCGGTGTGCCTTATTAATTTTGATTTAGGGCTCCCGCTGTAGGATAACCCGTTTCTTGTCAACCCTTCCTGGAAAAATGATAAAATTATTGTCAGGAAAGGGGGGAAGTCGTACATTAAAAGATACGACTGAAGGACAACTAATAATATTGCACCGATCCTTCGTGGTCGTAATTTTAATTCGTCCTCCATGTATTACAGCCGACTGGTGTACCGCTAGTTTATTGGTGTGTGTTCTTTATGTTTTATTATACCCCTTTCATGATTTCTCTTCTTTCAGAAATATTCCGAGTCATGTACTTTTTATCATTTTAAAATTTTCTTACAGTGACTTTCCGCTATAAATATAGTTATGCTATTCAATGCTGTGTGTTTCTGAAATGAAAAATTGAGAAAAAAATCGACGTTGAGTTATAAAAGGTGTAGATGATCGGGGTTCGGTCATTAAGGACATTTATCAATGAATTAGGGAAATACATTTTGTTTACGACACTTTAGAAGGCATATTCTTTGTTCCCTGGAATTAATGTTGGTCAGGGTCAGTTTTTTAATGAGGTTCTTTAATTGGGGATATTTGGATTTAATACTCTGAAAAAGTTGCGTACCTGATCTGCGTGATGTAGAAGGTTTTCTGGTTTTCAATTTTCGGTGCTTGAAGAGTTGGTCTCTAAAGGCGTGTCTGGTAACATCCTCTGCATGGCCAACCGGGTTTTGAGTCTTGTCATTTCGTGGTGTCCACACTGTTTCTAGTTGCCCCTTTTCTTCTGAAATGAAAACGTTTGAATCATTAATCCTATTTATTATTTATTTATTTATATTTTAACGTCCATTATTATTAACGAAGAATTTTAGGACGGGTTATCTATAGGTTACTACACTTTTCTAGCCAGGATAGGGCTGATGCCTTTTTTTTTCTAAAGAAAAGCCACCAGCCCATAGTGGGAATCGAACCCACGACCCTTGGAAGGGAGTTTTAAATACTCACGCCTTAACACTCACAGTCACCGGGCCTCCTAAACGATATTAATGATATCAGTTTGATTATATTTTAATATAACTTTAATAATTAAAGCTTTCTCTGTAAATTGATTTATAACCATGACACTATCGGTTTTAGGTTTTAAACAGCTGTTTTCTCAATAATATATTAAAGGCACCTCCTTCCATTATGTATATTATCAAATTATGCATAGGAATGTGCTTGGTTAGGCAGTTCCAGCGTGAAGAGATTTTTTTATTATCCATTTTTAGAGTTTTATGTTGCCTTATTTCACAATATATTAATTGAAAAAGTTAGGACAAATCTACTTAATTTAAGTATTAAGAAAGGTATTAAATTCAGTAAAGGTTGGGTTCAGGAAATGACTGATCAATTAGCAAAATGTGCATTTCAAAATGACAATTTGCCGATAATCTACGAGAAATTATCTTTAAGTTGGGTTAGGTCTACAATTAAAATGAATAATATTTCAACACGGAACAATAGATGGACCATAAGCACAAAATCCCTTAGTTGTCTTAAAAAAATCATAATATTCTTAGAGTCGAAATTACAAACTTACGGAAAAAAATATGTTCAAAGGTCACAAGGAGGAACTTGTGAACTTGGTTTTATCCATAATTTTTGATGATACAATACATAATTGGGAAATTTAAGAACAAAGAGAACATAAAGAAGAAAAAGATTTGACTCCACTTCATGGTGTTTTTCTTCTTTTTTTTTTCATATTTTTCTTATTTTAACTAATTTTGTTTTGTTTCTTTGTCTTGTATTTTTTGTTTATATTTCTTTGTGTATTAATTTACAATTTAACATTACAATATATTATCGTAATTTCTTAAACACTATTCAAGTTATATTTTTATAAATCATTTTTTTTTATCAATTGCATATTCTATTTTATTATGTAAAGTCATGAATTGGAGTGTATCAAAAGGTACAGGGAACGCTCTAAAAAATAAACGGCTCTACCGTAGGGTAAAAAATATTTATTACCATAGGGTTGCTATGGTAGAGAAATCATAAAAGAAGTAAACTAAAGAGCTCTATAATCTTTAATAACGGATTTGTAGCATTTTTGCTTCTTGTAAAGTGAATGCAAAGATAAAAATAAAATAAAAAATAAGATCAAACTTCTTCCAGCCTTGTCTCTCTATGAATAACCGCAAAAGTATGACGACCTTTGAGAATGGCGAGCAGGGAAGAGCCGCTACCGCGGATTCGACACAGAAAGATGTGATATTAGAAAAAAAAAAAAAGAAAGAAAACCCCATGAGGATGGAAATGGTAAGAGGTTCCCCTTCACAACCTCCCGGGCCTCCGCCATCTCCAATATAAATGGAAATAAAGATAATATATCGCCGGAGCGAGATACCCGCTAATTCCAGGATCAAAATCGATTCCACTTCTGTCTTTGTTCTCCCAACGGATCGAAATGAACTTTCACAACCGAGTCACCACTTCCTTTCCGAGCAGGAAGATAACCGCATTTTTTTCTGGAAATATTGGTTTGTTTCTGTCATTAATTCTGTTTTTCCCCCTGAGATATATTGCGCTTTAATCTTCTTGGTATTTTTTTGTTTCGATATATTCTATCATTCTCTGGTGGAGTGTGCATTTCCTCGGCCTATTGACCGTGAGGCTTTGCTCAACTGGCATTCAAATCATACTTGAAGACGTACTTCAGGAAATTTGTTTTCATTTTAAAAACAAAAGTAAAGAGACTATTACATATTTAGTCGCAGAAATCTCTGGTATTAAATGTCCAATCTTTAAGATCCAATATTTGGGGAAAAAACAAACATTAAGTGACAAGTTCACAAGAGAAGATCAAAATTTTGTATGATATTGATGTTGAAGACATTCTGGCTAAACTTAACCCTTCTATTGGTAGTGGATCTGCTTGACAGTTAAATCGTTTATCATTTGGAGTGGATTTTTCAGCATATAAAGCTGGATAACATACTAGCAATAATAGCTCTTTTATTATGCTTACAAGCTTGTCCTGCATTAATTAAACACAATTATTTACAATGCTACTGAATACATTTTTTTCTTTACACTGCTGTGTAGTTTTTACGTGGTCAGAGGTACAACTATTTGTTGACCACAGTACGATTATTTTTTTTTTAAATATTAAATGCATGAAAAAATTAAATATGATAAACAATAGAATATTAATTACAATCAAATAAAAAAAAATGAATTTAGCCTTTATATTCAAGCCAAGAAAAATTAAATTTTGCAAAGTAGTAAAAGTTACAATACCTTCCCCTATATAGTTTTGAAATATCATAGAATTATTTTTTAAAACGTAAAAAATATAATAATACTAAAATTGTAAAAGAATTCCAGAGAGTTGGCTAAAACTAATAATATAATATATTTCTGTGGCTTGGTTCTAAAAGGGCCAATGTCAATTTTTCCATAGTTAGTGTTTATATCTACTTCCCTTACAATACTTGCATAAAACCAAATTTATATATACATTATATATATGTATATATATAATATATATATACATATATACATGTATATTTGGTTTTATGCAAGTATTTTAAGGAAAGTACATAAAAAAAAAAAAAAAATATGGAAAAATTGGCATGGGCCCTTTTAGAACCAAGCCAAAGATTTATTCCCTTCAGTTTACTTTATAATTGAAGCTATAGGTTTATTGAAAAGTGACGAAAACTAAAATAAAGACCAAGTGAAATGAAACTAATAAATGCATAGTTAGTAACGTGAGAATTAGAACTAATTACATAGTAACACCATAAAGAAAACAAAAAATAACTAGTTAGTCAATAGATAAAGAACAAGAAAAAATTATAGAATAAATAGGTAATAAGAAAAAAAAATAAAGAAAAAGGTTTTTAGAAACGCCTCACTCTAGAATGATGATATGTAATCCACAAGATTATTATTCAAAGATGGAAATGTATTTAATGATGCTGAATGTGTTGTATGCCGAGGTCTTATTACAATCTAAAATAGAGGCCTAGGAATCAGATAAAGGTGTGTAATAGCTCTAAGTGTCGAATATTATTAAGGTAAGCAGCTGTAATTGTGTTTAATGACCTTTTGTTGGGACGCGAGTAGAATGTGCGCAGTGCGTGTAGCATGTCTTATCCTTTCACGAATACGCTTTGTACAAATTCTATAGGCATGTTTCATTTTATGGTTTTCCGAATAAGTTTTAAACTATTATTAGATTCTTCAATAAGTTCGTGCGCACTAAAAGTATGCATAGGATTCGCTATGACTCAATACTAGACCAATAAGATAACTAGGGAACGGATGTTATTGTATTTACATATTTTTTTCTGATTCTTAAATCGTAATTTTTGATTTAATTCTGCACGTTTTAAGTGATTTTAAAGAATTTAAGCAGGTTTTTATTTTACATATTTTGTCGAAAATGCATATTTTTTCATATTCTGTCATAAATACATATTTTGATATTCTTTTTATTTTTTAATTGAAAAAATAAAGAGGAAACCGAGAACGAAAATAATATTTTACCCAATGAGTCTAGATCACTGTGTCTTTTCTAATTCCAAGAAGCCCCGGCGCCAATGGTCTAGGAGAAGATGCGTTTTAAAAAAACATATAACAAATTATTGTTTCACAGTCGTATTATTCCTTTAATCTACTCTATACAACAAATGAATTAGTGAAAGAATCATGTCGATATCATTTTCCAAACTCGAGATATTAAATAATAAATTTTCAACCCATTTTATATCGTTTCTTAGCTTAATTTTTATTGATTTATCTTTTGCGTGATGACACTCTTTGATTGTTTTACACTACAAAATTTGCTGAAATTGCCATTGGAGTTTTGCTAACTTGGACATGAATTAAAGCACTGTTTTATTAAAGTAAATTTCGTCTATTTTATGATGGCACAATTAGAATTTAATTATCTTGGGCAGTTATTGGGCAATCCTTTCTTATTCAATAAATATGTATGTATGTATTAAATAAATAAAAAAAAAAAAAAAAAAAAAAAAAAACAGAAAATTGGACATAACTGCTTTTTCCTTCGGAATCGGACCTTAATTCAAATGTACTTTTTTGTTGTAAATCATGTCTGGAATCACCACCTAGAGTTTGACTATTTAGACCTGACAACCTCTATATGTTGTGTATTATACATGCAAGTTTACAGATTAATTGATTGGTCGGGGAAAAATAGTACCAAGCAACATTTTTAACAAAACTTAACTGATTGGATATTATGTGGACTATCAGATGGAATGGTTAGGGGCAACAAGATTAAGGTAGCATACAGAGCTTGTAGTTAATATTTTAGTAGCATCATCATGGACTCACAGTCACACATAATATCCAACATACAGTAGCTACAGTTAAGTATTGTTAAAAATTTTGCTTGGCACAATTTTTCCCCGACCACTTCAATTATAAATGTTTTTAATAAAAAGAAGATAGTTAGCCGTTGGGGAGATAAGAGGTCAATGAATGGTCAAATCCGAACCAAAGGTAAGAGAAGTCGTCAGATTTTCAGAAAAATATATGTTTCCAACGTTTCCGCAAGGTCTTTGTCAGTCTTCTTCAGCGACGAATACCTAGGGGATGGAGGAAGACAACGATAACTTTTAGGAGACCATGGATGACCCAAAACACTTATCCATGGCCACTTAAGTGTTATCTTCGTTCACCCCTAGGCATTAATTACTGAAGAAGCCTGCCAAAGAGAAAGTTGGAACGTTCGAAATATAGATTTTTTATGAAAATCCCACGATTTTCTCTTCTGAAAGAGCCTAAACGCTTATCTGCTTTTGTATTCTTCCATTTTAACCCTAGAGGTATGGAGATATTAACGGAGGATAGAGTTGTAGAGAGCGAAGGAAGCGAGGCGCAAGCTCCTGCTACTAATTACAAGAAGAAATGAAGAGGGTGTTACCCAGGGCTACGCCTGCGTCCTTCAACCCTTTCCTCTTTCCATTATCCCCCCCCCCCCCAACTACATCAAAACCAACATTTAGATGATACAGACCTTACATTTCCTATCTCGATCCAAAGGATAATCTCCAGCTCGCAGAATACATCTGAAGTCTTAAACGCATTCGACCCATTCCAATTTTAAAATAACTTACTTATAAATCTTCCGCATAATTTAAATAGATAAATAAAACACACAAACACACGCACACACACACACACACACACATATATATATATATATATATATATATATATATATATATATATATATGTCCATCCATGATCCAAAATTCCACTTCTGGTATTTTACGGATACCCACAAGTGGTGCTAGAATGTTTTAATCGCTAAGTCATTTTGAAACCTTAGAATAGAAACAGTTGATATTTTTTTTTCGATGTTCGTTAAAAATATAACACCTGTAAAAAGTTAATGTGAAGAGAAGCAAGATTTAAGGGGCCACAACTGGAAAGTGTCAGAATCCTTAGCAGAAAATACTCCTTCTGCCTTCTCAACTTTCGCTCCAGAAAACATTATCACAAATACGTTTCTCACTTTCTAACCTTGTTTTAATAAAATACTCATTTTAAAGTTTAAAAAAAATTAAAAGAGGAGGCAAACATAGACAAAACCCCGTTGAAAAGATCGAAACCAACAATTTCGAATTCTATGCACCGATTTCTCCGAATGTCCCACCAAAAATTACTTCAAAATATTTTTTTTTTGTGGGGGGGGGGATTTAGTAGGCATTTGAATGGTTACTGTCAACTTACCACAATTTCCTAACCGTATTTCAGGTACAAAAATCCCAAAACCGCTCATGTCTGGTAATGATTTGTTTATTAGTTTAGAGGGAGGAAGACGTCCGTCATGCATGAATTCCATAACTAAGCGCATGTCTTTGCAAGATGATTAGTTTAGGCCAGATTCCTTAAGAATGTGCATAAAATAGCCTATATAATTAGAAAACATGAATACATAAGTACCTAGTTTAGCTCTTTTTCATTTATGATGTTTACATGTCTCAATTATTATATCAATTTTAAAGAGCATGAAAATTTAAAACATTTGTCCAACGTTTTTTCGCCAGTGCAACCTCGATTGCTACATTTCTTTGGGTTGTACTATAAGTGGAGGGTTCAGAGCACAACTAGACCAAGTCCATGCTGTAGAGTTTTCAGAAAATGAGTATTATTCGTTTTAATTGCAGGGACGTTGTGTAAATCCTTTTGATCAGTATAAGTCATAAAAAGATTTGGGCTTTAACACTGGCATTATTAATGTATAGCCTTGTTTATAAAATAGTTACAATTGGACTTGGCTTACTTGAAAATGAATTAGAATGACTTCCAGATGTGTAGCAAGAACTGCTAAAAATGGCAAAATAAGGAAGTTAAGACGTAGTCTCCTGTAGCACTGAAAAGAGATATTTTAGTAATACTCTTCAATCCCATTACAACATAATATGTCAAAATTTGACTTGGTCTTGTTGTGGTCTGAAACCTCCAAATGCAGATCTTTACTAACGGAGATTTCGTAGTCTGAAACACAAGACCACATCAAAATCTCACCAATTCCTCCCCCTTCGACGATTTGAACCCCTCTTTAAACACACAAAAAAAAAAGTTTCCCTGAAATCTGATTGGTAGGCCGGACAATCACCCCCCACCCACTGCCGTTTCCATGGCGACAGTCACCCTTAGAACACCCTTATCTGCATACAGGGTCCTCGGTAAATGGCTCGTAGGGCTGCTCCCAGAGTCTCTAAAAACCTCCAGGCTGGAAGTTGAATGAATTCTTCCTCGAGTCCCTCCTCCCTATCTTGTCGGAGGGAAATGGGAAGGTTTAGGGGGAAGGGGGAGAGAAAAGGCTTTAGTTCTCCCAAGAATAAATTGCGGGGATTTAAACATTTGGAGTGCCTCGGCCAGGCTCCCTTGAATTGGATTGTAAATCTACTTTGGCCGAGGTGTCTTTACTTCTAAGACAACATTACAGAATTTAGACAGTTGAGGGAATTCAATTTCTTTTTATATTTTTTACCCAATTCTGGAGGAATTCTACAATCATTAATGACTTAAATTTTTCAAATCAAGTTAGTCAAAATAAAGTTTGACTTACAGCACGTTTCCATAACGTACTCACGACAAGTGTCATTTGCAAAGATGGAAATATAAAAAGGTAATATTTTGTTTTGTGTATTTTGTAAAAAATATTTACATACACCTACTCCAATAACATCTTGACGAAAAGCAAAATGTTAGGCGCTTAAAATGCCACAATAAACAGACAAGTCTAAACAGAAATTACATGAATTCTGCCCGTTCGTATTTTTTCTCTTATGTAAAACTCTATTACATAAGAAAAAATACAAACATATTACTAATGACAAATTACTAAACGCAATTAACAAAACTACACACTAAAACCCCCCTCTCCATAGGGAGGCAACCAGCTTATATCGTCGAATCGATGAAAACTAATCGTGAAGTACTTTTCGTTTCAGAAACCATTGATCACGAATATAAATATTTTTAGATGGAACGGCATTTTTCTCCAGCGGTGGTACTCCTCCTCACTTCTTCCTGGAATATTTCGATGGATTCATCTCCATCTTCTTCAGCCAGGTACTTGTTTCTTCCTCGGTGGTAGCCAAGGGAATGTTATTTTTCTCGATCTGGGGGCCTTTTCTCCCCTCTAGCCACAGTATAGGCGGACGAATGGTGTTGAAGCTCCCTGGTGTAGTTGGGATTCTGTCCGAGCTTCAACACCATTAGTAGTTATTGTAATTAGTAATTATTTTTTTTAAGGTTCTAGCTTTACATTTAATATTTTTTATTATTTTTTTAAAAAATAATCGTACAGTGGTCAAAGGTACAACATGTAGTTGTACCTTTGACCACGGGGCGTTGTACCTCTGACCTCGTAAAACAATACAGCAGTCCAGAAAAAAAATTGTATTCAGTAATATTGTAATTAATTGTAAGTTTAATAAATACAGGACAAGGATGTAAACATAATAAAATAAACTATTATCGATATTATGTTATGCTTAATATGCTGAAAAATCCAGTCCAACCGATAAACGTTTTAACTGAGTCTTATGTAAATAGAACATATGTTTGTGTTTGAGTATGCTTATGAGTATATTAATAACATAGGACTAAAAACATTAAATAATGCCAACTCCTTGCAATGGGGGAACCTTGTATGTAATAAACTTATTCGAATCTAAAAAGTCTAGTTTTTATAGCGTTTTTCAAGAACGGTATGAGATCACCACGCAACCTGGGCAGTGGGAATTTTTAAAGAAAGAAGCATGCCATAGCCTGCATAGAAAAAGGTCGTAAGTTGCAGATAACCATAAATCATTAAAATAATGGATGTCAACATTAAAAAGAAATAAATGTAACCTTCAATTATGCACATCCTTCAGAACAGGATCTTTTAGTGGATCTTAATAGTTTATAAATTTATTTGTTCTTACAATATTGATTGAGAAGCATCACAGTAATTTAAAAAATAAATATCTTCACCATCTACCGCGCTATAAAACTGATAAATTTAAAAACAATAAAAAGAAGGCCGGTCAAACCATGAAGGCGTTTATTACCTATGCGGGACTGCAGCGGACAATCTTTAACGGGTGTCATCTGCATAAACAAGCATATCGGGTTTCCCAATATCGCCCACACAACTTTAGGGAATTCTTAAAGTATTAGATAACTTCCACAAATCTCTCACTAATTATATGAATAATTATTTATTTTACTTATTATTTATGTATTTTAACAGCGCATAGTCTTAAATGACAATTTGTGACAAGTGTTTATAAATTTAATATTGTCATTTGATCCTAATGAGCTCATCTATCGTTTACACGCGGTGAATTAAGAAAAAAAGGAGAACATTACACATGAGAAGAGCCCGGAAGTTAGGCATTTATTTTTGGGTGAAATCGTCAGGCAAAAAGGCACTTAAAATACTGAAAATAGGCAGTACTGTAATTAAAATAGGCACTTATTAGGAGTGAAGGCAAAGAGGAAACTTACTCATTAATGATGAAAAAATGTATTTTAAATACTCATTCTCAGGACGATGGTAACCTTTGACGTTCTTCGTCCTTAAACCCAATTCATTCATATATTCATTCATTTCTTTATTACCAGATAGCTGTTACCCGGCGTGCCATGCTACGCCTACTTTCTGCTTCCATAAAATCAAAAATAAATTACCCCGTTCATTGTTTCGAACCCGTGACCTCCGAACTGTGAGTCATAAACGATTTTAACATAGCCTATGGCTCTCCCCGAATCAAGACCTACATGTGTGCCAAGTTTGATCAAAATCGGTCGAAATGTGTGGATTTGTATAAGGAACAAACATACAGACACACAGCTGGTAGACGTTTTTGACTTCCGGCTGGTAGCCTACGAGACTTCCCGGATCATGACCTACCAGTATTCCAAGTTTGGTCAAAATGTGTGGATTTGTATAAGGAACAAACGGACAAACAGTCAGACACGTGATTTTTGTATATATATATATATATATATATATATATATATATATATATATGTTTAGAGAGAGAGAGAGAGAGAGAGAGAGAGAAAAGGGTTGGGAAAATAAGCTTTCGAATAGATATTCGTGACGGCAATTTGTAATTTGAGCAACCTTTTTTGTCTTCGATGAACGGTAATTCAATATGTGCTTTTTGAAATCGCAGAAAAAAAATTGCATAACAAACAAAAAAGGCAAAAATAGGCAACGGAAGCCAAAATAGGCAAAAAAGGCAAAATAAAAATTGTCGCTACAGGTCCTAAATGCACGAAAACATATTTATTTCTATCTGATTCTTCAATATATCCATTCAGATAAAAAAAACATTTTGCCTAACTTCCGGGCTCTACACATGAGATTCATAACTGACAAGAAACCTCTGCAAACTACATATATAATAAATACAACCTGAAGGGAAAAAACTTTTGTCCCCTCCCTTGAACAATTTTTCCTGTTTTTCATGTTTTCAGGTGTGCTGAGTCCGAATCTGAACTCAGAAAAATTCTATTACCCTCTGATTTTGAGAGAAAAGAGGAGAAACTTGGAAAAAATGAAAAATTGTATTTGAAAATTATTGTCTTTATTATAACAGATTTTTTTTTCTTTTTCAACGGTAAAATATAATTAATTGAATCCTGCATGCTATCAGGTATAATACTAGATATGACACAACTCAAAAAATATACACACATCGTCAATGAGTATTTTTTTCCTTTTGTACTCTTCCTCCTCTGTCTCCCGCTGCAGTGTCCAGCAGTAATCCGCCAGCATCTTCTCATTCCATTTGCCAGTATATCTTTCTTCCATTCTGGATATGTCTTGGTGGAATCGTTCTCCATGTTCGTCCGAAACTGCACCCAAATTTGGGGCGAAAAAGTCTAGGTGACTATGCAGGAAATGAATTTTTAAGGACATATTGCATCCCAATGTTTTATATGAAGTAAGCAGTTCTTGGACTATTTTTCGGTAGTCTCTAGATTTTTCGATTCCCAAAAACTTAGCACATGCCTCTCGAAAAGCAATCCAAGCCTTTTTCTCAGTAGTATTTAACTTTGCTTCAAAAGTGAGGTCCTTGAGTAGATGTCGAATTTGGGGTCCTACGAAAATTCCCTCCTTTATCTTAGCATCGCTGAGATGCGGAAATTTTTGTTTTAAGTACATGAAACCTTCTCCTTCCTTGTCCATCGCTTTTACGAAGTTTTTCATTAGCCCCAATTTTATGTAGAGTGGGGGTAAAATTATTTGGTTTTTGTCCACTAATGGAGGATTGGTAATGTTTTTTTCACCTACTTTTTCCTAAACTAAACTTGGAGCTGTCAATGAATAGTCTCCATTCCTCTGGATTGGTTGGCAGATCAAGTTCCTGGAGCAAATGAAATACATCATTGCAAAATACAAGATTTTCTTCCATCGAGAAAAAGCATAGAACTCCTGATTCCCGTTTTCTGAAGAAAGATATATTCACGCCTCCTTCCAAGAGATTCCATTGTTGCAACCTTGACCCAAGCAGCTGAGCTTTTGATTTTGGGAGATCTAAATCACTAACAAGTTCATTCAATCGCCTCTGATTTATGAGCTGTGGCTGAGTTTCAGAGGGGCTGGACGAACTTGAAATTTCTTCTTGTTGACTGGTTCCAGGTTGAGGTGAAACGCTTTCTGAATCGCTGCACTCCTCAGAACTAAGACGGAACTTACTCGGATTTGGTGAGATGGGCATGGAGGCATCCTGTGGAGCTGGTCTCATGGCAGAGGGGATGTTGGGATAAACAATTTTCTTTTTGCTCTTGAACGAGAAACCTTTGATTGTGGTCATGCAAAAATAGCAATCAGTCACGTGATTTGTAGGTTCTCGCCATATCATGGGAACTGCAAACGGCATTGACTTATGTGTCCCATTTAGCCAACCAGTCAGAGAACGTGAGCATGAACTACAGCATATTTTAGGAGCCCAGGATTTGTCCTGATCACTTACTTTACATCCAAAGTATAACTCGTATGCCTTCTTCACCAGCGGAGTCAGAGGTTTCTGAGTGGACTTGAATGTGACTTCACCACAAACATAGCAAAAGGAATCAGGCTTATTTATACACTGTCGTGACATTACAGAGAAAAAGTTAACTGTTCCCAGAACAATGATAGCACTCCTGAATATCCAAATAAGTGCGTTTAGCGAAACCTCGAGAGTACTGATCAAATCCTAGAAGAAAATAGTGACAAGAGAGGGGCTGAGTGGGAGGGGGGGGGGGGGGAGTTGGGGTATTGAGGGTGAAAGGGGGGCAGGTAAGGATTTGAATGAAGAGGATACCACCATAAAAGAGAAAGGAAGGTCATTCCCCTAAAGATCCAGGTAGAGACCAAATCCCTGCCTCAAGATCAAAAACTGAAAAAACACTTTTAGCCATATTTCTTCAACCACTTGTAATATTCCCATCAAATTTTTTTTCGTTCAAATATACTTCATTGCGCTCATAATCATCGGGCTTTTGAATTTTTTTCACTATGTTTTGATGCCAAAAAAAATTCGTCAAATTTACAAAAAACTCACATTTTTGGATAAAAAACTAGAATTTCTCAAGAAACTGTGCGTGATAGACAGAATCTGACTTCAAATTCGTGTTCAGCACATTTGAAAACAGTAAGAAAGCATGTTTTGGTTTGAAGGAGGATTTTCGTGCAGAACAGTGTAATCAGAGGGAATAAGTTGGTAATTGGGAAAATGTGCTAAATGTGTTAATTAACTGATAATCATGTCAGACTTTGATTGATTTTTTAATTTCGCTTAATTTGTTCTCTGCTGGTAATCTGTGTTTTAGCCAATCTTGTAATATGTTTATTACATAAGTCCTGTGTAGTTACATGTCATCTGTCAATGTTTTCATTTAAGGTAGCCTCTTTAGCGTGGTTGTCCTCGTCTATATTTAGTCTTATGTCTTTATGCCCCGGTATCCAAAGCATTGTAATGTTGTTTTGTTTTAATCTGTGTATCTGACTTATTAAGAATAGAATATTAATAGTTTCTCCAGGTTTCATGGCAATAAGTGCAAGCAGTTAGAGTACCAACTAAATAACGCAAAATGTAAAGCAATGAAAATTTGGAAAACACAAAATATGACATATCTCTCAAATGAAAAACTTCTCCAACAATTCTGTCCAGGTACTTTTTATTGCTTCCGGACTGTACAATGGATTCCCACAGTTTGGCCAATAAAAAAGGAGTAATCCATAATTACTTCACACATGGTATTTGAAAGTAACAAAACACCATTCAACATTTTTTGACAATCGTTCAACATATCCCTCAATAAGCGACTACTTAATTTGCAGAGATTTTATCCTTACTAGAAGTTTTCCTGTATGTAGTGAATCTTTAGTAAGTTAGGGGGCTCAGGAAAAAAGTCGCGGGAAACCCCTGATTCATCGAGAAAAACAAAAATGAGTTATCGGACGTCCAGAAAGTACCTTCTATCACAAGGTTTAGTGAATCATATTACTGTTTTCTTAAAGGAAATTTTACCAATTTTATAATGGCATAATTAGAATTGAATTATCTTGAACAGTTTTTGAGCAATCTTTTCTTATTCAATCAAAATTTTTCCTACGATAAAAAACAGAAAATTGGACATAACTGCTTCTCCCTTCAGAATTGGACCATACCTCAAATGAAATTTTTTGTTGGAAATTATGTCTAGAATTTGACTACTACTGTTTGGCTACTTGGACCTGAATCACCATGTATATATATGTATATATATATATATATATATATATATATATATAACGTATATAAATAAATAAATATATATAAATATATATATATATATATATACATATATATATATATATATATATATATAAAATATATCTAATATATATATATATATATATATATATATATATATATATATATATATTAGATATATTTTAATGGAATTAATATTCGTTATCTTGTAGTAGGATCGTTGAAGATTTGAAGACTTTTTCAAATATTCCTTTATCAGTGCAACCACAATAGCTACATTCTTTCGACATGACACATTCGTTATCTCATTAATAGCTGTAATATTGTAGTTATTGTGTACTTGCAGTGTAATATTTCCAGAAGAAGATTCCTTGGCAGTTGTGGTTTATAAAGAAAAGGCAGGAATAGCCGGGAAGGAGGGAGCTCTGAACAGGTGTACTAGTCACAGATAATTATAATTTACTCTTAATTTGTCACAGCTACTGGCTTTTTATTGTTCATCTTCAGGTAGGGCTCCCCCTCTCTTCCATCTACGTTTTGTACGCCTTTCTAGCTGGGCTCTCCGTGTCTTTCATTGTTCTTCCACAATCTAATCTCTTAGGTAAGGCTCTACTATTCTATTAGATAACGTACGTTCCCGAGTGTGATCCTACACGTCGTTCTGATAATGTTTTTGTTCATAACATATCAGAAAAAATGAAATTCGATAATTGTGACACGAGTTCTCAGCTTGGACTTATTGCAGAATTCATTTCAACATTGACAGAGCCCGCTCAAAAATAAATTTCTCTTTTATCGCTTTCCATAGGGAGGAAATCGGCTTTAGACTGGTTTGCATTCATTCAAACGGAGACATTAAAATTGTGGCAACATTAGGAGATAAGAAAATATTTTATTAGCAAATGAGCAAATGAGTAGTTTTAGTAGTTAGTTTTGGTTTTTCGTATATTTTCTTTCATATCTCGAAAATGATTGCAAAAGCATGGCAAGTTTAAGTTAATCATTCAAAAACGTACTAAATATCCTATAAAAATGTTCTAAGTTTTCAGGGGACTATCTCAGACCATGAAATAAGTGCTTAAAATTTCGAAAGATTCGGCTTCGATGCTTTGAACTATTGTGTAGGGTTTGTTTTCCTCACGTAAAATTATAAATACTTTTTTTTTGTTGCTTGAAATAGAGTTTTCCGACTGGAGTATTTTCCAGTAATGCTTTCTGTGCAATGCGGCCTGAAATGTTTTGATGAGTTTCAATATTTCACAAGATATTAACTGTTCTTTTCCAAGCTTTCTCAATGACACTAGGGATAATAACTTTTTTGCTTTGTCCAGGCAGAAGATCTATGATTAAATCAAATTAACATAAACGCCAATTTATTAAAATTTGCTATACATGTTTCGCATCCCTGAATTCCTATTTAGTAGCCTAAAAACTATATACAGCCACATGGGACGAAGGTGAATTTTCCGTAAGACGTAGGAAAATATACATGGACTTATAATAATAAAATAAAAATAGTTTTACAAGAATAAAAGATAAAATAACTATAATATATATATATATATATATATATATATATATATATATTTGGAACGGAGTGCTCACGCCTTAACACTCACGGCCACGGGGCTTCCTAAAAAGTAATTAAACAACACGGTGAAAATTTTGATGAGCATAATAATAAAATGGCCCTTGCTAACCATTACAAATGAAACATATATTTAACCTTTCAAATGTAAAGAGAACGAAATTTGACGAAATGAAAATTAAAAGAAAATATGGATATAAAAAATAAAATAGAAATAAAAAATTTAAATCATATATTTATTTATTGGACAATGAAATTTTGGTCTCTATTTTCTTACATTAGTACAGATAAGAACGTTAAAACGCATTTCCTACGAGCCGGGTTTATTTATATTTCTTTCAATTTTAGTTTTTAATTTGTTTTATATGTTCTTGTTCGGTAGATGTTCTAATGACTTGTTTATATGTGGGCTTGCATGTCATGTGGGATGTCCAAGTAGTCCCTGTCCATGCAATCTGTCAGTATGTGTTTGATTACCAGGTTTTATTTTATTTCTTGTGAAAGCTAAAGAGTGTTATAAATATTTTATAATTAAGTGGGCAAGCATTTTTAGACAAAAAAAAAATACTTCTTTAAGTAATTTATTACTCACACAATAATATGTGTATATATATATATATATATATATATATATATATATATATATATATTACTAGCTGTTACCCAGTGTGCCATACTACACCTAATTTCTGCCTATGACTCTCTCCGTATTAAGATCTATCTGCATACCCAGTTACATCAAAATCGGTCAAACGGTGTGAAATTGTTTTTGTCTAGATGTAGTTCGTGAGACAGCCGGGTCCAGGCCACCGACAGCACCACAGCAGTTCTGAAAAAAATCGACAGATGCCAGCACCAGAGCGTGCGAATAGATAGCTCTTATCAACGAAAGGCCAGCACTCCTTAGTTAGATAGTGCATTACATGATTATATAATGATGGTAAGTCATCAATGAGTTCGAGTTATTCAGGGACCAATAAATTTGAGACATTATTCAAAATGGCTGTCGATTCAAAATGGCAGTCACAATCTGAATGGTTCAGTGCAGCCAATTTTTCTTGAACAAAACTTTTGACCTTTTGACCAAATTTTGAAATGAGACTATTTTACCTAGCCTAGGAGATTCCCTTATCATGACCTACCTGTGTGCCAAGTTTGGTCAAACGGTGTAGATTTGTATAAGCAACAAAGACAAACAGAAAAACATACAGACAGACAGACACGTGATTTTTATATATATAGATATACTTATGTATATAGATACAGATATAAACAGGTTTTTTATCTATGGTTCGTGAAATCATCTGGATTTCATCATAGGTCTAAGAAAACTCTTGTGAATTTATAAAACTGTGAAAGTGCTTTAGCAGGCAATGATCACCATGATTTACTATGTTCCATTGATTAGAAACAGCGCATGAAAGGGGAAGTATGAGAGAGCTATATGAATGAAAAAACTGAGGATGAAAAGACCCGAAGGAAAAATGACTGCTATCAGAAATAGTCCACTGATGAAGTTAGGAACAAAGTGAATGAAATGAAATATTCCAAGAGCACCGCCCTCGTTAAGGCGTAGCAAGTTAATTACGTCATTAAAATTCTCAAATTGACTTATATTAATCTGTACTATCTAATGTCCCTAATTTGTCAAAAGCGCACTCGTATCGAATGTCTGGCTCCTTGCCAAGGAGTTCCCATTCTTTCAGGGCAACTTGCCAGCCTCTTTAATGAGAAAATATAATTATTCTCTTTGCAGCTGCATTACCCTGCATTTATGATAACATCCATATAGGATTTATGACGTCATAAAGACGAAGGCTCATTAATTTTTGCATATTTACCCTTAAATAGGATAGGGAGTCATTTGAGCGCAATATGTACATACAGAATCAAGTGCATGTCGACAAAAATCCATAAAAAGTGGATAAAGGTATCATCATCTCATTATTTACTTATCCATAATATCGGTGTAAAGAAAATTAACGAATCTGTAAAATTCTGTTTTTATTTTAATTATTTTTTGCATATCTGCATTTCACAAGATCTACAAACTGTCAAATATTCATTGCAGGCGATAAGAATTTTAATTTTCAATGTCAACAGATTTCCTGTAAAAGTGATGCCATTTTAGAAAATTTAGAAATTCTGCAAACTGGTTTTTATGCTTTTTATTTATTTATTGTTTAATAAGTTGCCGCGGCTAGGCGATTCAAATTTTAACAAATATTCAATGGACATATTTATAATAATGAAAAAATATCAAATTTGTTTCACGTCAACTTTTCTATGTTGTATGTTATTAGTACAGGTTTTGTTACAATGGTTTGTGTGTCTGTCAATAAGTTTTTAGTATTTGGTAGTGTGTTGGCCGTAAGTTGGTAGTAAATGTAAGACTAATTTTATTTTAATAGAATACCTACATAACTTCCCTAATTCCTAAAATATTCTTTTTAAGAATAAGAATATTTTAGGAATTATTTTTATAACGTTTTAGCAAGTTCCACAACGTTAGGGACTCTTTTGAGACGGTCGTTGGCCGTTTACGGCTGATGGTATTTTTAATAACAGAAAGTAAAAATTAGGGGCGAGGTTGGCCCGGTGGTCAACTTCTCTAATGTAGAACCTAAGCCCAAAACTTGCGCACTAAAGATTTTATCTTCTAGTGTAGTCGGTAACGGGTTAGATTCGGCGTCCCAGAACACCTCTAGGCTCATTTAGCCTTTAATTAATTCAATTAAAAGCTATCGGAGTATACTACTGACCACACTATCTTCCTAGAGTGTCGTATGGTCAGGAATGTGATATCTCTCCAGTGTCTTCTCCTCTGGGCTCAACTGAACTGAGAGAAAAAAAAATGGTAATATTGTCGATACAAATGCAAACTAACGAATGTGCAAATCAACCCTTTTGAGAGTGGAAAAACATTTATCCATAACTTTTTTTTAGACAGTCAAATATTCGGCAGATTTGGCCTCTTGATAGTGGAATACTTTCCGTTTAATAGAGTGAAGTCAGATTGAAGAATTTGCCGTAAATAAGTCCAGCAGAAATTAGTAAAGATTGACAATGAAAGATGCATTTTTTCATATTCGTTACTTTGCATTTGTATCGACGATATGACCATGAGGTAAACAAATAAATAACAACAGTTAAAAATGCGAGTTTAGAAACAGGTTACTTCATTTAATAATTTATTTTTTTTCAGTTTGAAATATATGTTTATGCATTTTAAATGTTTGACTAATGTATCGATGTATGAACTACCTTCTAAATGTAAGTCTGCGTTTTACTGTCGAAGTAATAAAATCTACAATGTGGTCTGTATTTTTTATCTTGTAATTACGAATGGGTATATATGAAGATAATCTCTAAATCCATGATAATTCTGACCTGAAAATCCCCAAAAATGGAGCTGCCTCCTTATTATGCACGTCCGTCAGTTACTGCGAACTAGGATGTGTGCAATACGAAGCCGAGTCAAAATTTCTTCTCGACGGGAAATCTTTTCGTTTGAACAGTCTTTCGTTGTATTTTTTAATTTCTCATTATTTGCTTTATTTAACTTCCTTAAAATGAATAATTATTTATTTATTTGGTTTTAGAGTCTCACAACTTCTGGTCTCCTTACAGTTTTACCACTATGAAAAGCAGTCTCAGTACAATATAAAAAGAGAAATTAATAAATAATTATAAAATATAACAAAATAAATGAAACTAAAAAATAAAATAATTTAAAATAAAGTAATACAAAATAAATATATATATATATATATATATATATATATATATATATATAAATAAAAAAATAAGTACTTCAAATTGAAATTATCCACTTTTTCTTGTTTCTTTTTCTGGCAGGGGGTCGATAAAGCAGTACACACTTTGTTCACATTTACTACTTTATTTGATATGTTTCGCCCATTATACTTTTTACTTTATTTATACTTCGCCCCTTTTATTTATACTTTATTTGGGGCGAAACATACCTAATGAAGTAGTAAATGTGAAAAAATTGTGTACTGCTTTATCGACCCCCTGCCAGAAAAAGAAACAAGAAAAAGTGGAAAATATACATCGGGTCATCTTTCTCAAGAATTAATATGAATTACTCCGCGCCAAAAGATTGGAGTGACGAAGGTTTCTATTCAGAAATTCTAAATATGAACCTGGATTCTTCTTTAATGAAAAATGTTTATGAACTGAAGAACATTTTTAAATAAAGTGCGAAACATATCAAATAAAGTAGTAAATGTGAACAAAGTGTGTACTGCTTTATCGACCCACTGCCAGAAAAATAAAAGTCATCTTTCACAAGAATTAATATGAATTACTCCGCGCCAGAAGATTGGAGTGACGAAGGTTTCTATTGAGAAATTCTAAATATGAACCTGGATTCTTCTTTAATGAAATTGTTTATGAACTGAAGAACATTTTTAAATAAAGTGCGAAACCTACCAAATAAAGTAGTAAATGTGAACAAAGTGTGTACTGCTTTATCGACCCACTGCCAGAAAAAGAAAAGTCATCTTTCACAAGAATTAATTAAAATGATATAAATGCGATTTTTACTTCTTTTGTGGACGAATGTCAATGGAAAATTTCATTTTATGTTTATATTTTAAGTAAAGCTCAAATATATTTAAATTTTATAGATTTTATTAAATTTTTTAGTATATTTTGAGTGTCTTTAAATGTTTAAGTATTGTGTTGATGTGAGGGCTACCTGGTGATAGTATGTCAACTAAGTTGTGTGGTATTTGTAAGTTGTCTCTCTGTCTACAGTCTATCAGTATGTGTTTCACTATAAGGTTCTCTTTGCAATTACTGCACCCTGTATTTATTATTTAATGAAGTAGAATGCGTGTCTTTTAAGGAAAACCCGCTTCCCATATATGTTTTTGAATTTGGGGCCTGGTATCATGATTTTATTTGAGTATTGACTAACCATAAAGCACCATATGTTAGGACCTACCCTCCAAGTACTTTAGATCATCAGTCCCTACCAGATAGATTCAGTTCAGCTAGATCAGGCGAGCAGGTGTCTAGGTCCACCACGACCCATTGCAGCTACTAATAGCCGCACGTCTCCAGCAGTCCACCGCAACCCCATCCGAACAGACTATTGTCTAGTTAAAAACGTACCATCACGTAGAGAGATCCGATAAATGACTATAACACCTAACTTATATCATTTCTACTTCCATTTTCTTCCAAGTCACTTTTTTTTCTTTTGTTGTAACTTCCTCGACACGGCTTCTTTCCCCCTTCTTCGTCCTGACCCTTCCACCTCTGGAGTGATGAGCTCAAACCACTATTGCTCCCTGATGGAAAACCTTCCTTTCTTCGGCAGTCCTGTTGAAATTATGCGGTTAAAAATATTACGAAATGAGTTCAGAGCTCCATCTATAATATACGGCTAATCCTTTTATTTTTCAGAAGCCACAAAAAGACCTTGAGACAATCCGATGAACCTCCTAGAGCGAGATGAACAATGGAAATCGTTTAGAAGTACAAAAGTGTGACGATATATATGCTAAGGATTATTATACATTATTTAGCGTTTAATAAGAAAGGTTTGTAATAAATAGCTTTTTAGTTTTACAGTCTCTGTTTTGCATAGAAATATATCTATTATCTCGGACCGTTTAGGTCTAGAGTAATAAAATTCTTGAATGCCATTACGGCTGGAGTTTTATATTAGTCACACTAAGTTGATTGGAATTGGCATTCGATACTCCTATACCACTACACACATGTTCGTGGGAATGTGTACATTACGACCTCTGTCTTCAAGCATTTTCTCCTTGTAATTCTATGCGAAAAATAACTTTTAAATCTCATTAAAAGCAAGATATTACGATCCTTCAGTGTTTTAAATGCGATTTAACGAGGTCATTTTACATCAAGTGCTGTAGTTGAATAACATTATAAATATCTGAATACGTGCATAGACGAGATCAAATAAAATATTTATTATAAATATTTTGATAAAAAGAAAAAAAAAAACGAATTATATTAATAAAAAAAATAGGATAAAAAGAATGAGGGTAATTAGTTTAAAGATTTAGCAAACAGTCCTAATTTTATTTATTACAGATAAAATGTTTTTTAATATGCGTATTTTATTGCCTTAATAATGAGTAGGTTAATTTAATTGCTAATACTTCGTTTGTTGCTGCTTTCTTGGGTTGTTTGTTTACTAATCATTTTCATCATTGTACTGTCTTAGTGATGTTCAGGTCACATTTGATAAAAAAAAAACAACAAAAAAACACATATGGGGGGTATGGGGTCACAGATTACGATGAGCGGGTTGGTTAACCTTCATCACATCAGATTCAAGGTACTTTAAAGGTCAAATAGAGAAAAAAACGTAGGAAAAATCTGGAAAAATTCATGTATATGTTTTTGAGGTTCCTGAGTCCGAACCCGTATTTTTTTTGAGTCGCACTGACTCCCACAGGTCAAATAGAGAACATACTGAGAAAAAAATGATTATTTTTGCTCCTGAACAATTGTTTAAAATTGTTCCTGAACAGTTGGTTTAAATTTATTTATTTTAGTTTTTTCATCATTTGATGATAAAACGAAATTTTTTTCCCTAAAATCTTCTTACTATCCGGTAAAAAATCTTCTTCTTTTTCCATGTAAACACTGTCAACAAGTACTGTGTTCTGTTCCATTGACCCAACAAAAGGAGTCAATTAACTCAATTAATTAATTTCACAAAATTGCTTTGGTTATCTTTTCTTTTTAGCACTTTCCTCTGAAGGAAAGTAGCTATTGAGGTTGCACTCATGACGGAATTTTTGAAAAATTTCTTCGAATCTTTATCGATCCTACCTAGTAGACATGAAAAATGACCCCAGTTAAAATTTATATATATATATCTATATATATATATATATATATATATATATATATATATATATATATATATATATATATATATATAGTTATATAAGTGTCCGTTAACAGGATACACACATATATATGTATATATATATATATATATATATATATATATATATATATACATATATATATATATATATATATATATATATATATATATATATATAGTTATATATGTGTCCGTTAACACGAAACTTGGCATATAGTATTCCCCCATCAAACAATTGAACGAGTTCGTAAACCAACAAAATCGGTCCATCTGGAGGGGGGGGGGGAGTTTACTCCGAAGCCAAAGTAGTTATTTACCAATAACAGTCGTAATTTTTGTGGTTTTTTTTCAACGAAACTCGGTATTCGTTGGTGTCAACTGAAGAGAAAAATGTGATGTAAAAATAAACTAAATTGATTCAATAGGAGGGGGGGATTTACCCGGAAGGCAAAGTAGTTATTTGCCAATACCACTCGTAATTTTTATTATATTTTATTCATCAAGATCAGTAGACGAAAATGTGAAACTTTGTGTATTTATTACATAGAGTGGTACCCCATATACCCAAAACTCTGGAAGGATATTAATTACAAAATTAATAATTGAAACAGGTGCTCATAATAAATTCAAAAGAGCAGAACTATTTATGTTTTTATTTTATTTCTTTATCTAGGTTATTTTAAGCTAATTATTGAGGAATGCACTCGAACTACCGAATTCTGAGGAAAGTGCTTAGTTATGCAGCTCCTGCGTGACGGGCAGGAATTAAATATTGTAGTAAAAATTTGCATGTTTTAGGGATTTCATAAGCTCATCAATTTACTGGCTACCATCGTTTAGTAAGGCGGTTAAAAAGTAGGGTAATTTAAATTTTGTCCTGAGTCTACAGTCTGTCAGTATGTGCTTTATTGTTAGGTGAGTATTGCAGTATGTACATGTCGGTCTGTCCTTTCTTGTCATAATGTAGGAATGTGTCAGTCGTGAATGGCCAATCCTTAGACGGCATAAAACCATTTCTTCCCGTCTATTTGACCTTTTACTGGATGACCATTCCTGTACAGAAGTTGGGTTAAATAAATAAATATATAAGTTAATTCTATTTTCATCGACCTTCCGACTTGTTTATATATAGTTTTATCAGTTCACTTCTTATAAAATGGAAGGTACTTGCCCCTAAGTGGACTAAAGACAAATTAACTTCCAGCCCAGTGACTTAGAACAAAGTATTGTTCAGAATGAAAATAGAAGAGCTCCCTCCTGCAGCTGGCTTGTGGCACCTCACGTAGGCGATAAACGATGCGATGTGCCGCTCTATTGGGTCTAGGCGGATCGGCGATCAGGCACCTGTACGCACCGCAGCATCCTACAAATTATCTGCATCATTAGAGTTTTTCCATCCTAGTCCCCCCATCCAGAGGCTGAGGTTTGGACGAGTTGTGGGAATCCAATCCAGGGCCCTTATTGAAAATATGATGGGGCGACGTAATAGGCGGTCGAACGATGTCACGATTTTATACAGTTCCACGATTATTTTTTTCGCTCCTTCTCGCTCTTTCTATTCTCGATCTCCTTTTCAATCGATCAGAGAGTCCTCGAACTACATAATGAAGAAAGGTTATGAAAAATCATTTCTGTCTCGATCCAGTCTGGGGTGGAATAACCTTAATACCCTCAAAGGAAAAAACGACTGACAACAAGCTACGAGAAGTCAAACAGACTTACATAAATGGACATTCATTAAAAATTTATTTATTTAAATTTTAACGTCCATTTATCATTAACTACGAATTTTAGGACGGGTTATCTATAGGTTACCACCCCATTCATTAAAAAAAAATAATAATACGGCAAGAATCATATACATTATTATTGAATGACAGGATAGATCTACATGTACCTAATGTAATGAAGAATCATGCATAAAGCATATTCTGATAGAAAAATTCTTAAATTACCTTTCAATCTCTAAGAATTTCATTCCGATGGCAGACAATATATTGATAATCTCATTAAATACTAATTGAAGGACTCAGTGCCAATGGTGACAACCCACAATTAGAAATAACTGATAAAATTGGAGTTAAAGTTAAGAAGAATGTGAAAAAAATTATTGTTGGTGACAGAAATGATTTTAATTGGACCAATAAAATTATATATAATTAGTTATTATTTATTTATTTTGGGTTAGTTACCTTTTGCACTGAGCCCTTAAATTATCGATGTTGATTTGGCATTCATTATCAAAATCCCTCTAATAAAGCCGGAAACATAACAGGATTTAATTCACATAAGACTTATCAATCAATGGAAGACTTAATTTTTGATTGGATTTGATTTAACAGATGACTTTTTGTATATTTTTGAGCGGTTCCTCCCTGCCTCCATATCTGTTATCGCTTTTGACAAAAGTGGAAAACACGTTTTTATATTTCATTTTCGGTTTGGGCACATAGAATCGTGGGATTCAGTTGAAATATTTTATACATGTTTATAATTCATCTAAACTAAGATGTTTAAATTTTGGTTACATTTGGAGATAACGAAGTATTAGAAAAAAATATTTTATTAAAAGTTTTGGAATCTTCGTATAATTTAGTGAATATCGAAAAACCGATAAGAAAATCGTGATAAGTGAAGGTGAACTCTCGTGTTGCCAATGTTACCAGTTTACGTTTTTGTAGGTTGATTTTTATTTTCCACTATTCATTCCAATGTTCTAATCCGGTAAAATTTTCCTGCAGACGTAATGATGGTACTGGTAGATCAGAAAACATTGAATGGACGTACCGTCTGCGTGGGTGGTTAGTGAGATTTTGGGGTGTGTGGGAATGTAAAACGTAACTTAGAAAAGCAAGTTCTATCATCAAGAGGTGGAAAAGTAAATTTTAAAAAAGAAATGACTAAAGCTTGTGTTAAATCTCAGTTTAAAGACATCATGTCAACGCTGTAATGTATCATTGAATCATCCAAACACTGGCTGCTCGCATTTCGGAGGCTGTGAATGGTAACATTACAATATTAACTCTTTAGTTATCATTTTTATTTGAAATCCTTGGCTAGATTCTATGGATAAATATAGAAAAAACTAGGGATTCTCCTCCTTTACACGTTTAGAAGGTTGTTTTGAAACTCGTGAACTTTAGAATGTCTTCCTTATTGTAAAATGAATTCAGATTATAAATATGACAATTGGATAATATGTTGTTCCTTCATATCAAATCAGTATTAGTATTGTAGCCCTGATGGAGGTTAGAAATGCAAACCGAAATGTTGGCAATTAAAACTCATTTTTAAATAAAAATGTAGTTTTATCAATTATTATGACCTAATTCCGACAACCTGCCTAATGAATATATGAATAGTTTGACAGGTGATTACAGATCAGATATATTATTAAAAAAATAAAATTTTAACTTATCGTCCACTACAATCTTCCATTCTATTATTCCGATGCACTTTGCCGAGAGTACCGTAGTATAAAATATCCAAGAATTTGAATAGAACGGGGAAAAACCCTTTAAAAGCTGTTCAGAATTCATTCCGCTCGTTGCACTTGGGAATTCAGCCGAGCCTGTGTCCGTCTGTGGCCAAATGGCTAAGCCTCATATCGTGTAGGCCATTTTTCCGGGCTCTGGATACGGGCGTTTCACAGGGAGCATAGAGAGGTTCCAGCCAACCGGAGGAAAACCACTCCCTCTCAACGAATTCCAAGAGGACTGCAACTCCAGGAGGACAATTTCATTCCAGCAATCCGTTTCGGATTATTTTTTTTATTATTATTATTATTTATAGCAATACAATTTTTGATAGTTTTCAGGAAAACAACTCTCAATCTGCAATAAAAAGATATTTCAGGCTTAAAAAGCATATTTTTCATAATTTATTTTTTCAAACAGCAAAACCTTAATCAAAATCATAAGCATATTAACTTTAAAAACATTTTTAACACTATGGTTGAAAATGTTTTCCCTCAAATTAATCAAAATATGAATATTAATAACATTTGGTCAACCAGAAATAATAACCTATCAAAATATAGGCCCTGGAGTTTGGCTAATATAGAAAAATAAAACGGAAATAAGAAATAGTTTTAGCAGGACTGAGACTAGGTCATAGCAAATTGACCCATTTTTATTTACTTAATAAGCTCCACATGTTCTTAATGCAACAACGCCACCCTTACAGCGGAACACAGCCTCACTGATTCCAAATTTAGAAGTAAATTAGTAAGTTTCATACAATTACAATGTTGCCAACGGCCATAGCCACATTGAATACACCGGTTCCCGTAGATCACCGAAGTTCAGCAACGTCGGGCGTGGTCAGTACCTGAATGGGTGACCGACCACGTGCTGTTGGTATTATAAAAGGGTGGCAACCTATAGGTAGCCCGGCGCTAATGGCCAAGATGTAGATGCGCCGTAAAAAAAAAAAAAAAAAAAAAAATTACGTCACCGCTAATGACGGACAAATATTCATATATATATATATATATATATATATATATATATATATATATATATATATACATATATATATATATATATATATATATATCTTTCAACACGAAAGCCGCCAGAGAGTTCGTTAAACACCAAAATCGGTCCAGGTCAGTAATGTAAATTAATGGGTATATGCCATAAAAGCACAGTTTATTATAATAAATGATTTTGATCATTTATTATATAAATAATTATGATGAGGGGAAAATCACTCAAATTTATTATATATTGATATAGAAAATATTAATTACTTATTAATTTATTTTAATATTTATTAGTTTTAGTTCATATTAGTTATTATTTAGTTAAAACAAAACTAAATAAAAATAATTACACAAAATTATTATTTTTTTTTTATTTGTAATGGAGATCTGCCCTAATATAATAATTTACATAAAATTTAAGAAATAAAATAATAACTTATAAGCCTAGTATAACTAACAAATTAAGAAATAAAGGTCATGGAGAATGAATAATAATAATAAAAAAATAAAAAATAAGTAAATACATAAAAAATTAATAAACATAATAAAATAATTAAATACAAAATTAAACTTATAAGTTTAATGGTAGTAATAAAGAGTAACCATAATGATACTTTTGGAGTTTAAATCGGGGGTCGATTATACAAAAAAAAAATAAAATAAAATAAACTGGCATATATGCATATTGATACCATACTGACGCACTCAAAGATAGCAAAGGCACATAGCAAAATAGAGCCCGGAAGTTAGGCAAAATGCCTTTTTTTATCTGAATGGATATATTGAAGAATCAGATAGAAATAAATATGTTTTCGTGCATTTAGGAAGTGTAGCGACAATTTTTATTTTGCCTTTTTTACCTATTTTGGCTTCCTTTGCCTATTTTTGCCTTTTTTGCTTGTTATCCAATTTTTTTTCTGCGATTTAAACATTTCCGTTCATCGAAGACAAAAAAGGTTGCACAAATTAAATTACAAATTGCCGTCACAAATATCTATTCGAAAGCTTATTTTCCCAACCCATGGATTTAACCTCTATAAATAACAGAACCTTCCTTAGTAGAAGGAATGCACAAGCATAATGAATAGCAGGAAAGAGAGAGGATGAGAGAAATAAGTCGCATCTCCTTCCTCACAGCCCTTTTGCTGTGACAATGCGTAATTACCTGGTATTCCGGATTTCGAAAAAATAAGATAATGCAGAGGAAGTTTTGCCATGATGAAAAACATTTTTTCTGAGAAGGTCTATAAAAGTTGATACTTTGAAAAAGCATCTTGTTGTTGCTTGTAACAAGGGAAGTAATTCCCTTGAGAGTAAGTACAATAATTCTGTGGTAAATCTATTTATATATATAAAAATCACGTGTCTGACTGTTTGTCCGTTTGTTCCTTATACAAATCCACACATTTTGACCAAACTTGGAATACTGGTAGGTGTTGATCCGGGAAGTCTCGTAGGCCATGTTAAAATCGTCCCATAGAGCCATAGGATATGTTAAAATCGTTTATGACTCACAGTTCGGAGGTCACGGGTTCGAAACAATGAACGGGGTTCCTAATTTATTTTTGACTTTATGGAAGCAGAAAGTAGGTGTAGCATGGCACGCCGGGTAACAGCAAGTTGGTAATAAAGAAATGAATGAGTATTTAAAATACATATTTTCATAATTAATGAGCAAGGTTCCTCTTTGGCTTCACTCCTAATAAATGCCTGTTTTAATTACAGTACTGCCTATTTTCAGTATTTTAAGTGCCTTTTTGCCTGCCTATTTCACCCAAAAATAACTTACTTAATAGCCTAACTTCCGGGCTCTACTTATTACAAATGTAAAAGAACAAAACTATTCATGTTTTTATTTTACTTATATAGGTTATTTTAAGCAAAGTATTCAGGAATGCAGTCCACACTACCCAAATTCTGAGTTAAGTGCTTAGTTGTGCAGCTCCTGCGTGACGGGCGTTTTTCAGTATGTGATTTTATGTTATGTGGTGTTTCTTATTGTTTTCGTATTATATGTCTATGAATGACCAATTCTTAAGCAGATAAGACGACTTCTTATTTTGTCTTGAAGGTCAATCACCACCTGTTTCTATTGCTTCTCGAACATTATCAGTTGTCATATTAGTCGTCCGTTTGCTTTATCTTTCGATTTAAACGCATTGCCATCCGTTGGGCACTTTCCGAACGAATGTAGTTATTGAGGTTGCACTCTTGAAAGAGTTTTTGAAAAAATGTCTTCAAATCTTCCTACCTATCTTCTTAGACAGCGAAAATTACCCCCGTTAAAATTTATAGCTGTCCGTTAATACGATAGCAGCCAGATTTTGTATTTACCCCCGGAACTTGATAAACACATTCCGATAACAAACGATTGAACAAGTTCGTTAAGCAGAAAAATCAGTCGAGCTCGAGAGAGGTTTACACTGGATCTAATTAACTAATTTGCCCATACCGGCCGCAATTATTGTTGTTATATTGCAGTGAAACTCTTTATATGACTTAAGTATCAAATGTGAAATATGTATTGTAAAAATAAACTAAACAGGTCCATTAGTAGGGGGGGGGCTTACTCCGGAACCAAATTATTATTTAGGCCGTTATTTTTACTTCCTTGCAATGAAACTCGGTAGAAAAGAAGCTTCACCAATGAGGAACCTGTATTGCATAAAAATCAAAATCGGGCATTTAAAAGTTGGGGTTTATCCGGAAACAATGAATAAATAGTTCATCTGTTCATTACATACATAAAAGCTTAAAACTATTAATATTTGTTTTAAATTGATATAAGTTAAATAATGCAGCCTACACTACCGTATTTCTCAGAAATGTGCTTAGTATTGCAGCTCCTGCGTGACGGACTTTATTTATTGTGTTTTTAAGAAATATACACCTGTTCATTAAATAAACAGTTACTATAACATTACTAATTTTTAAAAGTGTAATCCCTTTTGCGGAAACGACCTCCGAGGCTGTTACTGTGCGGCGCCATGCCATATTTGATGCCTGACTCAGAGCAGCGCCATTTGGAAAGATCAAGAGACCAGCCGTTCCCACTCGACACGAAACTAATTATCGATACTCATTAATGAGCTGTCAGCTGATGCAAATTGCGCAGTTTCGTCATGAGCCGCACCTCTATGTCCGGCTAGAGGCTAGCCTTTCCCCCCAGTTAAAGCCAGCTTTAATATCTCTCCCTAATTATAAAATTATTTCCGATGTTCGTTGGAAATGGACATCTGGAGATTAGAATGGGCAGATTTCGCAATTAAATAATTTTGCTGGGTTTAGAAATAATATCGCACGATTTCGTGATATCATGAAGGTTTAAGAAATCTTTAGGGACCTCACAGTTGCACTTAGGTGCCTTTATTTGTGGGAAAAAATGATCCAGGTTCAAAACAATGGCTTTAGATATACTATAATTATTACCCTCCTTAGGAGAATTACGACGTGAAAATTAACGTTATGATCTCGAGTTCACCCAAATACGTACTCTCTGACTCCAATAATAATATGTTTAGTTGGTATAAAGAGGTGAAGTATTAGACAGATTGAGATGGGTCAAAATGTATATTAAAAAAATTAGGGGCTACAAAATTTGATCAGGATGACGATACAAGTGAATATTATGGATAAGTAACAGCTTATAGTTTTATCCACCTGAATGTTTTTTAACAAAACGTTATTTGCTTCATATGGCCAAGGTCAAGTTGTGTAGTATAAGGAACAAATCTCATAAAAACCCGTAAAGAAATATAACGACCAAAAAAGTAGATGGAGTCCTAAATCTATGAAATAATAAGTAATACTTCCCAACATCCAATGATATATCGATCTCTAACTTAGCCCGAAGTTTAAAGCCTAAAACGGTTTGGACATGTCTTGAGACGGATTTAATCCACGAAGTTTTGAGAAAAGTCTTTAGAAAAAAGGTAGAAGCAGAAGAGAGATGGACAGACAGTGTCGTATTAACGGTTTTATGGAACTTAGCAGAGTCAGGAAGGACCAGAGTAAGGTAGTTGGGTATCTGAAAGACAGCTTAATGTGTCGTCAGCAAAACTAAAAAATAAATACAAAAGAAGTCCAAAATATGTTGTGATCAAGAAATGGGCAATATATTTAGCTATTAGTAATTGTTTAGAATATCATAAGTCATTGGGTCTATGGAAGTGGGAACTAGTGTGCAACGAGACAACTTGGGTGCAGAAACTGATAGGGTAATAATAATCAGGACTTAAGACGCAGGATGTTTTAATTCATTAATTTGCGTTACACATCGTCAAGATACATAAGCTCTTTATGAAAATGTGTTAACCCTCCGAAATGAAGAAGAACCTATTCGTACATATTACAATAATGTTCGACCGTTCGTGAACATGAAGAATCACAAACTTCAACTCCGGTAGAAGATAATACAATTGCAAGAACTATCTTGTCCTGCTAGAATCGTATATTCTACACTTCTAAGCACAACATTGTGAATGAATAATAGAGGCCGTCGTAGCCGAAATACATAACAGATACGCAAGCTGCGACCCACGTCAAGAGATACAGCTCATGTTTTAGATGCAATTGTATGCCGTTAAGCAATTGAAAGAAGGAACACAGCACACATCAAAAATAGAATTTTACAAATATCAACGGTATTGCTGCTTCGGATCAAATAAACGACTCGATATAGAAGGAAGGTTTAAATTTGAACGTCGACTACTGCACAAGACTTTCAGTTAGTTAGAATCATGCTCAAGAATTGGTTTTGCACAGTATAACGCAGCGAACTATACACCAGAGTCAACCGCTATTAAAGAATGTTGGCATCCTAGCCAATAGCACATACTACAAGTTATCTCGCAGTCTAAGAGTTAATCTGCTAAAAGGTTCCATTGAATTTGAAGTTGAAGGAGAAACTGCTCCAGAACATAATCACTTTACATCACATCGTTTCCACCAAAAGTGTCAAATTCTCCAACTACTATCTACTTCCACACCCTGGGAGCTCCCACAACCCGGCCGGTCCTTGAACTCTGACCTAGGCGGTTTTCCTAGGAATGACAGGGGCTTCGGGAATTATAGCCGATAAACTGGTGTTAGCCAATCGGCGAGCAGGGCTAACAAGGGAACGATCTCATTGGTTCTCCCAAGCCGAAACCTAATTGACCAATCATCACCCCCTTAGGGCAGATTATGGCTACGTGCTCTCACCCTCTGCCTTCCCCTTCAATCTCATTCCTCTCCCTCCTCATTCCAGGGAGTCGCAGGTAAATACACCTTTCTAAATCAGGAGATAATTTGCGGCTGAGAAAAATCTGAATTGCTTACCGCGTGATCTAATGCCCACCGCTAAGCCTCTTAAACGCCCGGAGGTTTCGCCAGTAATCCCGCTCACATGGTTTAGGAATTTAAATATAACCTCCCACAAACATTATTATTATATTGGCATTTAAGCAATTTGAATAACTATGAACAGCTGGTTCAACTAGCCACAAAAAAAAATGTTAACCCTCTGAAAGAAATATCAAACTATTATTACATCCTGCAGCAATTTTCGGGAATAAGAAGAAGGCTATTGAATGGCAACACAGCTGGGTTGGAAAAAGTGCTTGGACCCCGTGATACTTGGAAGATTTAGGAACTGATTCATTCGTGACTTAAGCCGGAAGGCTGGGTCTTTAAGATTCACAAAAAGTGGTTTCATTTTACCGAAAAACCCTCATAATGAGATGCAGATAGTTAGCCGTCGAGGTGATAAGAAGTCAAGGAATAGTTGGGATTCAACTAAGAAGATTTTCGGAAGCATCTATATTTTGAAGGTTTCGGCCATCTCTTAAGCAGCTGTTATCAACAATGAATGTCTAAGGGACGAAAGGCCAAAGATACCAGTTAAAAACTCGGGTAAATAGTAAAATCTCTAGAGATCCAAGCTACCGGCGGAAGGCTGTAAGACTCTTGAAAATTATGAATGAAAATCCCGACTCACCCCATTCATGATTAACTTATAGTTATTTGTCAAGTAGCCTCATAATTCAAAGAGCAAGATTTTATTCTCCAATTAGGGTAAACTGGAATTGGTGTATTTTCCAAATGTCCAAAAACACAAAATTAGGACTGGAAGACTGTTAGAAGGATCGAGAATGAACGTTGGGCAAACATGATGAAGAGGATTCATGAACGTCTTAGAACCATGCAGTCGTAATATTATTTTCCTAAAACATCGATAAATCAAAGCGGAAGATTATATGCAATTGTCATATCAGAATTCACTGGTGGTTATTATTTTACAAATATAAACAAAAACTCCATAGTAAGATTTCTAGTGAACCTCGCTACGAGTACAAGCCTGAGTGACTACTAGAAGCATTAAGAAAGAAGGTTAGTCGTAGCAAGCTGTCATCTTTGACGATACGTGGACGTAGACGATTTATGAACACCGTAAAGTTACTTGCCAAGTACACCATCAATTCAAACTCCAAAGTTTTATTCGACTAATAGAATGTACAGGAGTCGGTATATTTTACGAACGCGTTTGCACCACATCAAGAAAACCTCAGTACTCGAAGAAGACTGAAAAGCTCACAACAAGAAGGGTTGAGTATAGCAGGTAGTTCGTCGTCAAAGGAACAGAGACGCTGACGATTAATAAATGCCGTAGAATCAGACAATCAAAAAGGAAAATTGTATTTGATTATTCGCTGAAATTACTGCAAATCTACAAGTTTCTAACAAAAAAATCATTCCTTTGTCTGAAACATACCTAGCGACCAAGGATGCAAGATAGAGGACTGTAAGTCGACAAGAAGGGTCAAGAATGCGCGCCGGCCGTCAAACACCCCCCGGACGCAGACGATTTATGAATGACACTTGTAGTATGACGCTAACCACGAAGCTCCACCTCAGACAAAAGCCCGATAACTCTAGCCTCATTCATAGGGAGGCCATTGAAGCAGTCTTTACGGTCTCCTAGGAGGGAGGTTTTACTGCGTCTTCCGAGCTCCTCTCTACCTCTTCAATTAACTCCATGAGATAATGCACATAACACCGCCACCTTATACTCCAAAACACTCATCCATTCTATGTATTTATAGATCCCTTCTACAATTCTCTGGTATATTGTTTCAAAGCGTGTTTCCTCCTGTCTCAGAGATGCCCGATGCCGCAATCGGGAAATGCCCACATGTAACGATTGTAATATGTTTTTATTTAATTACTAGCTATATTGCGTTAAAAAAATTATCATCAAAATTAACGCTGCTGCATAATTGTGTGCAGTTTATTATAGCACGGTTACCGTCATACTAAAGGTTACTAATCAATTGATGAGGAATTAAAGTATAATATTTCTTGACATTGGGGTGCTCCGGACCAGAGTAAAGAAACAGATAACCCGTTATCTATAGGTTAGCAGTAAGAGCAGTTTAACCAGTACAGCTTAAAATTCGTTGTCAATAATAAATGTATGTATTTAGAAACACCCATTATATTTCCGAGCATTACCAAGAAGTGCTCCGACTGGGGATGCGGATGGCTCAGGAGGCTGTGCAAGGGTTAGGGATATTATTACCTCGGATAGACCATCACCAGGTACAGGGTAAACTCTATGAGGGACAAAATCACAGTTTATTTCTAGTAATTCAATCATAGTTGCCACCATAGTTGAAATGAACTGCAAATAAAAATGATATTATGAAATAGATACCGTACGGTAACGGCTGACCTGTTATCTTCCTAGCAACGCATGCTTGCCTGCTCTAACCAACCAAATTTGAATAACAAAAAATCCTTTCTTAGTTTGGACTGGGTGATGATAGGTCAGTGAGTGAACGAGTGAATGGTATTAGACAAATATATAGTAGATGTGTATATATCATGCGCAAGCGTGAGTGTTAAGGCGTGAACACTTAACTGTCTGTGCCAATGGTCGTGGGTTCGTTTCCTAATATGGGATTGTGGCTTTTCTTTAGAGAAAAAAAAAGAAATCAGCCCTATCCTAACTAGAAAGGGGTGGTAACCTATAGATGACGCGTTCAAAAATTCTTAGTTAATAATGATGGACGTTACAATTTAAATAAATAAATATATCATGCACTATTAATTTCTATTTTTTAGACGCAGGTCATTGTAGTAGACAACCTATTAAAACTGGAACTTAATGCAAATAGGGTAAATAATGAAAATAAAATACAATGTTCTAAATAAAATATGCCTAATAATAATAAAACCAAAGTTAATGGAACAAAAGTTAATGAAACTATATCACATTTCAATATTTGTTTGTTTTCATTATTATTAATGAACTTAATTATATTTTATTAAACTAATCCGTAGTTCTCAAGAATCTCATCTGACTTCATGGTCATCTCCAATTATATCACGACCAGGAATGTCCATTAATGAACAAAACATAATTAGGCAAAACGTTAGATAATAGAGGTGTTAACAAAATGCTTATATATATATATATATATATATATATATATATATATATATATATATATATATTTACACACACATGTGCTGTATTGTTTTTTTCATATTGTAAATATTTACTGTATGTAACTACTTAATTTCTATTTTGTATTATATTTATGGTAAATTTTGTTTCACAACAGATGTGTTGAACTTTTTCTGTTATTGTTGGACTTCTAGAGGGGTAATTGGTGATAACTCTCTACTCAATAATAACACTTATTTCTGTTGTACATCTAACATTATAAGGAGTCTTGGGTAATGAAACAAGCCTTTTGTACATTGTTTTTGTCGTTCGGTACGCAATTCATTTTACAATTGTTTACAAGCCAAATTTTATATACGACTGTGACAAATAAATTAGGGGAAAAAAATAAGTAAATTTCGAAACATAAGTTACATAAGAAGCAAAAAAAAAAAAAAAAAAAAAAAAGAAGAAAAATAGTATGAACTAGATTTATTATTTCGGATGCTCTAAAACGTCCCACTAACCTTTTTCATCGAAATGCGCTATAAGAGGAATTGTTGAAGATAGATAAAATCTTACTCTTTCTCAAAGGGGCATAAAACTATGATTAAATACAGGACTGATGAATATATATATATACATACACACAGGGTGACCCCAATAAAACGGCCAAACTAAAGGAGGCGGGGGTGGTAGTGAATGAGTGGAGGGGTGGGGGATAAAACATACATATATATTTAAAAATTTTTATATAGGCCTTGGATATGTTTTTTTTTTTTTTAGTTTGGCCGATTTTTTTAGACACTGTATATAAAAAATTATAAATTACTAAATAAAAAAAATATAAAGAAAATTTTACATAGTATTTTATGACAATACTAATAGAAAAATACCAACAGAAATCTAAAGCTAAATCGCCTGCAATGAAACCCCAGTAGTTTTTGACCGAATAAAACCCATTCAAAATCTGTCAACTACGAGTACAGTGATTGGATATTTTCTCCATTTGCCTTTTAGTGTGTTTCCTACCTCCACACAGGGCGAAATAATACATAACTTATCAAAGAGCATGATGGACACCGTACTTATGGCCTTCACTTATCCGAAGGCAAGCCACGACAATGGCGGACAATGAGCCCACACCCTCGGAGGAATTCGCGTTAAGCGCCCGCGGGTTATCTGTACGCCAACACTGCTCAAAGGGGAAGGAGTAACCCCCACGCGATATTTTCCTTTTAAATTTCCACCCCTTATCAAATTTCACGCTAAGTTACGTTTTATGTTCAATTCAGAGTTGACGGGCCTGGGGGTGGGTGAGGGGGGAGACCCCCTTCTGAGGAGATGGAAGGGTGGGGTAGGATAATGGGGTAATCTGGAAGGGATTTCACCTAGGAGGGTGAGAATGGAATGGAGGAGGGGGTTAAGTCAGTCCGAGCTAAGGACCCTTAATCTGAACTTTTCATTCGTTCTTTTAGAGAAAAAATTATTGTTCTTTGTAACATTTCCTAAAATGTATTTATGTCGCAGAAGATTCAATTTCATTAACTACACACAATTATTCAATAATCCTTTATTTTGGTCTACATGTATCACGCCTCTTTGACGCCTCCTCAGAAGCACTTCAAACACCAATCACAACCTTACCCTCAGACAAACTTCTGCACTTCTGCAGGTCCAAAAAAAAAGTCTCGTCATCAGTGAGTCTCTGTATCAGTAACGTTAGTGCACCAATGGGGGAGGGATCCATCAATAACTCAATAAACGTCAGACTCGCAGAAACTGCATCGTATTAGCGGATTCCGTTCATATACTCAGTCATATAATAAGAGTACAAATTTGAACCATTGTTGTTTTCATGATCTATGGGTTCTGAAACGTAAAATTTTCTACTAATCGGGTTTCCTTTCTATGGAGGGAGGGAGGAACCACGCTAAAGTGCGACTTCTTATCATATTCGAATATCTTATTTCACTTAGGAACCTTTGGATAGTAATTCTCAATATTTTTTTTTTACTTCTCCCGTCATGATTAAGCAATTTTAACCAGGCTTCGTATTGGACAAACCCTACTAACCCATCAGAACTACTTGATTGAAAAATCATGTAGTCGTTAAACACATACTGACACACATGTTCTATTGTTTGCGTGCGGACTTTAGCTTTATTCTTTTTCAAGAAAACATTAGAGAGCCTATAAAAAAAAGGCGGATTATGCTGATTAACGAACATGACCTTCTAAATCAGAAAAAGAAACTATTTTGGTATCAAATTCCATCAATATTGGATCATTTTTGAACACCTGATCAATGGGAAACGAGAAAATTTCTAGTCGACACTTCCGGATAAGGTCGGCGTCACCAGTGAGTGCCCTCCCTACGGAGGGAGGGAGAAAACGCGCTTAAAACATTACTCAAGATACAGTTCTTTTAAAGAGCAAAGCTTGAAAGTATTTTCCGGACTGCTCACGACTTTCCTTCTGGTGCCAACATCTCGGAAGCCAATAACCAACCTCCCCCCCCCCCCCTGTATGTCGGACATTGGAAAATGATATTGTTGGGAAATCGCCAAATAAACACAACTCGAGATTGACATTAGAGAGATAGTAATTACCCAGCTACCACTGCCTCCGGTCATTCTCACGGCGGTAGTCACGTCTATGCAAAGCAGCTCAGGCGGTTAACGAACTCACCAATTTCGGGGAAGTCGAGAGTGGAATTATGTCAGAACATGGATGGAGGAATATTTGGAGGCTGTTATCTTTGTTGATTGTTGTTGAGAAACGTTGAATTCTGAAATATGTTGGGAGAACCTAAGATATTGGAATGTAAACAGGTAAGTTTTGGAGTCAATCGCATAAGTATTGGATAACATGTTGCATGTCCATTGCTAAAAAGCATTAGAAAAATACTAATGATTTTATGTATATACAACTTTTGTCTCTATTTTGTAGGATTTCCTAAAGTCTTGGCGTTTATAATATTTGGAAAGTTATAACCGACATTCAAATGAGTATTTCATTTTCCAGAATCTTTTTCAGCATTAGGACACTTGGAACAACGAACAACCCCCCCCCCCCCCAAAAAAAATAAAAACGAAAAAAAATACGAATCGCTTGACGGAACTGCCGACAACTATGGAAGATACTGTAGAAGTATCTGATTCTTGACTTTTCCGCACACTAGGGAGATAGTGTGCGGAAAAGTCGCCTGAGTATCCCCTTTACAGGTACTCATTGAATTAATTAAATGCTGGGAGGGCCTAGGGTCGGTCTAGGACCACGAATCTAAGTATATATGTTACCGGCAAAGTATAGAAATCAGGCATTCTATAGAATGCCTGAGTGGTTTAGGCAAAGTGTAGAATGTATTAGTTTCTACATCGAATAACCCACATTGCCTAGGTATTCTATAGAATGCCTGTTGCTTATTTGGCATTGTATAAAATTAAAAAGGTTTTGAGTATACTACATACACTTTACATAGATACTTGAAAGAAATAACAACAGGTAGAATTTCAGTGTTCAAAATCAATGCAAATCACTAAAATAAAGCGTCCTCAGCACCGATATTTTTCAAAGTTTGCACTATAACGTATTTTGATGCACTAAAGACGAATCCGTTAAAAAAAAAAAGTTGCTTTCAAAAGACGGCGTAAACAGCGTATTCGTAAACATGCGCATGCCCAATAATCCTTAATGAAGAAATATAATTGAAATTTAGACTCACCTGTCGGAAGCTTTTGGGCATACGTGTTATGCATTTCCGCTCGCTACGCTCGCTCAAGAAGATATCAAAACCCTCGTCAGTCCAACTAGCAGTATTTACTAGAATTCTATTAATTTCTGCGAGTTGGATTAACTAGGGTTTTGATATCTTCCCGAGCGAGCGTAGCGAGCGGAAACGCATAGCACGTATGCCCAAAAGTCGTCCTAGGCATTCTTCCAATTCTCCTAGGCATCATCAGACGCGATGTTCATGGATATAAATCCGCAATCGCACCGCCGGTAGTTACTCCTACAAGCTACAAATCCTGTTTTTCATACTTTGCCTAAAGCACAGTAGGCATTCTATAGAATGCCTTGGCAATGTATGAAATAAGCTTTATTTCATACATTGCCGGCTGGATTTAGGCATTCTATAGCATGACTGATTATATACTTTGCCGGTAACGTATATACGTAAAGTTCAATGGTGGTTTGAACGACTTCGAGCGGGAAACCCCAAGCTTGCAGACGAGCCTCGTGCAGGTCGTCCAACAGAGCTTGACGACCAACTCCTGCAGACTACTGTAGGACAAAATCCTATTGTAACAGTCAAAGAGCTAGTGAATTATTGATTTTATCCTACACCTTATAGCACACCATTAAAAACCGACATTACATAAGGGATGACCTGATATATATATATATATATATATATATATATATATATATATATATATATATATATATATAAACAGGCCAAAAGAGCCCAGAGGACCAAATTCTGTACACGTATCTGATTCTTGTCCATTCGGCACTCTAGGGAAATAGTTTGGACGGTACTATGCTCCGGCCACCTGATTTCCCCATTGCAGGTACCTTTTTTTTTTTTTTTTTTTTTTTTTTTTTTTACGGCGCATCGGCATAATTCTTGGCCATTAGCGCCGAGCAGGTACCTATTAAATTAATAAAATGCTGGGTGGGCCTAGGGATGGTCTAGGACCCCGAATCCAAAAATATATAATAAAGGGATCTTTTTTGGTATCTAGCATCCAGGGTCAACGAAGATTTGAGGACATTTTTAAATTATTATTCCATCAGTACAACCTCAATACCAAAAAAAAAAAAGTACTAAATATAAACTGGTTCTCGTAAAGGATTATCTGATTTATTTTTAAGGAGCAACAAATTAAAATTTCTTCCTTCTGTCGCAACTTTGCACACCTCTTCCACGCAACTGTTAGTTTTTAATCGCTTCCTCAAGACTGCACAAAAGGGCAGAGCAATTTCAACGGTGTGAATCTCCCCCGAAGGTGACATACATAAGATTGTTTAGAGGCTCTCACGGCGATTGACATCTTAACTTGAGATGGAGATTAGTTACGTTTCACATTTAACGCTTTAACGTTTCAAGTTTGTAACGGGCCATTTTCCTTGTACTAGAGCCACGTCATAGCATCCATTTGCGGGCCGCTAGTTGCGGCGAATTATCGTTAGAATGGCATCGCAGTTTCGTAGTTCTCACATAGGCGACAATCGATACAGCGCTGATGAGAACACGATTTTATCCTCACACGTCGTTGAAGGGAGAAATGACAAATTGTGGTTTTCGGACGTCACGAAAACAGCAGTGGTGTTGAGCTGTTAACACATTCAGTGTGAATTGAACAGTTATGGGATTGAGGGTAATTAGAAAACAGTACAAATTTAAATATCTAAACACCTAAACAGATGATGATGTGATGTGATTAATCACATCTAAAAAGTAAGTAAATCCAAAAGAAATGTAAAGCTAATTGATCAAGAAGTGTTTTTACATTCTTACAATAAAATCTGTAATAAAAACACAAGACAGCGTCAGCTAATGACAAGAATTTTTTTCAATTCGCAGAATGACCAACTTTTAATTTGAGCATTATTTTATATTAGAACAGCTAAAATGAAAGTGCTGTTTTCAGCGTCATTATTATTAGACTTGCAGCTGACCATTCACTGTAAAATACACCCAAAAAAAAACATAAATGTGAAATAGAGGCCAAGTTCCTCCCCCACAAAGAAACATTCCCTTCCCCAAAAATATCCCCTCCTAAAACCCCCCAAAAACGCCTTACCATCCTACAAAGTACCATCCAACAAAGTAGTATGAGTTAGTGTATTAAGTGCACCATATTTGCAACCAAAAATATTTGCCAATACAAGAGATGATACAAGAACGAAATGTCCAAGTTCATTACTTGGAAGGCCTCATAGTTACTTACTAAGAACAGTAAAGACACTTCAACTGACCTTTAAAAACAACAATAAAAATACTTATATCCAGTTACTAAAATTTCACTTTCCTCAATCAGGTATATTCTTAAACTTGGCAATGTTTTATTTGTGCCGAAATTATCTTTAGAGAGAAAACTAAACATTGCCAAGTTTAAGAATATACCTGTTTGAGGAAAGTGATATTTTAGTAACTGGATATAATTATTTTTATTCTTGTTTTTAAAGGTCAGTTGAAGTGTCTTTACTGTTCTTAGTAAGTAACTATGAGGCCTTCCAAGTAATGAACTTGGACATTTCTTTCTTGTATCATCTCTTCTATTGGCAAATATTTATAAGGTTCTTTCTCCTTACTGCTTGATACACAGGAACCTTATACCGAGGATAAAGATCACAATAGGGAAAGTTCAGAAGGCCTTCAAGAAAAATATAAGAACAAAGACGATACATTTTGGGTTTGTGATCCTAAACTTTGTAATTTAGATGGCTCGACTTTGAAAAACTTAGTATCTGCTTTGAAGTATATTATGCAGTGAACCCCTACGACTTTATTTACTAAATTTAAGAAAGAAGTCACAACTGTTTTTGTTAAGATGCGTCGAAATGTTTTTTAAAACATCAAATATAGTCAAATCAAATGGTGTGAATTTGTGTAAGGAACAAACATGCAGACAGACAGCTGATAGACGATTTTGACTAGCCTATGACACTACCCGGATAAAGACCGACATGTGTGTAAAATTTTGTCAAAATCGGTCAAACGGTTTGTATTTGTATAAGGAACAAACAGACAGACAGACAGACAGCTGATAGACAATTTAACCTAGCCTATGATTCACCTTAATATCTATCATTATGCAAAATTTCAAGTCTCTAGCATCATGGGAAGTGCCTAATAATTTTGATGAGTCAGTGAGTGAGTGAGTGAGTGAGTCCTATAAATCCCGATTTTCGATCGCTTATATCTCAGAAACTATTCGATATAGAATTATGAAAATTTCCAGTTTTACTCACATCTAGTAGAATAATACCTGTGTAAAATTTCATAACTTTATCTTTACCTGGTTGAAAGTTATGAGAGGGTAACAATCGGCTCTAAGACCGCCTGTAATATACACACAGTATGCTTAGGCCGGAACTTGGCCTGGCGCACTACCGTGCGCCTAGATATGAACTAAAACTAATAAATATTAAAATAAATTAATAAGTAATTAATATTTTCTTTATCAATATATAATAAATTTGAGTGATTTTCCCCTCACCTTTTATGCTTTTATGGCATATACCCATTAATTTACATTACTGGTTTACATCAATAATACTCAGCAATGATTAAATATCAATTTCCACCAAATTAAGAACTTAATTTATGGCCAAACGTTTTGCTATAATGTCATGCCAAAATCGATTTCCGGTCACGTGACAGATAACGTCACTTGCGTTACACGTGTGTGAAATTTTGGCGTCGCCCAGCCATATGACATTTTCACCATAATGACCTAGTATCCTAGATATTTTAGTAACTAAGATTATTTTACATAATCTTAGAGATTTTACATGTAAATACATTATTTAATCCCTATACGAGGAAAAAACAGTTCGTAATTAATTGAAGTATTTATTTCTACTTTTATTTATTTTAATTGGTTATTTTAATTTAATTTTTTGTCCTCGTTATTTTTTCATTGCTTTTTTAGGTATTTTATGGAGAAAATATTTAATTAGAATAATTCTGCAAAAATGTATGTTAAACGATATAATATGGCGTTGAGAAAATAAACATCTATAATGTAGGGGTACTAAATTGTGGAACATAAATACATTTCTTGGAATTTTATTATTAATAGGATGATTATTCTTCTATTTAATTTATAAGTTTCACAAAACCTATGTACTTTGTAATACAAGTGTAATACCATGCACCTTTATAGTGATCCTCAAAAACGTGGACTAAAGAGGCCATACACGTTCAGTTCAAATCTCAAGGCCGGAACTGCACAGTTTGGCCTCAAGGTTTGGAGTGAACTGGTCTAGCACATACACGATAAGTTAATAAACCTCAAGGCAGGGACTGCATAGTCCAGTTATAGTAGACCCTCTGAATATGAACCAAATATCGTCTTGTCCATACACATCAGGCCTATTAATTTTCGATGGACTGTACAGTTCAACTCTGGCGTAAGGATGTCCCAAACATGGCGAGGAATCTCTCAAGATTTCGATTGTTCAATCCAAATCTTGAGACTTTCCTCACCATGTTAGCAACCCCTTATTCTTAGAGCCCCTTAAGAACCGGTAGGGAAATATTAATAAATTTACTATTTTTTAAAAGGGTTTTATTTTATTTATTGACCTTCTACCTATGTTATGGAAATCATTCATCTTTAGTACAATATATTACTAAGGCTCAAACTACTTGGTTTGCCGACAAATTACCATTAAACTGTGGCCATCAAAGTAAAAAACTGTCAGGCCAATAGAGTGTCAACTTCGTCACATTGAAGAGTCCGCACTATCTGTCCTTCCTATTGTTGCTTTGGATATCCGTTATATCTCGTTGTTTTTTATCCTCGCTGGCCTGTCGACTCCTTTCCCCGGTCGATCTGTGCCGGGCATTCGGAATACACAGCATCGAACAACGGTTAGCATTCACCTCAGCGATCGTGAGGCGAGGGTTCTGTTTTTTTTTCTCTCTCCTCCGATACAAACAGGAGTGGGGGAAGGGGCGAGTTATGAAAATACGAAAGCATATCCTTGCTGTTCGTGTTGGTCTGAGTAAATCCGTCACGTAGACGAACGGGCACGTAGGTGTGAACATTTGTGTCACATAGGAGCGATTTTTCCGATGTCCTCGGGGTCACGCCGGCGAGCACCTGTGACGAAATAACAATTTAAGTAAGTTCCACTTGTAATATTATGCCTCAACTTTATACAAATCACACATATTTAAGTGATTCAGATAACTGGCAATCACTGCCAAGAAATATACATTATTTGTAGTAAGAGCCTTTTCATTGAATGTAATAACCTTCCTTGCGATAAACGTCCGGTTCGCACGAATTGCGTCTTCAGATGTTTCACATAATGCTTATACTAAAGTTACAGGCAATTGTACCAAAGAACATAATCTCTTAGGTGCTGTAGAACGTATCCTCGAGACGGCCAATATTACCGTATACTAAAGTTATAAACAATTGCCAAGGTGCTGTAAAACATAACCTACTATAAAGCCCATAGTACCATAGACCATAACCTCAGAATAAACCAATTGTACCATTGAACATATTAAAGATATAGATAATTGTATCCTAGGTAGCTCCTAGTCCCGTAGAAAATAACCACCTAGAAAGCCAATACAACCATAGAACATAACCTCGAAGATTGCCAACAGTACCATTAAACATATTAAAGATATAGATAATTGTATCAAAGAACATAATCTCCTAGGTAGCTCCTAGTCCCGTAGAAAATAACCTCCTAGAAAGCCAATACAACCATAGAACATATCCTCGAAGATTGCCAACAGTACCATTAAACATATTAAAGATATAGATAATTGTATCAAAGAACATAATCTCGCAAGTAGTCTCTATTGCTGAAGAAAATAACCACCTAGAAAGCCAATAGTTCATGCAGCTTAACCTCCAAGATATGCAATAGGACCATAGAACATAAACACCTCCAAGATAGCCAATAGTACCATAAAACCTTACCTCCAAGATAGCCAATAGTACCATAAAACCTTACCTCCAAGGTAGCCAATAGTACCATAGAACCTAACCTCCAAGATAGCCAATAGTACATAGAACCTGACCTCCAAGATAGCCAATAGTACAATAGAACCTAACCTCCAAGATAGCAAATAGTACCATAGAACCTAATCTCCGAAATAGCCAATAGTACCATAGAACGTAAACAAGTTAAATCCAACTGTACCATAGAACATACCCTCCTAGAAAGCCAATTGTATCGTAAAACAGAACTATGAAAGTAGCCAATAGTTCTGTAGAAGTCAATCTCGTAGGTGTACAACAGCATTGTGGAGCATAACCTCCTAGATAGCCTACAGTGCAGTAAAAATAAAAATCAAGGGTACCATCTAAGCATACAGACATTTATCATAGATTATAAGAATGATAATTTCTACAGGAATTCCTAGTAATAACATAAAAAGTATTCAAGGACTACTAAAAGTTCATTAACCTGCAATCCAAAGAGGTAGTAGAGTTACGTTTGTGACCTTAGGGGGTGGGAAGGCGCCACCCCTGCCTCTACTAATGCCCGGTAGCTCCATCAGAGGTCGTTAGTGTGACCGCCCCTTAATCTAACTCGTATTAGAACGTCACTAGTGCCGACCAGTCAGGTCTATCTACCTCTTTCTGTTTGGATTTCTTCTTCATCAGGCGCTTAATCACTAGCCAGTAGGGCTGTTTCATTACGGCTCGCAGGCACTCTTACTAATACTCCCGTCAGTCCTCTGGAATCCGACGGAAGAAAAGGCAATCATTGAAATTATCAGCGATCATGAAAGTTGTTTTGTGTAAAAAAAAAAAAAAAAAAAAAAAAAAAAAAAAAAAAAAAATTATTTAGGCCTCTCGTCCACTGGAACCGAAAAGCTGCGAAATGAATTCGTCAGAATTCGCACGAAAACGCACGAACAATCCAAACACGAGGCTCCATCATGGACCGCGTCCACTCAGCCCGTATCGCTCGTCCGTTTTCGTCCGAACTTGTGCGAAGTGCGAACCGATCCCATTCTGCTGGGATTTATAGTTGCAAATGAGTGCGAAAAGTCGTGGTTAAAGATGGACTGTGAGAATGGTCGCTTGTTAATCGTCTCTCGAAAATTACTGAATTTTTTTATTTTAGAATAAATGTTGTCAAGATTGTATCGAAATGTATCCTTTCTCTTTCGAAAATAGGAAAAGTGTGGTCATCGTCGATTTGAAGATCGTTCCACCAATGAGAAAATTCACCGAACTCGTTTCTTTTTGCATTAATGTGATTTCCCGTCTTTGTATATATCATCTGAGCCGTCACTGAATCAAAGGTGATGATTCCAAAGAGAAACATTCTTCATCTAAATCATGAGAAAACCTTTCCGAAGAGCTATCATGTCTACTGAGAATACGGACGAATACTGAAGCAATGGACGAGAGGCATTCGCAAGATTTCGGACGATTGGCGTTCACCCGAATCCGTTGCTTCGCAGTTCGCAGCTTTTCGGTTCCAGTGGACGAGAGGCCTTATTTAAATTTTAACGTCCATTCACTATTAACAACGAAATTTATGACGGCTTATCTATAGTTTACCACCCTTTTCTAGCCAGGGGAGGGCTAATGCCTTCTCTTTATTTGAAAGAAACCACCTAGTGGGTATCGAACCCACGAACTTTGGCAAGGAGTGCTTACGCCTTAGCCACCGGTCCTCTAAAAGTAAATAAATAATACTATGCGTGTCTTACACGAACTAGGTATCGAAAATTATTTATTTTGGAAGGAGCCTTATACCATCTTTTTAGCACTTTCCTCCGAAGGAAAGTAGCTATTGAGGTTGGACTCATGACGGAATTTTTGAAAAATTTCTTCAAATCTTTATCGATCCTACCTAGTAGACACCGAAAATGACCCCCGTTAAAATTTATATATATCTATATATATATATATATATATATATATATATATGCATATATATATATATATGTGTCTGTTAACACGATAGCGGCCAGAGTTTTTGTTTTTTCGTCACGAAACTTGGTATATAGCATTCAATTAGCAAACGATTGAACGAGTTCGTTAACCACCAAAGTCGGTCCACCGGAAGGGGGGGTTTACCCCGAACCCAAAACACTAATTTGACTATGTCAGCCGTAATATTTGTTATATTTCAACGAAACTCGGTATTCGTAGTGGTAATATAGTGAGAAAAGGGTGATATAAAAATGAACTAAATCGGTTCATTAGAAGGGGGGGTTTACTCCGGACCCACAATACCAATTCGCCACTACCAGCCGTGATTTTTGGTATATTTCGATGAAACTCGGTATTCGTAGTGGTAACCCACAGGTAAATAACTGTTGTAAAAATAAACTAAATCGGTTCATTAGGAGGGGGGGTTTACCCCGGACCCACAATACCAATTCGCCACTACCAGCCGTGATTTTTGGTATATTTCGACGAAACTCGGTATTCGTAGTGGTAATCTACAGGTAAATATGTGTTGTAAAAATAAACTAAATCGGTTCATTAGAAGGGGGGGTCCCAAATTCTTAATATACTCATACCGGTCGTAATTTCTGCTGTATTGTAACGAAACGCGGTATACGTCGTGGGTAACTCATGAGAAAGAAGTGTTGTAAAAATGAGCTGAATCGGTCAATCGGAAAGCGGGGGATTAATTTGTAATATATTTCAATAGAAAAGCCCACCAGACGTAGGTTCACAAAGCCGCCGCAAGGAGCGCTTTCTACCACTAGAGTGACTGTATCCTGTTCCTGCGTTAGATCAAAATACGATAATATGAGTTTTTTTGTATTTATTACGTAGTGTAATAGGTACCATGAGTAAACATAACTCTGGAAGCAAATTATTAATTGATCAGTTACTCATTACAAATTTAAAAGAGAACTATTCATGTTTTTATTTTATTTATGTAGGATATTTTAAGCAAATTGTTGTTCTGGAAAGCAATCTACACTACCCAAATTCTGAGGAAAGTGCTTAGTTATGCAGCTCCTGCGTGACGGACTTTTAAAAACATCATTTCTATCGTGATCTATGGCTTTACAATAAGTAACTCGAAATTATAAAAAGATAGATGTACAATAGTTTTTCGTCGAACTCGTTAATAACTAGCTGTTATCCAGCCTGCCGTGCTACACGTAATTTGTACATCTAGAAAAGCAAAAATAAATTACAAACCAAATAAGTAATCTAATAACTCAAATCTGTATATGCACGGGTTCACAGTTTCGGGCCCGTGACGTCCTAGACAGGAACAAACAGACAGACAAAAAGCTGATTTTTATATATATAGAGACGATTTTGACCTAGCCTAAGACACACCCCGGATCAATGACCTGTGTGGCAAGTTTAGTCAAAATCGGTCAAGCGGTGTGGATTTGTATAAGGAATAAAAAGACAGAGAGACAGCTGATAGACGATTTTGACCTAGCCTATAAAACTCCACTTATCAAGACCTACCTGTGTGCCAAGTTTGGTCGAAATCGGTCAAACGGTGTGGATTTGTATAAGGAACAAACAGCTGATGTTTATATGTAGAGATGTAAAAATGTCATAAGTACAAATGAAAGGAGAATAATAATCTTTTTAATATTTAAAAATAACTAAAATACTATATATCAATGAAGGCCATGAATGGAGAAAGACCAAAGTTAGCAGCATGATGAGAATATAGAAGATGAGTTCTCCCAGGGTATAGTCACCAAAATAGGGGAAGGGGAGGTCGGAAAGATCAAAGAGGAAAATAACCTGAAGAAGGTGTTAATGGAAGGACAACCAGACGGATATAGGACATTGGATTCACAAAGAAATGTTTAAAACAAATACTTTTCCTAGGAAGAGAGTCCTTGTACCTTTAAAATGATCATCTAGGAACTTATGTAAGTATAACCAATGCCCCCTTGATTTCTTATCGCTTGCAAGATATATATTACAATGATATATAGTTATAAACTATAGCTGAATATTAGTGAGATATATGCTAATATATCCCAGTGAGAATATTATTTATTAATGAGTTATGCAAAAAGGAGCCGAAATGTTCCATATTGATATATGCTGATGGCATTCCATAACTGTTTGGATTTCTTTCCATCGTTTGCTTAGCACTCGAGCCTCTAGCTGCCGGTTCATTAGGGACTCCTGTCACCCTGCCCCTCCTCCAATCAACTACACACCCGGTAGGATACAAATAGATTTGTCAAAATAATTATCCTTCGACGTTTTATGTAGGTATTTATTTTTATAAACTTGGACCGCTAATTTCAATCGTTCGATTCAATCAACGCGGTTGGAAATCATTCAGTGTTTTGATTCTATAAGTCTTATCTTCAAGAGAGAACACTATGACATATCCCTAGTCCTTCTTTAGGTGTTTATTTAATCTCTCTAGAGATGAAAGCCAAAGCTGTGAAGCCAACCCATGGAAAGACAGAACTCCCGACTCTCAGGCACTGCGTCATCTTAGCACGTTCCTGTTCCATTCGGAAAGTTTCGAATGGGAGCAGTTAGCACGTTGGCTTCAGTATGGGATACATATGTCCCGTACTGGCTCCTACTGAGGTACGGCGGACAAAATAGCCAACTCCCTTAACTTACGATGGCTGTAACTAGCCAAAAAAAAAAACTCATAGTCAATTAGATGTACAGAAATTAAACAAATTATTAGAAAGAACGGGACATATATGTCCCGTAACGTACAATGATGAACAAAAATCGGCATACGGGACACCAGTGTCCTGTACCCAGCCTGCGAAAGTATAAAAAAGTTAAAAATGTGTCTACGTTTTGTTCAGAGTGCGAAGGGAATCCGATAACTGCCAAAATTGTTTTAATATGGACCATGATGCCCAATCGAATAATTAAGTCAGGGTTTTCAAAAATTATTTGCATTATAATTTTGGCTTAGTTTCACTTATTCTTTGCGGCTTGTACAAACATTTTTTTTTTTTTATATATATTTAACTTGATTCTTACGATTTCTGTATTTGTATCTTTGTAAAGATTGAGAATATAACGTAGGTTCATATGTTGCATTATCAATTACTCATTTGTTTGTTATCTAATCATATTCCTGCATCAAAGTAGTTATCATATGAGGAGCTTAGTATCAAAGTTGGACAACTCCACTTTTGATTTTTTTACAGGAGAGGTAAAAAATCATATCTACTATAGGGTTGTAAGTATCATGGTGATTTTTTTATATGTTATTCTCCTAGGTCCAAAAAACATGTTTTCAAAGCACACTAAACACACTTTAAATAGTGGAGTTGTCCATGTTTGAAACCAAGTCATGGAGTTGTCTGTTTTTGAAACCAAAGGGAGCCATTTTAAAATTGCATCTATTCTCTTTTGAAACCAAAAAAAAATATGAATTCTATATGCACGAGGGTGTTTTAATAAAATATAATTATGTCTAATGTATTAAAAAAAATCGTATTGTTAAAAATTACTTGAAAAAAAAAAATTAAATGCAGTTTGACAAAATTGAAGTCTTTGAATTAGTCTCACACCTTAGAAAGAACTAGGTCATCAAAATCTGCAATCAACACACTCACAGTGTCCACTGTTGATAACATTAGCAGTTACACTCTGTACTGTGAGGTTGCGGTACCACTGCAAACGGTCTCTTTTAGCACTTTCCTCCGAAGGAAAGTAGCTATTGAGGTTGGACTCATGACGGAATTTTTGAAAAATTTCTTCAAATCTTTATCTATCCTACCTAGTAGACACCGAAAATGACCCCCGTTAAAATTTATATATATATATATATATATATATATATATATATATATATATATATATATATATATATATATATATGTGCGTCTGTTAACACGATAGCGGCCAGAGTTTTTGGTTTTTCGTCACGAAACTGGGTATATAGCATTCAATTAGCAAACGATTGAACGAGTTCGTTAACCACCAAAGTCGGTCCACCGGAAGGGGGGGTTTACCCCGAACCCAAAACACTTATTTGACTATGTCAGCCGTAATATTTGTTATATTTCAACGAAACTTGGTATTCGTAGTGTTAATATAGAGAGAAAAGTGAGATATAAAAATGAACTAAATCGGTTCATTAGAACCAGCCGTGATTTTTGGTATATTTCGACTAAACTCGGTACTCGTAGTGCTAATCCACAGGTAAATATGTGTTGTAAAAATAAACGAAATCGGTTCATTAGGAGGGGGGGGGGTTTACTCCGGACCCACAATACCAATTCGCCACTACCAGCCGTGATTTTTGGTATATTTTGACGAAACTCGGTATTCGTAGTGGTAATCTACAGGTAAATATGTGTTGCAAAAATAAACTAAATCGGTTCATTAGAAGGGGGGGGGGGTTTACTCCGGACCCAAATTCCTAATATACTCATACCGGTCGTAATTTCTGCTGTATTGTAACGAAACGCGGTATACGTCGTGGGTAACTCATGAGAAAGAAGTGTTGTAAAAATGAGCTGAATCGGTCAATCGGAAAGCGGGGGTTTAATTTGTAATATATTTGAATAGAAAAGCCGGCAGACATAGGTTCACAAAGCCGCCGCAAGGAGCGCTTTCTACCACTAGAGTGACTGTATCCTGTTCCTGCGTTAGATCAAAATACGATAATATGAGGATTTTTGTATTTATTACGTAGTGTAGTAGGTACCATGTGTAAACATAACTCTGGATGCAAATTAATAATTGATCAGTTACTCATTACAAAATGAGAACTATTCACGTTTTTATTTTATTTATGTAGGATATTTTGAGCAAATTGTTCTGGAAAGCAGTCTACATTACCCAAATTCTGAGGAAAGTGCTTAGTTATGCAGCTCCTGCGCGACGGACTTTTTTCCTAATTTTCTCCGGAGTACTTGGACAAGAGATTCTTAACATCTGCAAGTTTCTTGGGGTTGACGCTACAGCCGAAGGGAATTGGTGCAGGATTAAGTTCTAGAAGTGACTTGGCCTTCTTTGTTATGGACATAAATCTTTCACGTCAATTATGGTGTAGTATGGCGCGCCGCACTTCGATTGTGCAGATATATTGTAAAGATGTCTGTAATAAAAACTAAATTATCCTTAGTTTATTCGGTTTGGAAAAAATGTGGTACTTCGCTATCCTCTTCGCACAGTTTTACGTAAATGTACATGTATTGAAGTTGCTGTGCAATACTTTTCATCGCCGTACTCAGCCATACTTGTGCACAGCTTATTAAAATTAATTTATCAATTAGTGATGCGATTATATTATTAAAAACGTGTTAACCATTATTATTTTCTGGAGATAGTTGAATTATCGCTAAATGCACTCATTACAAGTAACTATAAACATTCAGCCATGATGGATTTGCACTGCATGATGGGAGCAGATTGCATGAATGCAAGCTTCTCATTGGCTACTGAAGGAGTTGTCATTTTTTTAAACCAAACTATGTTGGAATTGTCCATATTTTGATACTGAACGGTGCAAATAAACGCTATTTTAACTATTTTCTGTCTGTTTTTAATGCAAAACAGTAAAATCGAAAGCAGCATAAAAAGCTCTTTAAGAATCGACCAAAATCTCAAAACTGAAAAAAACACAAATATTACAAAAATATATTTTTAGTAACAAAAATATTAAGCAATAACCTTCAGACATTTTTTTTGACTTCGTGGTTTTATATATATATATATATATATATATATATATATATATATATATATATATATATACCAAAACCACAAAAAACATCTTTACCAAATTTTATTATAAATCAGCCTTTTTTCGAGCCCGCTAGGGAGCGAACAGGGACACACACACACAAATAAATATATATATATTTATATATATGTATGTGTGTATGAATATATTATATATATATATATATATATATATATATATATATATATATATATATATGTATATATACATATATATATATGTATATATACATATACACGTAAATTTCAATGGGTGTCATTTTCAGAATCTAGTTGGTAGGATCGATAAATATTTGAAAATAGTATAAAAAATAATTCTATCGTGGCTAAATTCCTTCCAAAAGTGCTAAAAAGAAGTACATTGAACACCCTTCTGGGAAGAAGTGAATCACTCCTTTTCCAGATTAATTTTTTTTCTGACTTTTTTTCCGAAAGAATTCTATGACAGACATCGAGCTGAGTTCCTATCTGTGCGAGTTCTTGGGTAGTATCGCAGAGAGGAGGGTATACTACACCGATGGTTCCAAGATAGAATCTGCCTGCGCGGTGATCGATTCTGACATAGTTTTTATGTTTAAACTCTCTCCCGAATGGAATATCTTCACTGCTGAACTATTTGCAATCGCCACGGCCTTGCAACTAGCTCAGGAAGCCCCAGAGAAGAACATCATAGTATGCACCGACTCAAGAATGGCTCTCGAAAAGGTTGAAGATATTTTTACTGAAAACTCCCTTGTTTTAAGAATCCTTCAGTATATCAGAACTCTCACAGACAGTGGAAAAGCTGTCCATCTAATGAGGATTCCCGGACATCGTGGGATTCCTGGCAACGAGAAAGCCGATCAAGCTACACGGGCTGCGCACAGTTTGAGCGACATTACCAGGGTTCCTTTATCTGGCAGGGAGGTAGTAGCGCCAGCAATATGCAAGATCGAAGAAGGATGGAGAAACACGTGGTTGGATTGCGGAGAACAAAAACTTAAGCAAGTCAAGCATGACTTGAGTGCCTGGTCCTCCTCAAACAGAATATCAAGAAGAGAGGAGGTTGTCCTAGCCCGGCTCAGACTCGGCCACTCCAGACTGACTCATGGGTACTTGATGTCCAGAGGAATCCCACCTGTCTGCGGAAGATGCAATCAGCTGATCTCTATGAAACATATTTTCGAGGACTGCTCTCGTTATAGGCTGATGCTCCAACAGCTGGGAATACCAAGGAACTTGACAGAAGCTCTGCGGGACGATGGCAAGTTGGCCTAGTTGTGGAATTCTTAAAAAAGGCGCAACTATATCTCATGATATAAAATAATAATTTAATAATAAATAAATATACGTATGTATGCGTGCACATGTATATACACATGTGCGTGTATGTATGTATGTGGGTGTGTATATGTGTATGAACGTGGGAGTATGTGTATATACGTGTGCTATTTTAGTTTAGAATTGGTATTACTATAAATTTTGTTATTTAGTATAGTTTTAGTACAAATAGTTGTAATAGTTATGTTAAGTTTGTAATAGTTATTTAGTTTGTATTCGTTAGTGTGTGTGTAAAAAAAAAAAAATAATAAAAAAAAAAAAATAAATAAATAAAAAAAATAAAAAAGGATATATATAACATAAAAAAGGATATATATAACATAAAAAAAAGGATATATATATAGCACATAACAAAAAAAAAGAGGATATATATAACATTACTCAGAAAAAATAGATATATACATATAAAAAAGATATATATATATATATATATATATATATATATATATATATATATATATATATATATGCATAAAACAAAAAAATTATATACAAGTCTCTTAACTGTATTAATAGTGCTATACTGTATATTAGTATTAGTTGTAGTGCAAATAGTTCTATTAGTATCTAAGTACCATGTTAGTCGTAAGCAATGACATACGTTAAAAAAAAAAAAAGAGTACAGGTCATAAAAATTACAGTTCATTGTCATGCACTGTCCTAAACACAAAATTGCGATCCCTCTCACACGACTCTCTAACACTACACTTCAGGGCGGTGAGGACCTAGATGTTTTCTGCCCTTAAACACCCAATCCATCCATCCATCCGAAAGAATTTAGCTATTGAGGTTGCAGTCATGAAAGAATTTTTGAAAAATGTCTTCAAATTATTATCGATTCTCGTTAAAATTTATATTTACATATCTAAATGCAATATATATGTGTGAGTGTCTCAGCCTCTTAACACGGTAGTGGCGTTTTTTAGCACTTTCCTCCGGAGGAAAGTAGCTATTGAGGTTGGACTCATGACGGAATTTTTGAAAAATTTCTTCAAATCTTTATCGATCCTACCTAGTAGACACCGAAAATGACCCCCGTTAAAATTTATATATATCTATATATATATATATATATGTGTGTGTGTCTGTTAACACGATAGCGGCCAGAGTTTTTGTTTTTTCGTCACGAAACTTGGTATATAGCATTCAATTAGCATACGATTGAACGAGTTCGTTAACCACCAAAATCGGTCCATCGGAAGGGGGGGTTTACCCCGAACCCAAAACACTAATTTGACCATTTCAGCCGTAATATTTGTTATATTTCAACGAAACTTGGTATTCGTACTGGTAATATAGAGAGAAAAGTTACATATAAAAATAAACTAAATCGGTTCATAAGGAGGGGGGGGGGTTTACTCCGGACCGACAATACCAATTCGCCACTACCAGCCGTGATTTTAGGTATATTTCGACGAAACTCGGTATTCATAGTGGTAATCTACAGGTGAATATGTGTTGTAAAAATAATCTAAATCGGTTCATTAGGAGGGGGGGGGGGGTTTACTCTAGACCCACAATACCAATTCGCCACTACCAACCGTGATTTTTGGTATATTTCGACGAAACTCGGTATTCATAGTGGTAATCTACAGGTAAATATGTGTTGTAAAAATAAACTAAATCGGTTCATTAGGAGGGGGGGGGGGTTACTCCGGACCCAAATTACTAATATACTCATACTGGTCGTAATTTCTGCTGTATTGTAACGAAACGCGGTATACGTCGTGGGTAACTCATGAGAAAGAAGTGTTGTAAAAATGAGCTGAATCGGTCAATCGGAAAGGGGGGTTTACTTTGTAATATATTTCAATAAAAAAGCCAGCCAGACATAGGTTCACAAAGGCGCCGCAAGGAGCGCTAGAGGGACTGTATCCGGTTCCTGCGTGAGATCAAAATACGGTAATATGAGGATTTTGTATTTATTACGTAGTGTAGTAGGTACCATGTGTAAACATAACTCTGGAAGTAAATTAATAATTTATCAGTTACTCATTACTAAATTAAAAGAGAACTGTTCATGTTTTTATTTTATTTATTTAGGGTATTTTAAGCAAATTGTTCTGGAAAGCAGTCTACACTACCCAAATTCTGAGGAAAGTGCTTAGTTATGCAGCTCCTGCGTGACGGACTTTTTTATTATAATTTTTTTTTTTTTTTTTTTCACCGTTCATCGCCGGTTGCCGAAATTCCCCAGGCCATCGCTTGGCCAATACAGTCTTTACAGGTACATGAGAAAGGAGAAATCAGGCAGCCGATAATAGTACTGACCAATCTATCTTTTAACTGTGGCGTACCGTAAAGAACTACATAATATTAAAAATAAAATTAACCCTAATACTCTACCCATTCTAACCTTGACTTTTCTAGCAACCGTACGAGCAAATACTCCCCGAACAAGCAAAGAGCGGGAACGTGGAAATGTCAAAATTTATTACGAGAACTGGAGTCTAACAATATTAGCTTTATATAACAATTACCCCCAAGGTTGGCTGCACTGCTACCCTAATACCAGTGCTGGCAATATTGCCTCATTAATTTCTATATAAGGAGGGTTGAGGCCTTCCTTGCGCCTGGTATTTTATTAAAAATGAGCCTAACTCCGCCTCCAGCAGCGGACTACCAGTAAAATGAAACAAAAAAACAACAAAAAAACACGTAGAATATTTGAAACCACATATGATTCTGAATATAAATAGGTGACTGCTTACTCTTGACATATCGCATTGCTATTTTTTTTTTTTTTTTCTCGGGGAAGTATATGATTTCCTGCAATGTGAACTTTTTATTATTATTATTATTATTGGGGTGAGGTATCTCAGTTTACTTGACGAGTGTTTTTACTGCGTGATATTTCTAAACAGTAAAAATTATTTTTTCTTATTTACATAAAAAATATTAGGAGTAGGGATGGATATCAATTCTATAATCCACTGATTAGAGTACAATTCAAAAGAATATGAGAAAAAAAGGTATTAATCGAAATATCTGAGCAGTGGCTCTATCTATAAACATAAAATCTTGTAGAACTACTTAGAACAATATGGCGCACTCGAAAATGCGATCTCCTGAAATAAGGTCAAATAGTCATTAGGCCCTTTTTCAAAAAAAGCTCCTCAAATAAATTCTTTCCTTTACTGAAGAATTAGTTTGATGTGCTCTTAGTTTTCATTGCACTATACGTGTCTTCCTCTGAACGGTTTATGAAAGAAACGCAACAAACTGACTCATTCCGTTAGACCTTTTTTCTGCATTTATCGGTATAATAAGAATTAACATATTCTACCATGTGTCACATGTTACTCTGAATAGCGTATGAACCGATCTTGCCTCTGCTGGCATGCGAACCAACTATAATATTGAGTGAATCCACCCCCCTGGTGAGAACACGGACTCTGCAGGCAGCTATTCCACGAAGAAGAAGCGAAGACTGCACAGGGAGATAAGGGGGTAATTCCTAGGGACGAGCCATCTTTAATTTTTCACTTACTACATTAACAATCAATACACAGGCCACATTACAGCTTCTAGGGCCGTATTAGGCTAATGGCTCTTCTAGGACACATCAAACATTCACCCCTCTCTCTCTCTCTCTCTCTCTCTCTCTCTCTCACACACACACACACACTCTCTCTCTATCACACACACACAAACATATGTTCAATTAGAAACATATCCATTCAATTCTCAGAAACTCACACACTGATTCTCTCTATCACTCCTTTTTACCAACATGTTTTCCTATAAGATTGTATTGGGGGCGAGATTAGCTCAGTGGTAGAGCATTGGGATTATATGCTGGAGGACCCGACTTCAAATCCCGAGCAAGCACTAAAGATTATTAACTTCTAGTGTCTTCGTTGATGGTTTGGATTCGGCCTCCTTGACCGACCCTAGGCCAACCCAGCTTTTTATTAATTCATTAATGGGTACCTTTGCAATACAGGCAGCAAAGGGGAAAATCAGGCGGCCGGAGCATTGTACTTACCACACTATCTCCCGAGTGTGCCGTTTGGTCATGAATCAGATACCTCTATAGTATCTGCCCCTCAGGGTTCTTGTGGCCTGTTACGGGACTGATTTCTTTTTTCTTGATATATTATTTCGTTTGTATTGGTTATAAATTGTAAGACATTGTCTGTATGTTTGATACCGTCAACAGTTTATACCTCTAACAGGTAAGCCTTGTTTTGCCAATAAGTGCGCTTGAGTGGGTTAGCAGTGTTCTCTTGTAAGAGCTTTTTGGAACTTTTTGGAATTCGAAGATTTAGGTTGAAGGAAGAACTACACATCTCTTTAACCGCATTATATACACTCGGAAGAAGAATATATACACACATTGCCATTAGTTTGAGAGCTGCACGACTTTAATCGAGATTAATGGTAACCGATAAGAAGAGGCGACTCGAAAATACATAGATCACACATTTGACCGACAAACAGATATGACTTATCGTCTGTAGCGGTCCGATCTTCTTGAATGGTACCTGACAGTCGCGGGTCATCGGGTACGCGAGAGGGTACCCATAAATCCGGCTGGGGGCCTATAAACATTAATATGAGCCGGTGGTTGTGCTGTGGTAGTGCTGTTAGGCTGTGATAGTGGTGTTGTGGGCAGGGCTCACGTTGTGCCCCGGGCGAGGACAACCATTAACAGCTGGCTCGCTGGGTCTAATAGCCTTCGGATGATTGGTTAATAGATCACTCCTCCTTCGAATAGTCTTCTTCACAAAGTCGATCCTCTCTATTCAAAGTATTCGGGGAGCAATGCGAGAGGAGTATTGTTCTAGAATTACCTTCATATCAATATCAGGAACAACACAAAAACAAAGGCACAAATGAAAAAGTCTGCCACCTAGTAGCTGCATATCTAGGCAAATTCCAAAGAGCCATATTGCTTTATATTGGGCTTAAATTAGCCTACAAATATATAAATTAACATAAGCAAGAGCAAACACTACGGCCGGTCTGGGCAAATTTATAATTCGGTAGTTAGGTAACCCTGAACTCCTAATGGACCAATTTCGGGTGCATATTGGTCCGGAATAAGCCTCCCCCCACACATAGGCTGATTTTGCTGGCCATTTATGAACATGACGGTTATAACGGTCATGAAATTATTATAACGCAGCACCTCCAGTTCTCCAAGCAATACAAACAAGAAGTCCTATTACGCATCAGTAGGACAATGCTTAAAGACACAATAAATATGATGAATTACCAACTATATGGACGTGGGAAAAAAAAATAAGAAAATCAAACCATACATTAGTTGGAATGAAATATGTGAATTAAACAAAATAAATAGACCACTGAGGCGATAAGCAAGCTTTCTCCCACTAATAATTGCAACAAGAAAAATAGCCCTGTATTGTTTTAGGAACATTCTGTCACCCAATGTGGCCAGCTACCAATCGGAACAGTTTAATACTACAACCTCAATAGCTACATTCCTTCGAAAAATGCAAAAAAACACGGACAGTAAGGGCAAAGCTAGAAGCTGAAACCGAGTGCTCAAAGCAAAGGGAGAAGGAGAATCAGAGCGACGAAGGGGAGGTGTGAAGAACAGCTCATATCAAATAGATTCATTGGATGATATTTGAACGAATCAGAGGAAAGGCAGAAGAGCAATGAATGGAATGGAATGAATTAAAGGACGAACAACTTACTGTTTTAATCCTCCTATGAACCTATGTTTTTTTTTTTTTGTTTTTTTTTTAATTAAACTTAGTTTTTAACTAATTAATCTCATGAAATATGTAAGCACATTCTGTTCCTTTTTTTTATTAGAATAACATATAACTGTACACAACTTATTTATTTATTTATTTTTTCTCATTAATTTAAAGCTAACAATAGATGGTATATTCCTTTCTGTTTCACTTATAGCTACTTCTATGTATATATATGCACACACACACACATGCACATATATACACATCTAAGGAAGAGCAATGAGAAAGAGAAGTGAAAGCAAGATACACTCACTTCAGATTGAAGGGTGGACCATAGCACGAGAAAGGGAGGATCAGGTGGAATTAAGTGATGGCCAGAAGGAATGATGGTAAACGATGTAATACTCCCTTGAGATTCAAGTAATAACCTTAGTACGAGTTCGGAAGAAACAGGAGGAATTAAGGGATATCGTGGAGATATTAATGCAAACTATCATATGTAGGATGGAATTAAAGGGCGGGAAAGAGAAATGAAAATAGCGTTTAAGGAATAGGAAGCAGAAGTGAAAGTGTGCGATTTATCACTCACATCGGATTTAAGGAAGTACTTCAGAACGAAAGAGTATTTCCATAGATTTCAGAAATAGGTATAGGACTCCTTATGGTTGCTAACCGTTTTTATCATCTTTGTAAAAGATGGAAGCTTTTTTCAGCAACTCTGTAGCAGAAAATAGTCATCCTACCAAATAGTGTATTCAGACCAAAAACTCAATGCTCAGAATGATAACCACTTATTGTGATTAGTCACAAAGGGTCCCACCGTGTTTCCATATGAAATCTGCACTGGCGCCTCTCTTGACTTTGATGTCATTATTTTATTTCTAGTTCCTAGAAATAATTTTTCGTCAATTATCAAACCTCTAACTGTACTCGTTTTGAGGGAATAAGGGTTGAAACCCCAAACTTCAAAGTCATTTTTCTGTGAAACTATACTAGATATTTAAATGAAACTAATAGGAATTGAAGCTATTGATTTGGTGTATCTTGCGTATTTTTTTCATAATTTTCGGACCGCTTATAACATAAGAAAAAAAATTGTGAAGATTTCAAGGGCGGTTTTCCCTAACTGCCCCTCAAAGTACACCTACCAAAAAAATCACGTAAAATCAGCAATTTCTCAACTATTTTTCGTAAAAGTTTCATAGATGTGTGAAAGGTGCATTATATATAAAAATTACAAAACCCCTACATCGACAGCTAAACACTAAAAACCAGATGCATCGAAAATATCTTAAGCTACTCTTAGGACGTTTTTGTTAATTAAATATGAACCCTCAGATTGCTCAGTGCATAATCTGTATTATACACATCGAAAAACTATTGTCATATTGCAAGCCACTAAAATAATAAATACTAAAAATCTTCATTTTCTACAAAAGATAATTAACCATAATCACTATTTTCCTCAGTAGTTTTGGTATCACTTGTAACTTCGAATAAATGTGTTAATATTTCTGCGGGTTTAATTTTTTTCTATTCTAACGACTAAGTGATAGGAAATAAATTATCGAAGGTACCTGTGAACAGCAACTTATGATCCTATTTCCATTAGCGTAATCACACTTATATCTTTTTATGTCCTTGTAATTGTATTTAAAAAAAATTGAAAAAAAAAAAAATGTTTCACAAGAGAAACATCCTATGTCTTTATTATATTCAAACAAGTACAATGAAAAACAAAACGAAGGTTTTGCGTCACTTGGTAAACTGTAAAGAACGAATAATATGTAGTGAATAAATATGTAACATTATGTAATCCAATTTATAAATAATTGATCAACCAGATGTATAAGAATAATACCATTTCTTTATAGATGTATATATGTAATATTGTAACTGATGTATATAAGCAATGACTGTTTGGAGCGAAACGCTTTAGATGCGCAAGGGTGTTCATAAATAAATATTTAAAAAAAAATGTATTCAATGAAACATTCCATATTTCTTGCTATTGAAGCGCCGATAACGAACTTTAATCCTTAATATGTTGCCATTTTCTTATAAGTACTCAACATGAATATCGTTTTTATTGCCGTCTAATAGAACAGCCAGGTAACATTTGTTCCAGTTTCATCTCATATTACAAATTTTAGCAAAACTATTAGGGAAAATAGTGATTAAGATTAATTATCTTTGGTAGAAAATGAAGATTTTTAGTATTTATTATTTTAGTAGCTTGCAATATGACAATAGTTTTTCGATGTGTATAATACAGATTATGCACTGAGCAATCTGAGGGTTCATATTTAATTAACAAAAACGTCATAAGAGTAGCTTGAGATATTTTCGATGCATCTGGTTTTTAGTGTTTAGCTGTCGATGTAGGGGTTTTGTAATTTTTATATATAATGCACCTTTCACACATCTATGAAACTTTTACGAAAAATAGTTGAAAAAGTGATTTTTTTGGTAGGTTTACTTGGAGGGGTAGTTAAGGAAAACCGCCCTTGAAATCTTCACAATTTTTTTTCTTATCTTATAAGTGGTCCGAAAATTATGAAAAAAATACGCAAGATACAGCTTCAATACACATTAGTTTAATTTAAAGATCTAGTATAGTTTCATAGAAAAACGACTTTGAAGTTAGGGGTTTCAACCTTTATTCCCTCAAAACGAGTACAGTTAGAGGTTTGATAATTGACGAAAAATTATTTCTAGGAACTAGAAATAAAATAATGACATCAAAGTCAAGAAAGACGCCAGTGCAGATTTCATGTGGAAACACGGCGAGACCCTTTGTTGTTTAGAACGAATACATTGTTGAAATTTCATTATTCCCTCCCGAGCCATTGTACATTAACATAATTCAATAAACCCCCCCCCCTCATTTCTTTCGAAAGGGAAATCCTTATGATTGTGGAAATCATATTAGGGAAGTAAATAAAAGCCGGTTATCCATTTCATTAAATAAATTTTGCGTTAATAACTACAGTTGTTGCTCATCTGTAATATACGAAAAGTTTAAAAATCAATTACCGCCAAATTACGAATTTAATTTACCGCTAAAATCAAAGTTCGTTTACATGACCGATGACGCAAATTTCGCGACTCACTTCCATAAAACATTTTCATGCTAATAGAAAGTTCTTTTATTGAGTGTTAGTTATTTTTCTAATGTGTGATAATTCATTGCTTTAATAAGTTGGTATTCAGAAGTTTCAAGAAATATGACAGAAATCGTCGGATTTTTTTCCTGGTTTATTGGTTATGTCTTTTCTGTTAGTGGGCTTGTCTCCGCAAGTAGGAATACGGAGTCCCTCCTCTGCAAGTCTAAGCCAATATGTTCCAATTAATTCGGGGCCCAGGCATTTTACTGTACTTAAAATAAATTAGTTAATTTCATCGTAAAATTACTAACATATGCAAATCGTCTCATACCTACCGAGACTTCTGACAAATTATACCTCAACCATCACTCCAACCATTTCAATAAATATTAAACATGTTAGCTGACGCTACATCGGTATACATAATTCAAAATAACCATCCACAGTTTCCAAACTACATTTGTTGTGGTTGATGGCCCTGATTAGTTTCCAAACTAATTAACATGAAAATAGGTTCAGTGCTAGAGGACCTATTCCGAGCCCCAACTAAAACTCATAGCTCACACAGCTGATTATAAGCAGTTAGTTGATAGACTCCGTTCGGAACACTAACCCTCAGGCTACCTCAGAACTGAATCTTCAGTTGCCGGCACGCTATAGAAATCTAGTTAAATAAGCTATGTAGTTAATAACGTTGTAAGCCAATGTGAACGTAAAGAAGAAGTATTAAAAAAAAAAAAATAAAAAGCTCGCCTAGACTACGCCATCTTAGCGTGTTTCCATATAATTATCATAGCTGGTGTGATTTCGAAAGAATAGACTGATACCACCAACACTTTCGAAACTTTAAGCATCGTTTCCCACAAGCAGCATTAACGCCTAAATGTAGATTGTAGGGAATTTAAAAGGCTTTTGATTTTTTTCAACCGTTTTCGATATAATTAAGAGAAAAGTACAAAACCGCTCATTTCTGTTAATAAAATATATGTTTGGGATACTTCCTCTACTCCAAATGTAAACAAAATTATGTAAAGCATTAATCTTAGTTTTGATAAATGAGAGATATGCAAAAGAGGTTTTCAACCAGTTTGACACTAATAATTGCCCGAAACAAAGAATATAGTTTAAAACGTGAAATACCTAAAGAACGTACCTGGACGCCAATTAACGCAAAACCACTACGACTTTTTTTTCAGTGTTCCGAAAGAAGGATTGAGCTGGTTAACGAACTTGACCTTTTATTTTAGACAATTTTTTCTTGCGTAATATTTTATCTAAATCACTAAAAGAAAAGATAACCATAGCCATTTCGTGCTGCTGCCCTCCCCCATAGGGAGGAACCCCGCTTATAAGGTTGATACAATGAAACAATCCGGAAGTGCCGACTAGAAAATTTCGCGTTTCTGAACCCCTAGAGACCGAAAATAACGGTGGTTCAAATTTGTATATATATATATATATATATATATATATATTTGTCTGTTCGCTCATTTCTGGCTTCCCTGATGGTCCGATTTTGATGAAATTTGGTACAAACATCCGTCGTCCAATTTGAAAGGTCAAGTTCGTTAACCAGCAAAATCCGCCCACTGGAAGATGGCGTTTGGGGCGAAATTCGCGCAGAAAAAATCGTAACGCTTACGTTTTTGAGTTCATAAGCTTGTAAGTACTCTTTTTATAGGCTTCTTGGGCTAGAAAAACGAATGAAACCATTTTCAAGGCGATAGCTTTAACTGTTGTCGAGAAAATTGGAAAAATAGTTTTTGAATTCCGTTTTTGGTTTGGGTACTTAGAATCACGGGATTCAGTTGAAACATTATCTGCATGTTCTAACTTCATTAAAACTAATATGTTGAAAGTTATGTAACGTTTGGAGTTAAGGAAGGGTTAGAATAAAATATTTTATGAACAGACATGAAAAGTTTTGGTAACTTTGTACACTTTCCTTAATATCTCGAAAAAGGTTGAGAATCTTGGGAAACGGAAGATGACCATTAGAAAGGTCACTAAATTCTCTACAAAAATGGTTCTAAAGAAAGTTTTGATTAGGCGATGTCAATCGGAGAAATAAGTGCATAAAACTTTAAAGTAATTGATTTCGCTTATTCGAACTGTTCTTTTTCTCTTTGATTTTGGTACTTAGAATTATGGGATTCAGTTGAAACATTTTCTGCATGTTCTACATTCATTAAAACTAATATGATGACATTTTTGTTACGTTTGGAGTTTAGGAAGGGTTAGAATAAAATATTTTATTAACAGACATAAAAAGTTTTGGTAACTTTGTATACTTTCCTTAATATCTCGAAAAAGGTTGAGAACCTTGGGAAACGGAAGATGACCATTAGAAAGCTCACTAAATGCTCTACAAAAATGGTTCTGATGAAAGTTTTGATTAGGCGATGTCAATCGGAGAAATAAGTGCTTAAAACTTTAAAGTAATTGATTTCGCTTATTCGAACTGTTCTTTTTGTCTGTTTTATTCCTTGTTATTTTTAAATTGCTTATAGTCAGATAATTTATTTGACAATAAAACAGATTAAGTAAAATAAGAAGATCAATTTATTGTTAGAAATGTAGCGTTCAAAGAGAGAGATCCCAAGGCTTTCCAAATGCCTCTGAGCGGAGGCCTTTCTGCCCGACTTATGGTATAGCTGACCCATACAGGTAAGATTGTAAATCAAGACCTTTCAAGACTGGTTTGTTTGAGATTTCATTTGGATAGCTGTTTCGCTATTGATCTAAATAAAGTAATAACTGTTTCTATTCTATGCCTTCATAAACACTAGAGATAAGAACGGAACCGCGCTAAGATGACGCAGTTCCTGCGAATCGGACTTTTTTGTTGTGCGAATGAAACAAAACTTGAGAGAGCACCAACAGAAAGTAAGTCACATTTGAAACAAACTCTCTTAAACAACGGCCGACTCGATTTCTAATATAATACATTTGTTTTATTTGAGAAGAACTAATTTTCAACCAAAAGTAGGAAAACTAAACGTTTTTTTTCTATGAAAAAGGTTTTGTCTTCAACTACAAAAAATCTAAACGATTAACTCTGAATTTACTATATTTCTTTTGGGTATCGATGTTCAATGTGTTGGCTTAATAGGTTAAACTCTGCCGAGGGTTGAGCGTCTCATCATCATTAGATCATATGTCGAATTTGTGCTTATCTGTTGATTTTATTGTATTTGCTGAACTGGTTAAAATCAGCTGACCGGTAGGGTTAGGATTTATGGATGTTTCTCTTTGAGCTATAATGTGTCGATCTTCACTGTTTTGGCTAAATCAGTTAAAATCAACTGACTGGTAAGCACCATTGTTCTTATCATTAGTCGAAGGTCTGCTTATCTGTCTAGGATGTAAATATTGTTTACGAGAGCATTAGGATACTCCTGATGAGGGACTAAAGATGCGAAACTTCCAGAACTATAATCTATCGATGTTTCGCTTCGAGCTAAGATGTTAAGCAGGCCATTCACGTTCCGATTTGCAGTACGACTTGTGACCCAACTTCCGAAGATGGACCACAATTCGGATCGTGAATGGGCTTGTTTGAAGTATCGTTGGACGATTCGAAACATTTAGGAGGAAGACTCAAAGGGCCGACATCCCACTGGCAACGGAGCATGAGTGGGGTGTCGGACCAAAGTCGTCCTCAGTAAGTACTTGACCTTCTGGCAACTTCGGTCTGCACTCGACACATTTCTCGGCTCGTGAGCAACGTACACAGTCGTGACAACACACTAGGGGGGCACCTACATTGGTCCCGATCCGATAGCCACCGACTGTCGGAAGAAAAACAAACACATGCATCTCAATGGAGGTGCCTACATTGGTCCCGACCCGATACATCCAGAAGATCGATTGACCTCTCAACTCCTCCTTCATACCTCCAACATTCAACCTAATCTAAGGTTTCTACGCTTTTTAAGCGTGGTATTTCTTACTTTAATCGCTTATTTTCACTTCACTACGAGGTCATTACTGACAAGCTGTGGCCAAATCCAACGTAGGCACTCACGTCGGCCGCTGTCGGTCAAAAGAAATCGGATTGGATGAGGAGAACTACGGGTCTACTGTAGGTGCAGCCTAGGACTTAAGTTGGATAGAAAGTCGGAGCGTGAATGGAATCGACTGTCCTACTAAGTCGTACTGCAAATCGGAACGTGAATGACCAGCTTAAGATGATTAGTGTTTAAGCTAAAACGGTTAAAATCAGCTTACTAGTGAGCGCAATTGTTATCATTAGTCGAAGGTCTGCATATCTGTCTAGGCTGTAAATGTGATTCACAAGAGCTTTAAAGAATGCTCCTGAAGAGATACTAAAGGTGCGAAACCTCTAGAACTATGATTAATAAACCATATTTACTAATTCTCGTATATCTTTTGACCTATCACCTGTTGTATAATACATGTAGAACTAACCTGAATAGTTAAATGACCTTTATCTTTGCTCATAAATTAATTAGTATACAACTCTGTAAACAATATTTTAATTACAATGATAATACGAGATTTTTATGTATTCTCTTTTGCAATATATAATTCAGATGACAACGTAATTGAAGGTTAATGCCGATGCATAGGTGCAAAAAAATGTGCCAGTTAAGATGCAAATCCATGCATAACTAAGAAGCCGTCAATAATAACTCCTTCTCCTTACCTCGGAGCTACGGAGCTATTCGGCCCTTGTTTCGAACAGCTGCAGGCCCTCAAGGGGGGAAATAGTTAAAAAATTACCCCTTAATTATGCCGAGGGGAATGGATATGGGAAATTTGGTTTTATCACGGCCTCCCTCCCCCCAAATTAAAGTAATAATTTCGTAGCGTCTCCCACCTCGAGAGGTCGCTCTAGACACTGCCGAAGGCTATCCCGACTCGACACGAGCTCTCCTGGTGGAAAAAGGAACAAATAGCCTAAGCTGGTGCAATTAACGAAATCGCCTCCCTAGAGCCTGGTAATCAAACAAACAATAATTCTTTATGGGCTCGTAATCGGTCCGCTCCTTACTAGGGTCTAACAATTCTTATCACTCAATTTTTATCAGCCTTAGAGTTCACAAAATTACAATGTAATATAGATAAAAAATAATGACTTGCAAAAACATTGATTCCACTTTTCTCAAAAACGGTAACAGATATCGCCTTAAAACCTGTTTCATTCGTTTTACTATGTTAAGAAACCTATAAAACAAGTACCTGCAAGCATATAAACTCAAAAACGTAAGCGTTACGTTTTTTTTGCGCGAATTTCGCCCCAAACACTTTCTTCCCGTGGGCGGATCCTGCTGGTTAACGAACTTGACCTTGCAAATTAAAAGACAGATTTTTGTACCAAATTTCATCAAAATCGGACCATTTTTGAGCTTGCTAGAACGTTAACAGACAAGCATATATATATATAAATATATAAATATATACATATATATATATATATATATATATATATATATATATATACACACAAATTTGAACCACCTATATTTTCGTGATCTATGGGGTCTGAAACGAGAAAGTATCTAGTCGGCACTTCCGGATTGCGTCGTGAGGTCAACCTCATAAGCGGGTTCTCCGTATGGAGGTAGGGAGGAACCGCGCTAAAACAACCAATTAAAGTCCGTCACGCAGGAGCTGCATAACTAAGCACTTTCCTCAGAATTTTTGTAGTGTAGACTACATTACTGAATAATTTCAGTAAATAACCTATATAAATAAAATAAAATAAAAACATGAATAGTTCTGCTCATTTACATTTCTTATGAGAACTGTTCAATTATTAATTTTGTAAATAATTTGCTTTCAGAGTTATGTTAATACATACTGTACTACTTAATAAATACACAAAAACTTCATTTTCCGTCTTTTGATCTGACGCAGGAACAGAATACAGTCCCCCTAGTGAGAGATAGCGCTCCTCACTGCGGCTTTGGGAACCTATGTCTGGCGGGCTAATTCAAATGCGATTAAAGTAAACCCTCCTTTCCCATAGACCAATTTACTTCATTTTTACAACACTTATATCTCATGAGATACCCACGACGAATACCGCGTTTCGTTACAATACAGCAGAAATTACGACCGGTATGAGTATATTAGTTCTTTAGGTCCGGAGTAACCCCCCCCCCCCCTCCAAATAACCCGATTTAGTATATTTTTACAACCCATTTTTCCCTGTTGATTGCCACCACGAATACCGAGTTTCGTTGAAATGTAACAAAAATTACGGCTGGTAGTGGCAAATTGGTAATGTGGGTCCGGGATAACCCCCCCCCCCCCCCCAATGAACCGATTTAGTTTATTTTTACAAAGTATTTCTATCTTTAGATCAACATAACGAATACCGAGTTTCGTTGAAATATAAGAAAAACTACGGCTGGCATGGTCAAATTAGTGTTTTGGGTCCGGGGTAACCCCCCCCCCCCCCCTCCCGGTGGACCGATTTTGGTGGTTAACGAACGTTTGCTAATTGAACGTTATATACCACGTTTCGTGAAGAAAAAACAAAAACTCTGGCCGCTATCGTGTTAACCGCTATCGTGTAGTTATATATTTATATATATGTATATAAATTTTAACGGGGGCATTTTTGGTGTCTACTAGGTAGGATCGATAAAGATTCGAAGACATTTTTCAATAATTCCGTCATGAGTGCAACCTCAATAGCTCAATAGCCTTCGGAGGAAAGTGCTAAAAAATATAGTAAAGTGAAGAAAAGTCAGTAATTAAAAAAAAAAAAAAAAAAAAAAAAAAAAAAACAGTCCCGTAACAAGCCACGATAGCCCTGAGAGAATATACTGAAGTGGTATCTGATTCATGACCATACGGCACACTAGGGACATAGTGTGGTCAGTTGTATGCTCCGGCCGCCTGATTTTCCCCTTTGCTGCTTCGACTGCTAGAGTCATTGGCACCATGGTACCCATTAATAAATTAATTAAAGGCTGGGTTGGGCTAGGGACGGTCAGGAAGGCCAAATTCTATCCATGAACGAAGACACTAGTAGAAAAAAATCTTAATTGCTTGCTCGGGATTTGAACTCAGGTCCTCCAACGTATGATTCCAGTGTTCTACCACTGAGCTAACCTCGCCCCCAGTAATATAGAAGCTGCTTACATTTAGTATATTCCTGAGCAAGGCAACAACTAGAATAAATATGAAAGTCCGAAACGCAGGAGATGCGTCATTTTAGCGCGTTCTCTTTCTTATCACTAGTGTAATTCTTTTTTTTTTTTACGGCGCACCTACTTTTGGGTCATAAGCGCCGCAGTATCATTTGTAAAACTTAAAATAAACAGTAAGGCCCAGTGCAGACTGAAGAAACTAGTTTCATGAAACCTATTTTATTAAAGCGTGCACACAGAATAAACTGTTTTCCATCGGTTTCGTGATTGATTCAGACGACGATGCACTTGTGTTGTGGTGGTGGCTAAAAAATAAAAATAAAAAACCGCAAGTTCTGGGTTCACCAGAAGGGGGATCGGCAACACAGCTGTTTTGTTGAAGCTCGCGAACTAAAACAGAGATCCTGAAAGATTTATTAAGGATTTTGTTAGGATGTCGAAGCCAGTTTTTGATCGCTTATTAGATCCACTGATGAAACGTGAAACTGAAGCAATAGGAAACCGATTTAACGAATTTCATGAAACCGGGTTTTATAAAACCGATTTAACTAACTAAACCAGGTTTCATGAAACTCTGTGAGCACAAACCTATGGTTTTCTATATATCAGTTTCATGAACCTAAAGTTTCTAATACTACTTCTAATACTAAAATATTAATTTTACTGTTAAATGCAATTTAATAAATAAAACAATCAATTAAAATGTGAGTTAAACAGAGACAAAAGAAAAAAGTTGAAAAGAACGAAACCGACATATTAGAATTTTTCTAAATGAGATCAACCCATCGAAAATGACCTTAGAACGGTTATTGTAGCAAATTTAGCAAGCTTCCGAATTATCTCTGTCCACATACCACGATTTCTCAACCGTTTTCGATAAATTTCAGAAAATACACAAAAATTCTATGACTTTAATTCTGTTAATAAAAAAAATATTTTCTATTACTTTCCGAATGTAACTAAAATTAATATATCTTTGTTTGGATGAATATCAAACAACTATAAAAAGTTTCAACTCTATCAGTGGTTTCTATGTATCCACATTAATAATTAATTGGAAAACTAGTTTTATTCAGTTTTCTCGAAAAAGTTTACAAATTTCTCCTTCAAAATGGTTTCATTCGTTTTCCTGTGTTATAAAATCTATAAATAGTGTGCCTGGAAGCCTTTGAAAGCAGACCGAACTTCCTCTGCTCCAAACACAACCACAATTCCCATTTCTTATTTTTTTTTAATATAATAAGCATATAAATGATTAATAAATCCATATGATGTTTTGAAGTATGTATAAAAAAAAATAATAAAAAAATAATATTTTTTTCAAGTTTTCTCAAAAACGATTACTAAAAATAAAATGGTACTTGTGTACTATACGGGCCCCCGAGATTTGATACCAGATAACAATGATTCTATGAATATTACTTTTAATGATCATATGCTTTAATTTTTAAATATTATAACCTTATATCGTAAGGTATATTATAACCTTATATCGTAAGGTATATTATAACCTTATATCATAAGGTATATTATAACCTTATATCATAAATATTATAACCTTATATTATTAAGGGTAGGAGACCCGGTAGCCGAGAGGGTTAAGGCGTGAGCACTTAACACCGCATGCCAAAGGTCGTGGGTTCGATTCCCACTAGAGGCGGTGGCTTTTCTTTCGAAAAAAGAAAAGGCATCACCGCTATCCTGGCTAGAAAAGGGTGGTAACCTATAGATAACCCGTCCTAAAATTCGTAGTCAATAATAACTGGACGTTAAAATTTAAAATTTAACCTTATATCCTAGTTACATACGAAAACAATAAACCTTAATATAGTTTAACCTTAAAGTATAATTTAAAGCGACTTCTTAGAACAATTAAGAATGAAGAAAGTGCAGTTTTATTTTCTAGGAAAGAGGCATTATTCAGAAAGAAAAGATATGCAATAGGTAATGGACATTCTATGAAGTTATATAATTCAGATATTGTTGGAGATGTAAGGTTCAAAACTGTAAAATGAAGAATGGTATAAGGTGTGGGACTTGACTTCAGGATTCTAAAATTCCTTTAGAAACATCCATTTCATTTATTCATACAGAAGAAATAACTTCCAAAAAATATCGTGAAAAACATTTAGCAATGAATTATTATAATAGACTTACGTTTAGAAGATGTTACTAAATCACTGATGTCTGGTATCGAATCACAGTACACGAGTACTAAAAAAATAGAACAAGACGTTTAAAAAAAATGTAAAGAAAGATTCAAAACGTGTTTTGGAAACAAAACTTTTAGGTAATACTGAAGGAGAGTGTCCTCAGCACCGATTTTCTTCAAAATTTGCACTATAACGTATTTTGATGCACTAAACACGAATCCGTTGAAAAAAAAAGTTGCTCGCAACTAGGAAAGAAGTTATTAAGCACTAAAGTTCACTGTTATGGAGGTTATAAAAGACGGGGTAAACAGCTTATATGTAAACACGCGCCTGCGCAATAGTCCTTAATGACGAAGTGTAATTGAAATTTAGACTCACCTGTGGTAGCTGACTTGGTCGTAAACTGTCGCTTTTGGGCATACGTGCTATGCGTTTCCGCTCGCTCCGCTACGCTCAAGAAAACATCAAAACCCCTAGTCAATCCAACTCGCAGAAATGAAAAGAATTCTATGCCTAAAAGTCGTCCAAGGCAGTCTTCCCTAACCTTCATAACAGTGAACTTTTTTTTAAAAATAACTTCTTTCCTAGTTGCGAGCAACTTTTTTTTTCAACGGATTCGTGTTTAGTGCATCAAAATACGTTATAGTGCAAACTTTGAAGAAAATCGGTGCTGAGGACACTCTCCTTCAGTTTTACCAACTTTTATTATATAGGAAAATGAGAGAGACATCCTTGAATTTTTGGGTTCTTGGATAATTTGGAGATACTATTCAAGAACTTAGTTAAGAACAGAGAAGGCTTGATTTTTCTATTTGTTTTATTACTTATTCTAACTGAGTTCTGTATAAAATTACTGTTACAAAGAAACATGGGCGTAAATAAGGGGGGGCTGTAAATCAAATAAGATCACTTAGTTCAGAAAAAATAATTTTTTGTGGGTTTAATAGCTTTTTAGCTGGCTAATTATTTTAAGTTCTAGATTGTTAGTATTCCATACCCTCAAAATACTCTCAGCCCCCGCCCAGAAAATTACTTTCTATATACGCCCATGCAAAAAATACCTTTGGTTACATAATATGTACAAAAAAAAAAAAGTTTTATAACCTGTTGTTATGATTTAAAATTGTTTCTACTGTTTTGATTAGTCTCTTTTTTTTCAATTGTACACATTTATTTTTTAGCTGAAGAAGGATGCCAAGGAGCATGCCGAAACTGAAAATATAGATTTTTCTGAAAATGTAACCCTTGCTCTTAGCGCAATCCCTACCATTCCTTGAGAGAAGATCGTTGGCAAAGAAGGTCCCAACAAAACATGTAGTTTTATTAAGACACAGCGAACAAACTCTGATAATTTCTAACTTCCCAACCAATACTTCATGTCGAAATAAGTGTCTGTAAGAACTTTGCTGCTGTGGTTTGTAGCACCTCTGTAAACAGTAGCTGGCCCGCGAATCACGTTATCTGAAAAATTGCCGCTATGGAGGACAGGTTACGCTCTGCATTAGAAAAACCAGTAAAAAAAATGGTACTCACTGATGAAGCGTGGATCTTCAACTTCAGTTCCTCAAGATCACTGAGTGTATTCTCGCCGTGTCGCACCTTTGTGTTTCACACTTTAAATGCGGCAATTTCGAAATTTAAATACTACACCACTTGTAGCTGACCATTGTCCAGTTATGCTACAAAAAAACAGGTGTGGTGACTTAAACATACGTGCCACGAAAAATGCAAAATATTTTGTTTTGATGTTTTAATAAAGCAAAGTAATTGAAAAATAAAATAAAATATATTAATAATAAACAATAGCAACATTAATATATTATTTTTTCAACGGTGAAATGATGTTTCTTGTTTTTATATGATATATATTGCCTCATTTAGTGTAGACAGAATAGGCTAATTGCGCATGCGCAAACTTTTGGAAAAGAATTTTTTTCTTCTGTTCGGCCATTTGCAAATCCGTTAAACGAAGAAAACTTTACATGAAATACTATAAAAACATTACGAGTTTCAGCATACGTTTATTCGTGTGCAAAGCTTGCTCAAATAACTTTTGGTGTTATGCGTTTAGTGATAAATTGAACGTATGCCATAAAATACTTCTTGTTTTAGAATAAGGCAACTGATAATAAAGATGTGCTTTAGATAGGGTAAATTCGGCAAATCTTTTTTTTTTTTTAATCTCTGTCAGATGGAGTCTCCGACAATTAGTTACACATTCCGACGGTAGGGCGCAGCTAAAGTACTCCACGTCTCTGTCTGTTGTCAAGAAAATGTGTTTCTGACAACTTATCACAAACCTTTCATATATCGCTTATTTTTCAAAAATCATCCACCTAAAGGACTCAAGTAAGTGTTCCTTCCTAATATTATGTTTAGCTTCAATTATAAGAGCTATTTTCAATATATCTATTAAGGAATGGCTTTCTGAGGTTGCAATTGACAGGTTATAAACAGTGTTATCATCCTTTAATTTTCCCATTTAAGGCCTTTTTATTTATTTACATTCGACCCTTCAAGTGATAATTGACGTCAAATATAATATAATTTCGTCTCTCAGGTCCGCTATAGTATTCTGGGGTTTTGTATAATTATTACTAACAGTTGTGATCCTTGTCCAAGGACTTATTTGGTATTTGCAATATCTGAAAGAATCCTTATTTTTTCTATATTATTATTATGGTTATTTTATAGCAATCTATTTTCAAGCAGTGGATATTATTGTTTTCAGATCAGATTCATGGGAGGAGTTACCGTCGAAGATATACACCAGTGTATAGCAAAGTGTCAAATAATGCTGCGGCCCAGAGGGACTCTTGCTAGAACTCTCTACAACAAATATCTTTCGGATGAGCACCTGGATAACCTAGATAAACAGGAGGTAAGTGAACTTTTCTTTGCCAAGGTCAATGTCGATGAGCAACAGATCAAATTGAGTGGAAATCCCCCCCCCCCTCTCCTGCTCATATTATACTGTGGTATCTGTGATATTGGTTGTCTGTGAACTATTGTTCAATAGTGTAAGATTAGAGTATATACATAGTTAAACTTTCTCGAGATCTTCCTTCTCAAATGTATCGCATTTTTGTTTTGTGAAGGGAATGGCTTAAAATAATTGTGAATCAATCTTAGATCTACTATTTCTCTGTACACACTTATTTAATATTGTAATAATATGATTGAGTATTATCTCATTTAACGTAATACTCTGTAAAACCAAGACTTCATTTAGAATTATATATATAATTGTTAAAGAATTTCTTTAAAGTCTAGACAATTTGTTTATATTTCTATTTTTAAATAGAATTAAAAAGGATAACTGTGAATTTTGTTTAGTTGAAAATAGCTTAGATATTAAATAATGTATAATTTTACCAGATGCTTTAAATTTGGTGTTTTAGTCAACCGATGATCATTTCTTTTGTTGCAATATATTTTAGTCATTATTTGCTAGGTTTTTTTAATTTGGGACAAATATTTAAGGTATATAGCTCCGTCATGGGCGTCTTTAGAAAATAATGTCAGGGGGGGGACTGGGAGCATTTGAGGGGGTATGAAATACTAACAGTCTAGAACTTGGAATAGTTAGCCAGCTAAAACGCCCCAAAAAAACCCAAACACTTATTTTTTCTTAACTAGGTGATCTTAGTTAATTCATTTTTTATATTTTTATGACACATTTTTACCAATTAAATCAAAATTTCAGGGGAGGGGTTGCAGAACAATGGCATCAGTTAATTTAGAATTAGGAAAAGATATTAAAAATTTAAAATTTTCAGAAGCTGTTTCAATTGAAGTTCTGAATAATTAGTTGAGATTTTCTATCAATTCATTTCTGGTTTTACACTTTCCATCTATTACTTTGATTTGAATTAAATTTATTTCGAAGAGTCATATATACCACTGTTGATCATGTATTACAACAGTTACTCAATTACTATCAATCATTTACCAAGTTATCAGTTTTATTTTTTTTTTTTCAAAGTGCTTTGAAATAAAAATAAGCTGTTAAGCTGCCCTGCTAAGGAATAATACTTTAATAAATCATGTTCTTTTTTCATAAACGTTTAAATCAGCCTAAAGATATTCAAAGTAAGCTTTCATTACTCATAAATGGAGTTTTGTCTATTCATTCATTGGTATCATTGATAACTAAATCAAAACATGATAAAAAATTATAGATAAAGGAGAAATTATTATGTAAGTTCTGTGTGTTTTGATAATTGATCATTGAATTATCAAATACAAATGAATTATCAAATGAATAATTGACATTTCTTAAATATTGCATATTCTTCATATTCTTCGGAAAGGTAATGCATTTTAATGGTGGTAAAAAACTGAATGATAACCAAATTATATTCGGACTATGCGTAATATAATCAACGATATTATTTATCTGATTACAGAATATGCTATTAAGAGTTGTCTGAGAATTCAACAATGTGGTTGTGTCAGTAAAAATGTTTAATACATTTTTTGGTAGATGAATTTGGGATCTTATTTAAACTGCGTCTTCTACAGGGAATGGAGTAATTTAAAAGGAATAATTTCAGCATTCTAAGGACCGATTGGCCAAAATATTGTGACCTTCATGCATTCGTTACCCGCCTTCATGTCGTGGGTTGGATTCCCACTAGGGTCGTGGCTTCTTTCGAAAAAAGAAAAGGCATCAGCCCTATCCTGGCTAGAAAAGGGTCGTAACCTATAGATAACCCGTCCTAAAATTCGTAGTCAATAATAAATGGACGTTATAATTTAAATAAATAATAAATATGTGGACTAGCACAGATGTAGTGCAGCATCAAGTCCACCAGCCATTCCATGTGGCTGTTTTCTATTTCTCATCTGTTACTTTTGTTTTTGTTCTCCTCTAAGGTTTTATTGGGTTATGAAAACCTTAGAAGAAAAAAAAAAAAAAAAGAACTAGAAGAGAAATAGAATGTACCCAAAATGTTTATTGTGTCATGAGGATGCCTGGTGGCCATGAGTGCTAAGGCGTGTGCGCTCCGTGCTTAAAGTCGTGGGTTGGATTTCCACTAGGGGTGGTGGCTTTACTTTCAAAAAAAGAAAAGGCGTCAGCCCTGTTCTGGCTATAAAAGGGTGCTATTCTTTAGATAACCCGTCCTAAAATTTGTTGTCAATAATAAATGAACGTTAAAATGTAGATATATAAATATTGGGTATCGACAAATAATTCTTAGATGCGAAGTATGGAGACAATTCTTTCTAAGGATACTCTTTTGCTGTAGAAAATGCAGGACTTTCACTGATCAAATAATTCACTTAACATAACCCGCATCGAGGTAACAAGCTTTGTATGTACATTATATCCCGAGGAAATGACCCAATGTCTGAGAAAGCTCTATCTTTTGTTCTAGACTAGTTTATTTTTAATCCGCTATCAGATAGGAAGAAACAAACATTAAACATGTCAACATCACCTTCCTTATCTTGTGTAAGGTATTCTAACCTATTATTCAATACTGACCTAAGTCAATAATACCTTCCTCAAGCTAAGCCTCTTTAAACGCTCAAAAAAAAGAAAATATATATTTGACAGATTTAAAATGAAAGCACAGTTTTAACAAAAAATTTTTCCTTTGACCTCATAGAGAGTCTTAATTCTTGATGACCAAGAAAAACAATTGTTTTGTAAAAAAAAAATTACATGAAAATAATTAATGTTGTTTTTGAAATCTTCACATATTTTTGGCTTGTAATTACTAAATATTATTGAAGTAACTGGCAGGAGTTGCTCCCCAAAATTGTTTAAAAAATATTCAAAACTTTTGGACCTTAATATGAAATTTAAAAATTATAATAGACCATAAAACGACTTAATATAAGGTACCTAATATATTGTATTATTATATACCTCATAAATTGTATTTGTATTGGTGTCAGTGACATAGGAGAAGTTTCCTTCTTATTCTTCATTTTACTTTTATTTTATGTAGATGCCTGAGGATGAACCTAACCAGGTTCGAAATGTCACAAATATAAGTAAATGTTATAAACAATTTTTGGGAGCAACTCCTGCCAGTTACTTGAAGAACCCATTGACCCTTCCCCACCCTTGCCTTCAACTTACTAAATATTATCTTATTTATTTATTGGTGTTTCATAAGAAATAATTGCTTGCAAATAGTGTTAGTAATAAATCATTTCATAAATGGGTGATTATTGTATCTTTATTTATTTAAATTTTAACGTCCATTATTATTAACTAAGAATTTTAGGATGGGTTATCTCTATGTTATCACCCTTTTCTAGCCAGGATAGGGCTGATGCCTTTTCTTTTTTCGAAAGAAAAGCCACCACCCCATACTGGGAATCAAACCCATGACCCTTTAAAAGGAGTGTGAAGTGCTCACACCTTAACACTCATGGCCACCGGTACTCTGTATCTTTACTTACATTGGCAGAGAAAAACTAATTGGATATTATTTTTAAAATACATTGGTTTTTAGTTAAGCAAATAAATGAAACGTATTATAGACTAAATTGGTTTTTAGAAATAACATTGAACTATGTTATGATTATTCCAAAATTAAACTTTGTTTATAGGATTTTTGAAAATTGATTATCCTTTAGAAAAACCTGGGAATAAACAAAAGACTCAAATAATTTAAATAAAATTATTTATTTTTTGTTATATGAAAAATGATTAACGTATTTTTTTTATTTAATATTATGGTAGCCCTAACATGACCTCGTTTTTGCACTGATGTTTTTTGAAACATCTAAAATCTCTCTCTCTCTCTCTCTCTCTCTCTCTCTCTCTCTCTCTCTCTCTTTTTCTTATAGATTTAAAATAAAATATTTTGTTAAATTCTACAGGAAAGTTTTGACTTTTCATACTGCTTTTAAGTTATCCAAGTTTTCATTTTTGACGACTGAAAAATGGGCTTCTTTATCATAGCCCCCAGGTTTTTGGTTGTAGTTTAGCACATGATTTTTGTCTCGAAGATTTGACTTTCTAAGTTCTTAGTTTTCTTTTCAGACATTTTCTTGTTTTAAACAAAAATTCTTAAAAAAGATCACTCCAATGGTTCACAAATTTCATTTCCTCTCCCCGCTTCTGAGAGGACTTTTTTTTTTTAATTATTAACAATTTAGTTATTTTTAGTGATAAAATATATAACTAAAATATTTTTAATTCTAATTCAGTAATTAGATGGATTATATTGTAAATGTGTCTATATGTTCTACATTTATCTGCAATAAGATGCCTACATTTTGGTTTGGATTGTGGATGTATTAATAAAAGTTATTTTCTCTGTAGATATGAGACTTTCTAGCTTTTCGTAGATTTTGTTCTAGTTCTCGTGTTAAGTGGAAGGTGTCCATTCAAAAGCTTAATAGTTTTTCTAGCGATTAAGTTATCATAGAAATTTTGATAATATGACCAAAACTGGATAAAACTGTCTAAGTTCTAAAGAAATACGTTGATTTTTTTGGTTTTTGTGATGGAGCAATTTTGGCTTTATTTGTGCAGGGAGCGATTTTTGTCCAGCCTTTTTGGGGAGGGGGTAATTTGTTGTATTTAAATTTTACGAGCAGTATAATGATGCTGAAAAAAATATGAATTGAGTAGAAAAAAAAATATTAGGTGCTTCCATTTCAAAAATTCTAAATGACGTGGGATAAACACAAGAAGAAACTTTACTACGATGACCCAGTTCCTTTGAATCAAACTCTTTTACATTATTACTGTTTGAAGACGATCATTCATTGGCTTTATCTGTTCGAAAGTTTTAATACTGAGATTTTTTCCAAAACGGGTTCTTTTATTCAAAACATTAAAAGAGTTTTGCACAAATTTAAAGTTCCCTCCAACTGCGCCCTTGGCTAATGAAATTCTTTGTGATGAGTTTGTTTTATTTGTTCAAATAATGCATTTGAAATACATTAACCAGTTGATCCATTGATTACGTTATAAAGGATTCACGTGATGTAAACTTTCTTCATACTTGTACACCTATGATAAAAAAAAAAAAAAAAAAAAAAAAAAAAAAAAAAAAAAAAAAAACACTAGAGCATTTTCTTTACCAACTAAAAAAAATATAGCTTTTCGACCATTTAAATCTAAACTCTCACAATTTCAAATATTAATTTATTTTTGACTAATGTTCAATCATTGTTAGGAATAAAATAACACACTTTTAATTAACACAAATTTCTGTGTAACTTTGCCATTCATCATACATAATTTTCAAATTTTCTTATGTTCCGGAATCAGACACAATTAATGAAAGATTGAATCGGGGCAATAGCACAAACTACTAGTTGTCTCAAGGTTGTAAATGTGTTGATACAATCAGGAAATATCAAAGAGATATTATCACACATTCACAGCAACGGACAATGACAAAACTAATTTAATGCTGAATTCCAGCATATTAACTCCACTAAACATAATATTTAATTGGCTAAGCAAATCATATACATATGTCTAATGATAATTGATTGTTTAATATTTAAAGTACTTGGGCATATTTAAACAATTACAACAAAATACAGATAAATATCACTTTTTTCCTTTTTTTTCAGGTTTATTTTTGTTTAAATTTATTTTGTATTTCCTCTTTGTCAAAATTATATTTATGATTATTATAGTTCATTCATTATTTAGACTAAAATGTAAATGTTAGTAGCTTACATTTCCATAAATACCCTTTTCATTTGAAAATCACCTTCATTTCAGTCCAGAAAAACAATTAAATAATAATAATATTTGAATCAATTTGATGCATTTTTTTTTGGGGGGGGGGGAATTATAATTTTATTTGCTAATGTTGTGGCTTGATGTTCAAGCTTTCATTAGAATATAAATAAATAATGAGAAGCACATAAGTATGGCTATAAATAAATATAGAGTAATGTACATTTTATGAAATAGGAAATTATGGAGATTTATGTGCAAAATGGGAAATTATAAAAACAAAAACGAAAATGTTATTTAATTTGAAAGGAGGAATTTACCGGTTTGCACTAGTTCGCCTCTTCTTGCTTTTTATTTATTATTTATATTAAGTAATAATTTATTACTTAAGCTATTAACCTTTACATTTTAGTCGAAATAATGAATAACCTATAATAATCATTACTATTTAAGCTAAATTTACTAAATTTATATTTATAGTTACACTTATCAGGTTCATTTTGTTTTAATAGCTCTGGGGTAGGCTTTGAAATCAAGCCAAAATGCAATATAAAAATCTAATTTTTTTAATAAATGTGTTTTATTTTCTATCTAAAGTGATTAAACATCATCTATCACCATCCCAGTAAGTAATAAATAAATAAAAAAGTAATAATAATAACTGTTCACCATAAGTATATGTTTTCCGAGAAAAAACAAACACGATTGTTAGTGTGACATGAGTGAGATCGGGCAATGATGCTCTGGAAGCCGTTTGCCCTGAAGCCCAATCCAACCAACCAACCCATCCCTGTAAACTTCATGATTTATTCCAATTTATCAAAATATGAGTTAGCACAATATTTCAAATTAGGCTCGTCCTCGCCATGGATTTGCAACCAGTTGATGACTAGGTGCTTAGCCTTTTGAAGTAGATATGCAATAAAGAAAGAAAGAAAATATTGCTAAATAGAAACTTTCATTTTAGGTTTTGACTATTATTGTAAGAGTGAAGGCAGACTTATTTATAAAATATGCATAAAAGTTTCATAATTTCTTTTCCATAAAGGAAATAAATAAAATTTTTGAGACCAGATGTGCTCATTGGGCTGGCAGTTTGACATGCATGCCAGTATACCATTATTAATATTGTTAATTAATTAATTAATACTACAATATTCCATTTTATTTTATAACTATAGTTAACAATTCTGTCTTGAAGATTTTAATTGTTCTTAAATGTAATTTCATCCTTTTTAAATCTTCAGTTTAAATAAATCACTTTCAAGGGATTCAAAAAATTATCATTAAGCAAATCATACATAATATATTAATTTAGCACATTACTTTTGAATAATTATATTAGTATTTATGGCTCTAATCATTTATAATAGGTTATTGCTGCTGGATAGTGGGGATTGTTATTCAGGATTTCTGATAGTGAATTGATCGGAAACCTCCAAAATAATTTCTAGGCCTTTCTTGGGCATAGCCCACTAATTAGAGCATTTAGACGGCTAAAGATTGTTTAAGTTGATACTCACCTGGCTGGTTTACGATTCTTACCAGCAAAGCAAAATCATCTCAAGCAGTCTTGCTGCACTGATGATGAGGCCCTCAAAAATCACAATAAATTTTCTCACAAAACAATTTAAATTGAAATAAAAAGTTTATTTCACTTACTACTGTTACTCTTAATTTACTTTCCAAAATTATTTTAAAGTTAGGAGGACTACTGATTTGCTTCATAAGGTCAACCTCATAAGCAGGTTTCCTCTCTATGGAGGGTTACTATGGCTTATACTATGACCTTTAATATCACTCAAATCCCTTGGCAGAAAGTAAATAACCAAAAACAAAATTTATTTTGCTCCTAAACGTTTATACTTGCTCTACACGTTTCAAGCCATATCTGTGTTCTTCTCAGAAGTTTTTAACTATAACCATTGCTGATCTCCTCATTTAACAATTATCACAGCTCATTAGGCTAATCTTCCACCAACCCTGTCCAAGTCAAGGCTGGTTATATTTTATGTAAGCGTTAACGTCCATTATAATTAACTCAGTATTTTTAGGATGGGTTATCTTTAGGTTACCACCCTTTTCTAGCCTGGATAGGCACCCACCCCATAGTGGAATCAAACCCATGACCCTTGGCATGGAGTGTTATGTGCTCAGGCCTTAACACTCACAGACACCGGACCAAAATATTCTAATTTGGAATAAAAATGTTTTAGAACTTTTCAAATGTTTAATCTTCTTTGTAGAGATCCTCGCCGGAGGACACTAGAAGCTAAAAAATACCACGATGATTTTTGAAATGATTAGGTTTGGAATTTTCGCCCTTGACACATTCATCAAGAAGTTTTTTTTATGGGTCAACGACAATGGGTTTATTCCTTCGGAATTTGGTATAGTGGTTTCGTGAAGTGAATAGAATATGCAAAAATGTACAAGTACTTAACACTCACATTTTTTTTTTCCTCTCTGCTTGATTCTTATCGTGTTACAATGCAATTCTTATCAGTGACTAAATAAAAGCGTATTGTAAATCTTGGTGGGAGTAAGAGGTAAAGTGGCTTTAGTGATTGGAATGGTTGTATGAGCCCTGTTTATTCGCCCACGTTCTCTTTGGTTTCGTCGGCAGAGTTTATGGACAACAGACACATTGGTTTATGAAGCTGATATGGGACCATTTTCCGCTATCTGTTAGAGACTTGTTTATGTCGTCTGTCACATTCCATTCAGAATGCGGCTCATGCTTGGGTAACTTATGCGTATTTTACTCGTGAAGAAATCAAACTGAATTACGCACTTGAAGAATTTAAAATTTCAGTTGATATTATTCGTAAAATTAGACATTTTAAAGGTTACCCACAATAACCTTTATTTGCTTCTCACAAAGCGACGATTTCAGATACACAGCTCCATCATCATAATTTAAATACTAAACATATAATTTTTTAAAAATATATTTATTGCTGGACCGCAACGGAGGCGATTAGCACATTAGTTGGTCTATAAGGAAAATTCAGCTTTGAACGAAATGGTATTATTAATGAATAAATTATAATAGAAAAAAATAATACAACTTTGGGAAAAGAAGACCTAAAATTACATTTAAATGACTAAAATAGAAAACATAAAATAAACTAAATTAAAAAAATGAAAGAGTGAGCATTGTCCCAATTTCATTATATTTTGTGATATGTTTAGTTTTTAAGTGTTTAAATATCAGATTAACGTGTAATGTCTACGTGTCCTCACAGCAGTGCCTATATTAAATACCTGTTTACATTTTGGAATTGAATAATTTCATTTAAAATTTTGGTTGCAAAAAATATAATAAAATCTAATATTCAACATATAAACTAAAAACCTATTAAACATGTATTTTAAGACACATAATGCTTGTGTTTTAAAATATATGCTTACTGTTATTTATTTGGATGGGGTCTTCAATAGAATAAAATTATAGTGTAATTTGGTCGGTTGTCGCCGTGGTACAACGTGCCAAAGGTGGAAAACGTGCCGGACTGCGATGTACATTTTTCTTTGTATCCTGAAAACATTTTCCTACTTTACCATGGACGGTTAGAATGTGTGGGAAACAGTAGAGAGCACGGCGCTAATGGCTATATTATATTTCAGTGCGCTAATTTCTTCAGTGATGAATACGAAATTCTGGATAAATATTTTCTTGTATGAATTTTCGTCGAGATCCCACCTTTTGGCATTTTTACTTTGAAGACTGCGAACGGATTTATTTCGTTGAAAACTTCAATTCACGTCCGTTCACCGAAGTGGTGCAATGTCTGGCTAGTTTCGGTCTTGGTTGGTATTATGAACAGAAGCCGAGCTCCTCCCATATGGAGCAAGAACCCAGCAAGACAGCTATAATATTCTGGAGAATCTGAAGGCCCTGTTTGTGAACGTCAGTGTCCTTCCTCCCGTCAGGTGCCTAACTCCCAACAATAAGATTAATCAAGAGAAAGGAGGAGTTGAGTGTTGATTGTGATTATGATAATTATTGTGAGTGAATGTGTTAGTCGATGACTAGGTAGAGCCACTACATTACCGGCCCTATTGTCGACTCCAGACTCTCTGTGTATCGCCCCACTCATTAAATATTTGTCCTATGACTTCACGATTCGTCCATGGATCGACTCGTTGACATACCGTTCTCTCTCTAGCACCTCATTTACATCCTCCTTCATGGCTGGGAATCCATCAGCTTCTTTATTAATTTGGTTGCGTAGGAGGCGGATGGTCCGTTTTGTTGGTTTCTTGTTTTAGTTCGTTGTTGTCCTTGTCCAGGTAATTTCTTAGGAGGGGTTCTTTTTATTTGAAGTCTTATAGAAAGGCGACTTCCTCTCGATTTAGATTCTAGTGCGACAACTCCCTCCCTCGATTGGTAGAAACCCCGCTTATAACGTCAACCACATTGACGCCATCCGGAAGCGCTGATTAGAAATTTTCACGTTTCAGAATCCACAGGTCTCGAAAATAACGTTGGCTCATATACAGATATACATGCTTTGTTTCTTTGCTGAATTGGGAACGTTTGATTGGTGAGACAGTTTCCCTCTCCAGCGATGTAAGTGACTCTCGTTACTGCACAATATTGCGTGATTACTCGCCGGCTTCGTTGAGTTATCATCATCGATTCTTTGTTGTTGAAAGGAAATTGTGTGTATATATATATTATATCAAGTTCGTTAACCAGCAAAATCCGCAGACTGAACACTGTTTTTGGGGGGAAATTCGCGTAACAAAATTCGGCCTTGCGTTTAAAGGCTTCCAGATACATATTTTATAGGTTTTCTAATATAAGAAGATGAATGAAACAATTCTGAAGATGATACTGGATCCGTTTTCGAAAAAAAAAGTGGATAAAACTAGTGTGCTTAACTTATTTTTTGTTTTGGTACTTAGAAACGTTGGGTTCAGTTGAAAATTGTTGTTTGCCTTTCATCTAAACTAAGAATTATTATTTTTTTTTTTTTAAGTTTTGAATTAAAAAAGTATTACAAAAAAAATCCATAAATATTCTTAAAAATTCCTAAATAATTACAAAAACGGTTTTCAAGTAATTTTTGATGGGACGATCTCAGTCGGAGGAATAAGTGCTTTAAACTTCGAAAGTGTTGGTTTCGTTGTTTTTAACGGTTCTTTATGTGTGTTTTCTCAGTTTATTAAAGCTTGTTGTTTTTACTTTTAGTAAAATGACTTTCTCGCCAAAACAAGATACGTATTACTCTTATGGTGTATCCTTTTTGTCTTCGAATTTTATTATTTCGATGGTTTCTATGAGCAGCCTTTTGCCAAATGCGTTTTCTAGCCAACACCTTTGCTTGTTGGAAGAGCATCTGATTGCTTATGCTTACTTATATATTCTGCTTACGGCGTTGATTTTGTTCAATTATATTTGTCTCCCGCTTAGTTATTGGGCCTTTCGAATATATATAGATTGCATGCATTAGGAACGACTTTAAAGTCGAATTATTTCAAAAATAAAAAAAATATATGTATATATTATTTTTTGTTTTTAACGGTATATAATTTAATTATTTTATTTGTGTTTTTACATTAAATACTGTTATACGGACAGGACAGAGGGCATTTGATTCAAATGCTAAGGTCTTGTTTTCTCATTTGGTTAAAAAGAAACCTTCGTGTTATCTGTAGGGGATGTGTATTCTTATCAGGGTGTCAACGATTTAAATCACTTGATTTAAATCAGTGATTTAAATCATGATTAAAATCATTTGATTTTTTTTTTAAATCATTGATTTAAATCAATTGATTTCATAAAAAAAAAATTATTTTATTAAAACAATTATTATTATATATATTTTTTTAACTTTAGTTTATTTTTTTAACTTAAATCTACCTAGGTCTGCCTTTTTTCAGCCATTTCAACATTTCATCTTTATTTTTGTCCCTAGGGCCTACCCTCACTTGACCGTTCTTATCTATTCAAAGTCTCATTCTTTTATGAGTTCCTTTCTTGGTTTTTAATTCTGCAAATAAATCTTCTTTCATGTTTAAGATAAAAGAGATTGGCGGGTAGTGGGCGAAGAGAATGCTTTAAATTGGTGGAAGCAATTTCCAGGAAAATGGTCCTGGCAACGAACAGTTATAGATGGAAATTTTCGGAACAAAATTTTTGACTTCACGTAACTTTGTTTGGGCTGGATAGGAGGTGAACATATCAAAAGTCCTCGCCTGTAGCCTTTGTGCCAGGGGGAGGGGGGGGGTTAGACGGTTCCCTTTTTCGGGTTTTCACTTATATCTCGGAGACCCTGCGTCCTAGCGACGTGACTATTCTATAACAAATGAAAGCTGATTAAATTTCCTACAAGTTCTATTCAAAAAAGTTTTTCGAGATATCTTTAGTTTTCAAAATATCCGCTCTTGAAAGTCTGTTATATTGGGGAAAAACACTTTTTCCGCATATTTTTTCCCCGTTTTGACTGGATAACTCTTCAACTATGTACCAAAATAATAAATAATGGTATAGGCTTGTAGAGCATATCATTCCCTTGAATAATTTATATTACTTTGCCATATTATGTATTTTCCTTCAAACGTAAAAATAATTTCAGTGTTCATCGTGAAATCTAAAATTTAGCGACTAATAGTCCAGGCAACTAAGAGTTATAGATGGAAATATTTGGAACACAATTTTTAACTTCATAACTTTGTTTCGGCTAGTTAGGAGGTCAACATATCTATAGTCCTCGCCCATAGCCTTTGTGCCGGGGGTAGGGGGGGGGGCTTAGAAGGTCCCATTTTTCGGGTTTTCACTTATATCTCGGAAACCCTGCATCCTAGCGACATGACCATTCTATAAAAAATGAAAGCTGATTAGATATACTACAAGTTCAATTCAATAAAGTTTTTCGAGATTTCTTTAGTTTTCGAAATATCCGCTCTTGAATGTCTGTAATTTTGGGAAAAAACACATTTTTTTCTATTCTCGACCGGATATCTCTTCAATGATGAACCCAAAAAATAAATGTCAGTTATAGGGTTGTAGAGCATTCCATTCGCTTCAATAATATATATTACATTACTATTTTATGTATTTTCTTTCAAACGTTATATACGCACTCACATGGTCTTATTAGCAAAACCATTGCCAATATAATGGACAAGATCTTATCTAATTGAGTGTGAATAACTGGTCAGTGGGCCCAAAATTATATGTTTTGTGCTATTTATACGTCCAGTACTCACTATATTTACATAATGGAGTATATTTTGGACAATACATTGACTGGAAATGGTGAGAAATTGAAAGATTCATTGGTCGACAGTTCTCGCCAGATATCACGATGAACACTAAAACGTTTTTCACGTTTGAAGGAAAATACATAAAATAGTAAAGTTATATATATTCTTGAAGGGAATGTAATGCTCTACAACACTATAAACAGCATTTATATTTTGGGTTTATCGTTAAAGAGTTATCCGGTCAAAAAGAGCAAAAAGTGTGTTTTTCCCCAAAATGATAGACATTCAAGAGCGGATATATCGAAAACTAAAGATATCTCTAAAAACATTATTGAGTTGAACTTGTAGGAAATTTAATCAACTTTCATTTGTTATAGAATGGTCATGTCGCTAGGACGCAGGGTTTCCGTGATATAAGTGAAACCTCGAAAAAAGGGGCCTTCTAAACCCCCCCTCCCCCCGCCACAAAGGCTACGGCCGAGGACTTTTGATATGTTCACCTCCTATCTAGCCCAAACAAAGTTACGAAATCAAAAATTGTGTTCCAAAAATTTCCAACTATAGCCGTTTTTAAGCATTTGTTGACTGGACTGTATCTAATATCTGCGAGTTTTTACTCCACGGGATTGTACACAGTTTTAGTGGAAAAATATTAATTCCAGAAACTTCGCCGAATTTAGCTCTTTGATGGGAAATCTTAGAATAGAAAAATTTCGTGACATGGCTTCCAAATTGGTGACTTTTTCGTGCCCTATTTTTCATTTCGTGACTTTTTCGTGCAGTAGACACCCTGTTATATCACAAAAATATATATGTATATATATATATATATATATATATATATATATATACATATATATACTAGCCGACCCGGCGAACTTCGTACCGCCTAACAGTCGATTCTTTAATTTCTTTTTTTTTAATACTTATTCTGCTATTTGGGACACCGGGTCAGCTAGTAAGATAAAAAAAGAAAGAAAAAAGAAACTTAATAAGTCAACAATTACATTATGTCAAAAAATAAAAATTACAAAACACTTAAAATTCTTTTAATAGTCACTAAAAATCACAATATCAGTTTTCTTACCTACTTATTATATTTCATTTTATTTTTACTTATTCTAAATTAAGTTTCATTTTTATTGTAGTATTTAATGGTACACGATATTTATTGTTTCATTACCTGACGCGTAAACAAACAGGGCAGATGGTTTTCCAAAACGGAAACAGGCAACATACAATTGACCATGCGAGAAACATGGGTTTTCTAGATTAATACCACAAACACTTAATGACTGCCCTGGGATTCGTTTATAGTCAAACTGAGTTCATAGGTCCAATAGCAACACAGCTACAGGCACTGTAATCAATTGACAGCAGCTCGATTCAAACTTGCACCATTATTAGTCGAATGCCGCGCTTCGCGGGTCTCTCTTAACCAAATTCATATGTTTTTATTTAAAAATTAATTTGCGTTAAGGAAGTGAAAAAGACCCGAAAAGTGTTGTTTTTAGACTTTTTCAGGCGATTTTTTTAATTTTTCTCTCCGTAAGAACCATCCTCGTACTTCAAGAAAAATTATAAAAAAAAGAATTAGCGAAATCGGTTCAGTTGTTCTCGAGATTTGCGCTTACCAACACATTTAGCGATTCATTTTTATATAATAGATATTTTTTTTTTTATTTATTTATGTACATTTTAACAACAACCTAGCTCCGCTCACAGCATTACAAGGTATAAATAATTCTTTAAAATTAGACAAATAGTATTATAAAGGTATATAAAGAAATTACGGATAGTAAGTTATATTACGGATAGTAAGTTAAATAACAAAGTTACCAAATAAATTATTGAACATTTAACAAAGTAACAAATGCATAGAAATAAAAGTAATAAAAATAAATGTGAAATATTTGAAAGATCTTAATTGTTTTAGTAAATTAATTATTAAAAAATGATAAATAATATGTAATAAGTTAACCCGAAATTAATGATGTTTTCGTTTTTTTTCAATTTCAATTAACAATGTTTGAAAAGATTTATACGTTAAAAATATTATAATTGAGAACATATGTTTTTATTTTAAAATGAATTTGCGTTAAGGAAGTGAGAAAGACCCGAAAAGTTTTGTTTTTAGACTTTTTCAGGCAATTTTTTTAATTTTTCTCTCCGTAAGAACCATCCTCGTACTTCAAGAAAAATTATAAAAAAAGAATTAGCGAAATCGGTTCAGTTGTTCTCGAGATTTGCGCTTACCAACATATTTAGTGATTCATTTTTATATAATAGATATATATATACATATACATTCATATTTACAACATGATCTAAGGGTTCTGAAACGTGAAATTTTCTAGTCGGCACTTCCCTTGTTCCCAAGTGATTAATATTTCTGTAAAGCTTCATTTCTAAAATTGTTGTTTTAAAATTTGAAAATTAAGTCATTATATATACAGGGGTCGAAATTGTCCTATATTTTGAGGCCAGAGTTTCTGTACATTTAAATTTAATGTCTTTAATCGCCAAAAATTAATGATTTTTGTTGATTTAAGTCTTTAAATTTACAGAAATTCCGGTCTCAAATTATAGGACAACTTCAACCCCTGTATATATGATCCCCAAAAAAACATAAATGTGAAATAGAGGCCAAGTTCCTGCCACCACAAAGAAACACTCCCTTCCTCAAAAATATCCCCTCCTAAAACCCCCCAAAAACGCCTTACCATTCTACACTCCAAAAAAGTAGTATGGGTTGGTGTATTAATTCAACCAAAAATATTTGCCAATACAAGAGATGATACAAGAAAGAAATGGCCAAGTTCATTACTTGGAAGACCTCATAGTTACTTACTAAGAACAGTAAAGACACTTCAACTGACCTTTAAAAACAACAATAAAAATACTTATATCCAGTTACTAAAATATCACTTTCCTCAACCAGGTATATTCTTAAACTTGGCAATGTTTAGTTTTTATCTAAAGATAATTTCGGCACAAAAAAAACATTGCCAAGTTTAAGAATATACCTGGTTGAGGAAAGCGATATTTTAGTAACTGGATATAAGTATTTTTATTGTTGTTTTTAAAGGTCAGTTGAAGTGTCTTTACTGTTCTTAGTAAGTAACTATGAGGTCTTCCAAGTAATGAACTTGGCCATTTCTTTCTTGTATCATCTCTTGTATTGGCAAATATTTTTGGTTGAATTAATACACCAACCCATACTACTTTTTTGGAGTGTAGAATGGTAAGGCGTTTTTGGGGGGTTTTAGGAGGGGATATTTTTGAGGAAGGGAGTGTTTCTTTGTGGTGGCAGGAACTTGGCCTCTATTTCACATTTATGTTTTTTTGGGGATCTCATTGCTTTTTTCTAAGTATTAAATAGAATTTAGTTGCCGCATACCTACTGGCTTTTGTACTTCATATAAAACCAGGGTCTTTGGATTCTGCATAAGGTTCTCCATACTGCTTGATATTTGATACCAATAATCAACCTACATACATCTAATCACTAGACTAGAAAAGTTAGAAGCTCTTCCAAATGACATTACTTTAGAGGAAAAATTGATTGCTCTCTTAACTAAACTGTTACACTGTAAAACACAGGAACCTTATCCCGAGGATAAAGATCACAATAGGGAAGGCCTTCAAGAAAAATATAAGAACAAAAATGACTCGACTTTGAAAAACTTAGTATCTGTTTTGAAGTATATTATGCAGTGAACCCCTACGACTTTATTTACTACATTTAAGAAAGAAGTCAGAACTGTTTTTAAGATGCGTCGAAATGTTTTTTAAAACATCAAATATAGGTTCTCCTTACCAAGACGATTCATTTGATACCCCACATGATGGGTTTCAGAAGGAATGATGGCATTTCGATGGAACAAGAAGTAGAAAACGTCATAGGTAATATGACACTCCCGTATCAAGACCTACCTGCGTGCCAAGTTTGGTCAAAATAGGCCAAACGGTGTGAATTGGTATAAGGAACAAACATACAGACAGACAGCTGAAAGACCTTTTTTACCTAGCCTAGTGCATTCCCCGGACCAAGGCCTACCTGTGTGTCAAATTTTGTCAAAACCGGTCAAACGGTGTGTATTTGTATAAGGAACAAACAGACAAACAGACAGCTGATAGACAATTTTTCCTAGCCTATGATTCTCCCCGTATCAAGACCCATCTGTGTCCCAAGTTTGGTCAAAATCGGTCAAACGGTACGGATTTGTAAGAGGAACAAACATACAGACAGACAGCTGGTATAAGATTTTTACCGAGCCTGTATGCGTCTCTATTTGTTTCTTAAAACATCAAATATAGGTTCTTCATACCGAGACAATTCATTTGATACTCCACATCATGGGTTTCGGACGGAATGACGGGTTTCCGATGGAAGTACAAAACTGGCACGCCCCCGCCCCGGAAGCGGAGTCAAACACAACTTTTCGATTTCTTCCTTTAATAACACCTTCATATCTATCTTCATGCAAAATTTCAAGTCTCTAGCATCATGGGAAGTGCCTAATAATTTTGATGAGTCAGTGAGTGAGTGAGTCCTATAAATCCCGATTTTCGATCGCTTATATCTCAGAAACTATTCGATGTAGAATTATGAAAATTTCCAGTTTTACTCACATCCAGTAGTTTAATACCTGTGTAAAATTTCATAAATTTATCTTCACCTGGTTGAAAGTTATGAGAGGGTAAAAATCGGCTCTAAGACCGCCTGTAATATACACACAGTATGCTTAGGCCGGAACTTGGCCTGGCGCACTACCGTGCACCTAGATCTGTCAATTCTGCTATGCTCCCAAAATTATCCACTTAAGAAAGTGGTGGCACTTTAGAATAGTTATTTTATTTGCTTTGTAAATAAATAAATATTTTAGTTACAGGTTTATATAATGAACAACTAGGTAATAAATAACCAGCTCTCTATATAGACTAGATCCATTTAAAAAGTCTGATTTCTTTTTTAAAGCCGGTTTTAGTAAAAAAAAATCAATTTAAATAAAAAAAAAATCCGATTTAAATAAATAAAATCTGATTTAAATCAAATAAATCCGATTTTTTTGATTTTTTTAAAAAAATCATGATTTTTTTACACCCTGATTCTTACACCCAATAACAAATGTATATATGAATAATTTGTTATAGTTTATTTGTTAGTATAATCTTTTATCAAATATTTCTTATTTACTTTCATGCTTCTCATCTATCTAATGTACTAAGACGGGCGGCTTCCTCTTAGGTTGTCAGTTAGGAGATCAGACATTAGAAAGCGCGGATAAGTGTGTGACAGTTGAGGCATTGGGGTCATACGTCTATCAACAAACTCGAGCCTTCACTTGAATTATAGCATTACATAAGACAATTTCAGCCGTTCAGTTTGGCAAAATTAACTCTGTTGTGGCTCGTTTAGTCCGAATATTTCAAAACACCTTATTGTTTCATCTGAGTCTCCTTTCTAATCTATGGAACCGCAAATAGACATTTTAATTGCAGAAGCTCCAAAAATGCTTATAAAGATGGTGGGATTATATTTCTTATTAATGATGTTTTGGTGGCTTCAGGATATAGAGTAGGTTTGAGCTCGTGTATGTAGCTATGGGATTATGCTCAGCCAAAACCAGAGATATCCTTCTAGGCATCAGTATTATATGAGCCGATCCTAAAAGGCATCCACTTTAAGGAAGCCAAGCCTACAAGGCATGAGTTTTATCGCAATGGATCGCACTACGTAGTATTTTTATTGTAACCTATCCTACAAGCCTTCAGTTTTATTGCAGTGATCCTACAAGGCATCGATGCTTATCAGAATCAATCCTATAAGGCGTCAGTTTTATTGGAGCCGATCCTACAAGGCATCAGATTTATCTGAGAAGACCTTACTTTGCAACAGTTTTATCGGAGCAGATCCTACTGGGCATTAGTTTTATTTAAACAGGTCCTACAATGGATCAGTTTTGTCGGAACCGATCCTACAAGGCATTAGTTTTATCGGAGCAGATCCCAGTATGCAGTAGTTTTATTGTAGCCGATCCTACAAGGCATCAGTTCTATTGGAGGCGATCCCACAAGGCATCAGATTTATCAGAGAAGATCCTCCAGGAAATTATTTTTATTTGAGCAGATTCTACAATGCATCAGTTTTGTCGCAACCGATCCTAAACGGAATCAGTTTTATCGGAGGCAATCCAACAAGAGGCCAGCTTTATCAGTGGAGATCCTACAAGGTGTCAGTTTTATAGGAGGAGATCCAACTATGCAACAGTTTTATGCCTACAAGGCATGACTTTTATATTAACAGATCCTGTAAGGCATCAGTTTTATCTCTGCCGTTCCTACAAGGCATCTGCTTTATCCTACTAGGTATCAGTTTTAGAGGAGCCGATCCTACAAGACACTAGTTTTAATTCAGCCGTTTTATCGGAGGGAACACAATCCGAAGATGTATCTTGTCGAATTCTCAAGGCTTGTTCTACTTCATAGGGGCTTTAAAAATTCTTGACTAAGCTCATAGAGCTCGATAACGACGAGCGCGATCGGTTTATTTTTTCATCGACTAAAAGTAACCTACGATCAAGATTTTTTGCAATAATCGCGTCAGAATAAGTCAGCTTCATCGTCGAACAATTGTGCCAATAATAATGATAGTTATTTAGAAATATTCTGTTTTGTGGCGTTTGATTACGGCATTAGATGAAGAATCAAACAAAGAAAAAGAGATCCATGCCGACGAATTAGATCTTATAAATATTGAATCAGATCATCCTAATTCATTGCCTTGTGAAAACAGTGAATAATCTTCTACACCCATGTATTTTCTTGTATTGACTATTATTATAATTAAAAAAAAAAAAAAAATAAAAAAAAAAATTGATGGGGTTATGTTCAATCTTCTGCTGCTCAAGCCGATCGGATCCTCAATAGTGGTCAGTTTTTAATTCGAAATAATTTGGCCTTCACCTACCTAAGTCAGTGTAAAGCTGGCTACACACGGTCAGGCAGGCCTGAACAGTCCGCTTGAAAGCCGGCCGCCTGAACGTGTATATATTCCGGCCGGTCTGTCTGTTAAGACTGTTCAGGAACCGGAATATATACACGCTCAGGCGACCGGCTTTCAGACGGACTGTTGAGGTCTAACTGACAGGCCTGCCTGAATCGTGAGTAGCCTGCTTAACCGAAGCATACGACTTTTTTTTTCTTTTTTTTTCCTTTTTACAATTGTCTTTTCCAGCTGTATTCAAGACTTTACTGTGGCAAGCATTCTGTCAGTGTTGTCGCACCGCCTTCCCCTCAGTAGACGATACGACACAAGCGGACCATTCCTCCTCGTCGCGACCTCAAACATAAAGCAACATTAAAAAAAATCCCCCCTCCTCCTTTACCTTAATACAAAGAGCTCCGCCGACATAGGATCCCGTAGCGGGACATAATTATCAATTTGGCTAGTGTTTCTTTACAGCTCCTCTGGGAGTCTCCCTTTAGGGCGCCATATTTTCATTTTCCTCTGCACAATAACTCTGAGTTTCCAACCGCCCCCTGCGGCCCCCTCGGCCTCATGTGTGGGCCTCCAGAGCGCGCCCCCCTACGTCAAAAAATTTTCATTATGTCTAACTTTGAGCGTATGAGGCACCCCGCGGGGCTTCCTTAACACGGCCTCTTCTTCCTTTACTGCTCCCATAACAGTTTATCAAAAGAATTTTCAGTCCGGAATGCTTTTGCGGGTTTTTTTGCTTAGCTACTTTTTAAATCTTTTCTTACCCTTACTCAATCTCCCTTGGTTCCACTGACGCATCATATTGAAGCTCACAAAGTCCTCAACTTCTGTTTTCCCTACGCCACTACTTCCCTCCATATAATGAAGTTGAAGCATTAACGGTTACTAGTGGGTCGTTGTGGATTAATCAATTCATGACGCAAGATAGAGAGTTTATCGGCAGCTATGTTTCTTTTATTATTTGCCGATATTGTTGAAATAAAATTTACTCTTGAGCTAAATATCACGAAGAATCTGACCATTGTAGTAGACTGAGTAGGCTAATAAAAAATGTTTAGCAAAAGAAACAAATGAAAGATTGGTTGGTCTTCTTGGTTCTTTTTTGCAGACTTTAACATACCTATTAACTTTTAAGGTTCGACACATGAAAGGAATTTTGACACTTTTTTTCAAGTCCTTCATGGATCATATCTGCGCCGAAAGCGAGACCCGTTATAATTTAGATGTAGATGTGTCTTTAACACTATATTGTTGCCACAAAAGATGATATTCCGCATTTACATAACAAACAATAGGATGAGGAAAATCAGGATGGTGTTTATCCTGTACCAAAATTATTAATAATTCTTGTTATATTACAACGAATCCCTTTATACAACATCCGAAACTAAAAATAGTACTGCGGTATACAAAAATGCAAAATCCATTTGGTAGAGCGGTACTGTCCATTTTAATTTGGTTTTGTCGGTGTGACGATAATCGTCTATTTGAAGTCAAGGGGTCTAAGTGACATTTTTAAAAGAAAATAGAAGTGAGTTAGACACAGGAATGTGTTGTGAAAACCGTAATCTTGTGGGTGGTAAAGAGATCCAAGTTATTTTCTTGACAGTTGCTGCCACCTAGCTTGTGTTCTCTGTGAGTATTGTCATTTTTGTAATATTACGTCCATAAGGAAATTAAGGGGTCTATGTGCGGATTCTCCAATTCTTTTGCATATTAATCATTAACCGGATGATATACATACCTATTTATCTCGCATCGATAATAAACTGGCTGAGGATTCGTCTAGTATGATTGGAACTGTTATAATCTAGTTTTTGCTATTATCACATATGATCAACTTTGACTTAATTTTCCTCAAAACATTGAGTTTGCTACTTAGGCCCGGCGGCCGTTGAACTCTGGGGTCCGCATTTAATATCTGAGTGATGTAGCAACTTTAATTAAGTTCAGATATTTTCTCCCAACAGCCTGAAAGAAAAAGAAGTCGAAATGTTAGCAAAAATAAATACTAATTTTGCCATATATGGCTTGGATTATGACTAAAGTCTCCATCTAATTTACGCCAAAATGCCGGTTAAAATATATAAAAAAAAACAACTGGTCAAAGGACAAGTTGGTATTTTTTGAGTCCCATTCTAATGAAACTTCGCAAGCTCCTTTTATAAATTAATAAATTAGTTCCCTTAATTTTTAAGGACTTTTACTAAATGAAATTGCTAATGTGTACCGACACGGAGTGGGAGGAGCTTGGTGGTTATTTATTGCTATCCGAAATTGGGAGGACCTTGTTAAAGGTAGAAATACTAAGTGAGACTATTTGAAGCTGGTCCATAGCATTGTATGGTTAGGAGTAAAGGAGGGCATGCCCTGTCAATTGGGTGTATACAATCGTCTTAGGTATCTCCGACTACGGTATGGTGGTGGGTAGTCCATGTATATATGTATAATAGGCACCATTACCCTCCCTATATGTAAGTGAGCTTCTTCTCCTCCGCCGGGCCTAGCTAGTGTTGGTCCTTCACAATGCTCTCTCTCGATCGTTAGTGTTGTTAGCAAACCCCACACTGCCTCTCGCTATGTCAACTCTACATGGACGTTCCTCTTCAGCGAGAGTCGCTTTTAATAATGTGATGCCCGGTTTAAGGGCCTCCAAATATAAGCATTACTAAAAAAAAATCAGTCCGTCACGCTAGTGAATGGTGAACACTACGTTTTGGAATAATTTGCTTAAAACATGAATAGTTTTGCTCTTTTATATTTTAATGAACGGATCAAATTTGTTTTGTTTTTTACAACACATGATCCTCATTTACGCAGCATCTTGTATACCGAGTTTCGTTGCAAGGAAGTACAAATAACAGTCTGTACGAACAAAATTATAATTAGGATCTGAAGTAAGCCCCCCTTCTAATGGACCGATTTAGTTTATTTTGTCAAAACATCTTTATCTTTCTCTTTAGATTCTCATGAGGTTTACCGAGTTTCGTTGCAATATAACAAAAATTCTTGCCGGAATGGGCAAATTAGTAATTTGGGTCCGGAGGTTCGGAGCGAGTTTAGTTGTTATAGAAAAAATGTATCGACTATTATGGGCGTATGAATCATTTTGGCCAGATTAAACCCGCACTCCCACTCCGCATTAATCGATTTTGCTTATTTCAAATTAATGAATGAATTATAGGACTTTCATCCCTTAATTTTTTATTTATTTTTTTTGTTTTTATTTGTGCTCAACGATAAAAATGTTCGAAAAGCTCCCCAATAAGTTTTTGTTTTGATCTAGTGTTTTCTTAATTAAAGCTAAAGGTTTGAGTACCTTGAGATGTATCTTGAGTAAGAATGCATAATAATTGTGGCATCATTTTGCTATTACATTTGAGTGTAAAAAGAGTGTGTAATAGTGAAATGTTTGCAAGACACAGCCTTTCAAACTGAGTAAGGTTTGGTGAAATATATAGGGTATCCGTGTCGGTGGTCTCCTCCCTTTAAGAAGAACTAAGGGTTGTTGCTAGCTAAGTTGAAAGCGATCCTTATCCGCGAGGCGTTGTCTTGTTAGCTTTTCCCTACCTTTTCCTCCCTCCCTCTCTCTCTCTCTCTCTCTCTCTCTCTCTCTCTCTCTCTCTCTCTCTCTCTCTCTCTCTCTCTCTCTCTCTCTCTCTCTCATTTCCCTAACGAGGTGCCCTTGGGATGGGAGCTACGGTATCATCCTTTGGGGGAAGAACCGAACATCTCCTACTACTGTCTCTGTATCAGCTGAAAGAAGCCAGTTATTTCTTTTGAGATCCTCTTCTTCTCCTCAACGCCGGTCGTAGCCATCCCCTGCCCCTTGATCGGGGAATAGCGCCTCAAGGCTCCCCGAGGATGATACATTTCCTCCCGATCCAGTGTAGAATCCAACAATCGAAGAAAAGTTTGTTGTAGCAAAATCCGAAAGAAGACGTAACAGCCGAACTCAAAGCAAACGTTCTATGTAGGTGTGTCTACCCAGCAATTTTAACGCATTTCCCCCCTCCCTCTAAAGGAAAGAAACCCGCTTATGAGGATGGTCTCATGACGCAACCCGCAATTGCAGACTAGAAAACGTTTCAGAACCCCAAGATCATGAAAATAACGGCAATTCAAATTTTTGTATATAAATACAATAGAACGCCCATAATACGAATTAATTGGGACCGGGGGTGCTTCGGATAATCGAAAAATCGGATAATTGGACATGTAATTTTAAAATATTATTTATTAATGTTCCAAAGTACTTTCAATACCAATTAATTAATAATACATTACTGAAAAAAAATTATACAAACTACACAATTACTCATCTTTACCTCTAGGTTAGTTAGAGATAAAGATAAGTCAGTTTTTTTTTTTTTAACATCGAATGTGTCATCATGACACAGACCACAGTGAAAAAATCCAAGACCTACTCCCGTTCGCGCTTTAGAGAGTCGATTCGGATAAATGGCGTTCTACTGTATATATATATATATATATATATATATATATATGATTTGTCTGTTCGCTCTCTAGCTGGCTTAAAAATTGACCAATATTAATTGCATTTATTAAAAAAATAGGTTGTGTAATTTCCGTGGGTAAGTTCGTTAACGTCCGCAGAATCCTTCCACCGGAGCATTTTTTGGACGAATTTTATGCGAAACAAAATCGTAACGCTTTCGCTTTTGCTTTTCTAGGTTCACAGGTGCTGTACGTAATTAAACGTGGGGAATCTATAGACACCATTTCTAAGGCCATATCTATGACCGTTTATCTTGGGATTTTCGGATAAATTACTATATATCGCGAAACCGTTTGGGAAATCGTAGTAATTGTAAAGAATGTATTCGAAAGCTTATTAAATGTTCTACACATAAGATTATTACGTGATTCTTGATTGAGGGATCTCAGTCGGACAAATCGGAGCATGAATTCCTGTTTTGAATACTGCCAGTTTCCTGTTGTGGAGCCTAAAATGTTTCTTCTCTTTGAGCTTTTATTTTACATTTTTCACGAAAGATCAAAACCTACCAATAACTGATTGTATTCCTTTACTAACGCCACTAGGGAAATGAACGTAAATGCGCTAAGATGACGCAGTTCCTGCGAATACCGAACTTTTTTAACTTGTAAACATTCACTCCTGATTCGTTCAACACTTCATAAGTGCATGGACTCTTCCTTGAATGTAGTATCGATCTACACTCTTCTGGTATATAAAGGAGATCTAGGGGTAAGGCCCTCGATGATCCATCAATTACCCCCCTCCTCCCTTATCTTACCCTCTTCTCCTACTGATATTCTAATCTCGGTGGGGTGGGGATGAGGGCCACCCTTTTAACTTCCGCCGGCATACTCTTCCCCCTGTTTCACATCTTAAAAAACTTACCAGCGAACCGGGAATACAATAAAAACAACTTTCCCTACATCCATTCCTCTTACTTCACTCAATCTTAAGCCGTGTTTTTTTTTTGTATAAAGGACCTGAAAACATAAGATAAGGAAGTAAGACTGTATTGCATGAATACAAATTTAAACATTTGCATCTTAACAATTTAGGTAGAAGTAGTCACTTCTCTGATGAGAATCTTTCATGAATCTCAGCGGAATTCCTCCATCTTCAAAGCTCCTCCACTTATCGATGGACCTTTGACACAAGAATGTTGGCATTCTTCTCAAAATTGACTCTGCAATTAAAAGAATAAACCTCTCAGAGACATATCTCCTTCTTCTGAGTTCCTCCACTGATAGACGCTTGCCCTTATAAAGAAGAGCACTGAAGATGTCGGTGCGGTGATTTTGAAATTCTACATTTTTCTGAGGTATTACCAACGCCGTCTATATTTATCAAAAATAACAGTAATTGTATAAATACTCGAATTGTACCATCTCTTAAACGCTGACTTTCGGTTAAATATACATATATATTTATTTATATTTTAACGTCCACTTATAAATAACACAGAATTGTTAGACCTATTATCAGGAGGTTACTACACTTTTATAGCCAGTAGAGGACTGACGCAATTTTTTTCTGGTACCCTAGCACGCCCTAATACTCACCATCACCATACCGCTTTATATAAACTAGAAGATCATACTTCTTAAGCATCAATTCTGTATAGAGCTTGTCGTTTTCAACAAAATATTCTTACAATGCCAGATTAATGTGTGATTATCACAGACACTTTTCTTTTTATTGATATATTTTTTCGATTTACGTGTGACTTTTGGCTGTTGCATTCATTAAATTTAGTAAGGAGATTATATAGATATATGTATTTTTTTATTAATTATATGCACCGCGTCTTTGAGGAATTGCATTTTCCCGATACTTTTTATTAGAGGGCGATGTAAAACTAGTTTAATCCATTGTTTTTCCTTAAATATTAATTTTGGATTGGTATTTACCTAATCATTTGTTTTAAATGTTGTTGTAAATATTTATGCCCTTTTATTGTTTGAATAGTCTACCAATGTGGTGGTTGTCTTCTCCATGAAGTCTTGAATGACATTCAGTCAGTACATGTTTGAATGTGAGTTCTGACATGTTCAGCACGTAGGTTTGTCCTTGTTAGTCATAGCATACTCGTGAGTCACACGACTGTGGCCGATACGTATACTGTCTAACATGACTTCTTCCCTACTTGTTCTTCCAAGTATGACGAAGTCCAGTTGTCATACCTGTTGGTGGAGACCGTCGTCACTGGCATCGGTGCGAGTACTGTGGGCAAGTGCTTTCGACTTAAGTACGTCATTATCAAGCCACTGTTAAGTTAGTACTGAATTTTGTTTGTGATGTCAGAGTATTTATACTAGGGTGGAGAAAGTTGTTTACTTCTGTGAAGAGTCGTAGTAGTACCAGGTAGTTTGTTTGTCTGTACTCTGTGTAGGTGGTCTGTTGTATGCTAGTCTTTGGGATATGGGTGATTTTATTTTATTACGTTGCCGTTTAGTTATTGGAAGTAATGTTGTGTCTGTCCTTTTTCGTTTGTAGGTTCGTTTAAGTAGTTTGATTGGTCTGAATATATTCTCAGAGCTAGTGTTTAGTTGTTCCTTTAAAATGTTTCCGTTAACAGGTATGACAACAGTATATTTACTGGCGGACCTAACCCCTTAGATTATTTACGAAGTCTAGTTTTTATCTGTAAACTTCTCTGTTCTCATTCTGTGCTCAGTAATGTTAGCCTTGCCTAGTTGCCATTTATGTAGAATTGTCTGGTCAGTGTATCGTTTTCCGTATTCATAGTGCGATTTTAAAAATATATAAATAAAAAATAAATTACGTTTCGGAAAAAAAAATCATCTCATTTTGCTGTCGAGCAGTTCTTTTGTGCGGAAAATCGTACGCTGTAGTTGTTGTTGTATTGACTGTAGTTATGGGATTGAAATGAAGTCCTAGGTAGAGGATAGGCTATAATGAGTATGACGTCATTAGCCTAGCCGTAGTATGAAAGCTAATGAGAGCCGACCGCGTGAGAATCTTCCCCTCCTTGCTATGAGAGCAGGATACCTTCGCCTAATTAATGATACCAACTTGATTACACAACTCTCGAGGCACTACTAATTGCACTCGGTCCCGATCACGGACTTAGCTCCGTATAGCAATTAATATAATTATACACATCCACCTTCTTGGAGGGGGGGGGGGGGTTCGGATTGTCCGTATATACGTGTTTCAACGTGTGCGTCCTACGTATTGGACGAGCCGTCATTAGGGGCCTTCTTTCTTGAAGCAGGACCTCAATCGTCCAAGTTCTCACGATCTTAGATCTGGCTAAGGATATTCTCCTGTAATAGTGTTGACTTATTAAGTATAGATTGGGCTGTTGAAACCGTTTTGATTATGCAAACCCCACGTTAGTTCTGGATTCGCTTGTTAAATTTGTCCCTTATTTTAGGAGAATGAATTTTTGGTTAATAGGGCTCTCTGTTACCACAACATGTTCCGAAGCGTTTGAGTGTGTTTTATGTTTAAACAGTTACTTCCCTAGCTGTCTAGCTTCCAAAATACATATTTTTCATTAGTTCGGAGAGCTATGAAACTAGATTTTTTAACGGAAAACTAAAGTATTACTCCCCCCAGGTGTACCCTCCACATTAGTTTAGAATATGCTTCACGTCTCCAAGCAAGAACATAGAAGCAGACTTAAAGGCCATACTGGTAACAGGGACCAAAAGCTTTTTTCTCTGCACAAGGCTCTCAGATTCAACAACGTCTGCAGAAAGGCCCAAATGGAGACATAGACTCTGAGCAAGCAAAATAGGAAAGCCCGACTGGAGGGTCCTTACAAACTAAGTAAGGGTACGGAGTTACTCCGAAAATAAGTAATTGTATGGCGAACCTGATATATTCTGCACTATTGAGGAAGGAAGGTTAAGATAGCTCCTTCATGTAGGACGGATAGAGCCTGATACCCTGCAGAAAAAGATTTGGGGTTCACAGGGAAGAGCTAAAAGGAGAGGAAGGCCCAGTCTGAGACAGCTAAATGTCCTAGAGGGTGATTTTTACAAAAGCTAGGAGTTCGGTACTGGTGGACCCTGGCTCAAACCCGGGAGGAATGGTAAAAGATGGTGGCGGTCACCCAGTTCCTTTAAGGATTCGATCGCCCGATTCTTAGTCAGTTAGTGCGTCAGGTAAACCCCATTCCTAATAATTTTGGGCAGTTTTACAATACCATCATTAATTGTGCATATATTAATGTATAAAGAATATTGCAGTAAATATACGGGGCTGGTGGGGGCAATGTAATTATGTTTGGTCCCCCATGTAATGTAAAATGTAATTTTGTTTGAAACCCCATCTCTATTAACCTACTTTGCTATAGCGAGCTTCGATACAAGGAAAGCAAAATTATGCCCGTCATGGACAAATTAATAATTGGTCTGGTAAGGGTTTCTGGTAAACCTCTATTCCTCATCTATTAAATTTCTGACGGGGGCGCATTTCGGAGCGAAAGAACAAACATTCTTATCGCTTTCCTGTTTACAAAGCCAACAATTTCGACGAATGTCATTGTTTTAGATACGATCGATGAAAATTAGAAAATTACTCTCACAATTTCTGTCACACCTCAATACTTCAATTTTTTTTAAATCTGCTAAATCATATACGTATGCTATTCAGGAAAGCTTTGTTATTTTATTTTGTTTTTTGGAAATAAATGTATTACTTCTTGCGGTTTTCTTTTTCGAAATAAAAATAAATAAATACTGCGCAGGAAGTTGATTTTAAATATTTTAAGTCGTTCAAGAGAAAATGTCGTCCATCGGAATAAAACATGTGCCTATAAATTAATTTATGCACAATTACAAAGATTTCAATATTTACTATCCTCTTTTGACGTCACGGTATTGATATTTCACGTGAGCAGATTAGTTCGCGATTAGCATATTGCGTATCAGTAAAAGTATTGACCATTCTTTGAATAAGTTCAAGAGTTTTACAGGAACAGGGATGCTAAAGTTTTGACGCTGTGGTCATTTTGAACAATCACAAGACTTCTTGGTATGAATATTGAATGTTTGTGCTCATACCACGTCACCATATCGCAGGCTACGAAGAATAATGGTATGTCTCCATCAAAATAAATCTAATAAGATAAGAAATAGAGTTATCTCTAGATAGTCCTTTTAAAACCCGTAGTGATTTTTCTGCATTACACGAGAATATTTCCATTTCTTAAAATGGTCTTCTAGCAGCACATATGTTTCAATTATTTATTTGAACGTCCATTATTATTAACTAAGAATTGTAGGACGGTTATCTATGGGTTACCACCCTTTTCTAGCCAGCATAGGGCTGATGCCTTTTCTTTTATTATCAATATATTAGAAACGCAATTTGACCGTCTGCTTACTGTATGCATATGTAAGCAAAAAACAGCATTCTAAAAAAAAGCCACCACCTCATAGTGGGAGTCTTGAGTGCTCACGCCTTAACAATCACGGCCACTGGGCCTCCATGTTTCAATTAGAGTTAGACAATTATGTTTATTGTTATGTTAGATGACAAACGATTACCCAGAGTAAAAAAAAACAAAAAAAAAACAGTGTTCTTCCTTCTTTTATAAAATAAAAAAATTCGGTATTTTAATAATTCAAAAAATTTAGTTACAATGTAAAATTTTTAAATATTATTTTATTTATTTTTGTGTTGGCTTCTTCATAGCAATTTCATTACACAATGCCAACAGTAATAAACCATTATCACTCCGCTCTTTGTGAACTTGAATAAAATAATTCGAAAGCGCATTTTCCGAATTTATTATCTAGGCGCACGGTAGTGCGCCAGGCCAAGTTCCGGCCTAAGCATACTGTGTGTATATTACAGGAGGTCTTAGAGCCGATTTTTACTCTCTCATAACTTTCAACCAGGTAAAGATAAAGTTATGAAATTTTACACAGGTATTATACTACTAGATGTGAGTAAAACTGGAAATTTTCATAATTCTACATCGAATAGTTTCTGAGATATAAGCGATCGAAAATCGGGATTTATAGGACTCACTCACTCACTCACTCACTCACTCACTGACTCATCAAAATTATTAGGCACTTCCCATGATGCTAGAAACTTGACATTTTGCAGTCAAACTTGGGACACAGATGGGTCTTGATACGGGGAGAATCATAGGCTAGTTCAATATCGTCTATCAGGTGTTTGCCTAACTGTTTATTCGTTATACAAATCCACACCATTTGACCGATTTTGACCAAACATGGTACACAGGTAGGTCTTTATCCGGGCAGTGTCATAGGCTAGGCCAAAATCGTCAGCTGTCTATCTCCATGTTTGTTCCTTACACAAATTCACACCGTTGACCGATTTTCACCAAACTTGGCACACAGGTAGGTCTTGGTCCGGGGAATGCACTAGGATAGGTAAAAAAGGTCTTTCAGCTGTCTGTCTGCATGTTCGTTCCTTACACAAATTCACACCGTTTGGCCTATTTTGACCAAACTTGGGACACAGGTGGGTCTTGATACGGGGAATGCACTAGGATAGGTAAAAAAGGTCTTTCAGCTGTCTGTCTGCATGTTCGCTCCTTACGCAAATTCACACCGTTTGGCCTATTTTGACCAAACTTGGCACGCAGGTAGGTCTTGATACGGGAGTGTCATATTACCTATGACGTTTTTTACATTTTGTTCCATCGGAAAGCCATCATTCCTTCTGAAACCCATCATGTGGGGTATCAAATGAATCGTCTTGGTAAGGAGAACCTATATTTGATGTTTTAAGAAACATTTCGATGCATCTTAACAACACGTGTGACTCCTTTCTTAAATGTTGTAAATAAAGTCGTAAGGGTTAAATGCATAATATACTTGAAAGCAGATACTAAGTTTTTCAATGTCATCTAAATTACAAAGTTTAGGATCACAAACCCAAAATCTATCGTCTTTGATCTTTTCTTTTTCTTGAAGGCCTTCTACATTTTCCTTGTGGTGATCTTTATCATCGGGATGAGGTTCCTGTGTTTTACAGTGTAATAGTTTAGTTAGGGGAGCAATCAATTTGACCTCTAGAGTACTGTCATCTGGAAAAGCTTCTAACTTTTCTAGTCTAGTGATTAGATGTATGTAGGTTGATTATTGGTATCAAATATCAAGCATTAAGGAGAAATTTATGCAGAATCCAAAGACCCTGGTTTTATATGAAGTAAAAAAGCCAGTAGGTATGTGGCAACTAAATTTTAATTAATACTTAGAAAAAAGTAATGAGATCCCAAGAAAAAACATAAATGTGAAATAGAGGCCAAGTTCCTCCCCACAAAGAAACACTCCCTTCCCCAAAAAGCAAGAAATATCTCCTCCTAAGACCCCCAAAAAACGCCTTACCTTCCTACACTCCAAAAAAAGTAGTATGAGTTGGTGTATTAGGTGTACCATATTTTCAACCAAAAATATTTGCCAATACAAGAGATGATACAAGAAAGAAATGTCCAAGTTCTTTACTTAGAAGACCTCGTAATTACTTACTAAGAACAGTAAAGACACTTCAACTGACCTTTAAAACCAGCAATAAAAATACTTATATCCAGTTACTAAAATATCACTTTCCTCAACCAGGTATATTCTTAAACTTGGCAATGTTTTTTTTGTGCCGATTTATTTAGAGAGAAAACTAAACATTGCCAAGTTTAAGAATATACCTGGTTGAGGAATGTGATATTTTAGTAACTGGATATAAGTATTTTTATTGCTGGTTTTAAAGGTCAGTTGAAGTGTCTTTACTGTTCTTAGTAAGTAATTACGAGGTCTTCTAAGTAATGAACTTGGACATTTCTTTCTTGTATCATCTCTTGTATTGGCAAATATTTTTGGTTGAAAATATGGAAAATTTTTTTGGGATTCTTCTTAGCATGCAATGTGAAACAACTACACAGCCGGAATTCACAATAAAATCTTATAGACGATCGAAAGGTTTATAACATCTGTAAGTGATGAACGAGCACACAAAATATTTGTGCTTGAAATATGGAAAGTGCGCTCAAGAAGTATATATACGCGTTGAGGATTGAATGATAGCTTCCTTGGCAATGTTCGAACATCGTATAGGACAAACGCCATGACGCGTCCGAGTCATTGGATATTGCGAAGGAAGCAAAGGAGTAAGCCAAACACGTCAAGCGGCCCGAGGAATTCAAGAGGGCGCTCCCCCGAGCAGAAAAAACGCGCGACCGGCGATGCGGTCGGGCGACAAACACGCGGATTCCGGTGGGGGTGGCAGGATTAAGCAATAAACACAGCCACCAGGAGCCAGTTCTTGTAATTGAAGGCTGCCCAAAAAACATACACTCTCCTCAATGGAAGGGCAAGGCGAGTTTTTAGGCAGCCTCTGAGAAGGAGGGAATCTCATATCCTTCGAATCATCAAATGAACTCAATTCATGAACGAATTCTACTATAAACCGTAACCGTACAATAAATAATTAATTATATATTCGCTGTTAAAGCGCATTGCATTTAAGATAAACCTATATTGCGGGTTAACCACCTCATTCAATCGTTTGTTGAGAAATATACGAATGCATTTTAGAAGTATATTCATATATATATATATATATATATATATATATATATATATATATATATATATATATATATATATATATCCATTAATTGTTAAATCAATTGGAATTAATAATTACATGGTATGTATCAATTAAATTCCTAGCGAAAAATCAATGGCAATTATCAATTAACGAAGGTAATCCCGATAAAATTTAATTGTAGTGCACGATTAGAACTCATACGGTGATTTAATAGTAATTCAAAATCAATCTGGTATAATAAATTGTGCCAAAGTAATTTAGAAAGACGTTGTAAACATAAGGGCACCCATACACGGTGAGGAATATATCAAGATTTGGAGTGGGCAGTCCAAATCTTGATATATTCCTCACCGTGTATGAGACAGTCTTGAGGCCTCAGTTAAACTGAATAGCATATCGAAGTAGAATGAAAAAAACTATAGATTAACTGTACAGTCCTATGAGACCCGGACTCTGCAGGCCAGGCCTGTTGTTTGTGGGCAAGAGGATATTTACTTCACATACAGTGGGTCTACTATAACTAGACTGTGCAGTCCTGGCCTTGAGATTTGAACTGAACGTGTATGACCATCTTACTGTTGCAAAATGATTCAGTGTTTTTTTTTTGTTTTTTTTTATTTTATCTTTTAAGGAAAGTAGCTTTAAGGAGGGATTTAATTCCAAACAAAATTATTTGGCGCATTGAATCGGCTGGTTAAGACAAATTTAGTTAGTTTAAACTTATTCCTCAACAATGAGGTGTCTAACCAGCATATTGAAAAAGTCGTCTAGTGCTCAAAGGTCCTGCGTTATGCAATTATATTTTGCATAATGTAAGATTTTGCTATAGATGCGCCGATTGTAAACATTCTTTTAGAATTTAAAAATAGTTTACAATCTACTGCAAGGTTAGCATTCTATCCTTTATATCTTTAAACCAATTAAATCGCTGATTGTCTATCTCTTTTCTTCCTTAAAAAGAAAAGAAAAAGAACGTAGAAAGCAACTAGAAGTCAGCGTCTATTTCCACTTCAGTCCTAGTTGAATCTTTAAAAAAAAAAAAAAAAAAAAACTGTCTGAGCGAGACCTGTTAGTAGAAGTAGGCCGTATTTTAAAATCACCATATCAGGATTATTTGACTTTTAAAATGTCCTATGCCTCCCTGTCAGCCGAAGGATGTTCCCTTCTCATTTACTTAGATCATGATGGCACGTTCCATTTGTAACCTGTTCGTAAGCACGTGGACGGCTCCATATCTGTGAGTCTTACCCCCTTCACCAATCACATTACAAACGAGTCGGCTAGGATACATTACTCTGAAATGAGGTTGAACCTGTTACGTTCCACTGAGGAGGTACTTAAATTTATCTTTTTTTCGTTGTTTTTTTTTTTTGCTTACATACGCATACAGTAAGCAGATGGTCAAAATGTGTTTCTAATATATTGATAATAAAAGAAAAGGCATCAGCCCTATCCTGGCTAGAAAAGGGAGGTAACCTATAGATAACTCGTCTTAAAATTCGTAGTTAATAATAATGGACGTTAAAATTTAAATAAATAAATAATATATTGATTATTTCTATAGTTCGAACCTTGATAACGTATCATGGATACCTTGTCATTGAAAAAGGTGTCCTTACATTAAGAAACCTATTAGCCTCAAGTAGATTTAATTAAAAAAAAAAAAAAAAAAAAAAAAAATGTGACACGAATCTCTAAATTAATTTTTTAATTCAATTGACTTCTTATTAATTGCTTTAAATTTTATAAATTTTGTAATCATTTTATGTATTTATTTGATTTTTACAGAGCCCGCTACATGGGCGATTTGCTCTATTAAACAAGTTGTGACAAGTTAAACTAGAGTCCATAAAAAGTAACAATCTTAAAATGTAAATTTACAACTAAAAAATTAAATTGAAACTAAAACAAATTCCGTAACATGAAAAAAATAAAATTAAAATAAACAAATTGAACAACTGCAAAATTTGAAACTCGATAAATTTAATAAATGATGTGAATATGCTTGTTTATATCTACCTATCCCACGCTCAGTGGCCAGGACCAAAGTGATTCAAAGTCCTTAGTAAAACATGTTGTTTATGACAAAGTGGATTATAATAATAAGAAAGAAAATTGCTGCAAAATTATTGAAATTTGAATGAATTATTAAAATGTTAATTGAATGTTGAAATATAATTTAATGGTTTGCGAATTAGAATGCATAATTAGTTGTGTCACTGTTTATTTCTAAACGCGGTTGGTTAGTTTTCTGATTTTGATTTTTTTAACATAATTAACGCGCCAGGATGGAATATGAACCCAGTTTCTCCCATTTTACCCTTGGGTTTACTGCCTATGAAACTTTAATCGTTTGGACGAATTCATTTTAGCGCGGTTCCTCCCTCCCCCCATAGGGAGGAACCCCGCTTATAGGGTTGATACAATGAAACAATCCGGAAGTGCCGACTAGAAAATTTCGCGTTTCAGAACCCCTAGAGACCGAAAATAACGGTGGTTCAAATTTGTGTATATATATATATATATATATATATATATATATATATATATATATATATATATATATTTGTCTGTTCGCTCTCTAGATAGAAGACGAATGGTCCGATTTTGATGAAATTTGGTACAAAAATCCTTCGTCCAATTTGAAAGGTCATGTTCGTTAACCAGCATAATCCGCCTACTGAAAGATGGCGTTTGGGGCGAAATTCGCGCAAAAAAAATCGTAACGCTTACGTTTTTGAGTTCATAAGCTTCTAAGTACTCGTTTTATATGATTCCTAAGCTAGGAAAACGAATGAAACCATTTTCAAAGCGATAGCTTTAACCGTTTTCGAGAAAATTGGAAAAATATTTTTTGAATACCGTTTTTGGTTTGGGTACTTAGAATCATGGGATTCAGTTGAAACATTTTCTGCATGTTCTACTTTCATCAAAACTAATATGTTGACATTTTGGTTACGTTTGGAGTTAAGGAAGGGTTAGAATAAAATATTTTATTAACAGACATAAAAAGTTTTAGTAACTTTGTTTACTTTCCTTAATATCTCGAAAAAGGTTGAGAATCTTGGTAAACGGAAGAATACCATTAGAAAGCTTATTAAATGCTCTAAAAAAAAGGTTCTAATGAAAGTTTTGATTAGGCGATGTCAATCGGAGAAATAAGAGCTTAAAACTTTAAAGTAATTGATTTCGCTTATTCGAACTGTTCTTTTTGTCTGTTTTTTATTCCTTGTTATTTTTTAATTGCTTATTGTTGGATAATGTATTTGAAAATAAAACAGGTTAAGAAAAATAAGAAAAACAATTTAATGTTAGAGATATGGATTTCCAAGATATATAGCTTTTCAACTGCCTTGCGTCCTTCCTAGGGAAGGTTCTTTGTCTTTGATTTTGGTACTTAGAATTATGGGATACAGTTGAAACATTTTCTGCATGTTGGAGTTTCATCAACACTAATATGTTGAAATTTTTGTTACGTTTAGAATAAAGGAAGGGTTAGAAAAAAATATTTTATTAACAGACAAAAAAAGTTTTGGTAACTTTGTATAATTTCGTTAGTATCTCTAAAACCGTTGACAATCTTGTGAAGCGGAAGATTACCATTCGGAAGCTTACTAAATGCTCTACAAAAAAGGTTCTGAAGAAAGTTTTAATTAGGCGATGTCAATCGGAGAAAAAAGTGCTTAAAGCTTTAAATTAATTGATTTCGTTTATTCCAATGGTTCTTTTTGTCTGTTTTATTTCTTGTTATTTTTTAATTGCTTATAGTTGGATAATGTATTTGACAATAAAACTGGTTAAGTAAAATAACAAAAACAATTTCTTGTTAGAAATATAGATTTCCAAGATTCCAAGACCTTGTCACTAGCGGGTCTGTTTCTAGTGTAGCGGACCCTTCCAGGTAAGATTGTAAATCATGACCTTTCAAGACTTTACTACTCACAGGAATGGCGTTAGTGACCTTAAGGGTTGACACGCCATTATAATAATTAATTTAAAAAAAAAAGACTGGCGGAACCAAAATAATAACTGCTTCTATTTTAATCTTTCCAAATTAGACTAGGGATATGAACGGAACCGCGCTAAGATGATGCAGTCCTGCGAGACGGACTTTTTTCTATATAATAAGGATTTGAATATTTTTATTTTATATTTTCATTAAGAAAAAACATCGATTTTCCGAATTACTATATGTTTCGTAGTATCATAAAATATTGTTTCTTCATTATAAAATTGTGGTCGAAATGGTTGACATAGAATGTGGCGGAAGAAGTGCCGGTGAGGACAAAGGGAGGTGCCGGTCCGAGCTAATTACTGTCTCCATCCACGGCCGACATAATTTAGCGGGTTTTTGTCTGGTCGGAATGTCGACCACAGCCGTCTGAAGCTCAATATCACTACCTAGAGCGAAATAAGGATAAAGTATTTATAAAAAAAAATTGAGCGACTCCGGTCCATCCGCGGTTTCTGTTCGCGCCTAGCATGTGTCCCTCCTCGCTTTTTGGCTCTTGGCAAAAATGACAATATGATGCTCGGGAAGTCTCTTGAATGAATTTTTTATAAGGATGACTTTTCTCTGAACGCTAAGGGGATTGTTCATGAGACGCACGCTTTCCTACAAGCCAAACGCCGTGCAACCTCAACGTCTTCTCGGTAAACGCCTACACACCAGACAAGATCACCACAACAAACCAAGATACCGATCCGCCATATCGAGTTACTCAATCACTAAATGCACACACGCCCTCAAGGCTTAAAATTTGAGCCGAAAAAATGCAATTAGAACTCATTCTCATATTAAAATGTCGTTTTAATTACTATAATGACTAAAGGTCGATTCACACAAGGACTCGGTGTAGCGTGAACGAGTCCATTGAAAATGCTGGTGTGATTGTTTTACCGGGTCTAGCGTGAATCGACCTTTAAGCTCAACTGGCTTAATGGATTGTGGTTTTTTCATACAACATAGGGGCAATAGGGTGCCTACCATCCAATTGAAACCAGAGTGAGTTAATATTTGGTAGATGGGCTTGTGAAATAAACGTCATGTAGTTTGGGAAGGATGAGACATCGCCATCATCGTGTGAAATTAAAGAATTTGTTCAGAATGGCTCTTTCAAACTAAAGCACATTTATAGGTTTTGACTTAAAAATCAGAAAAAAATAGATTGAAATTGATTTTTTTCTACAACTATGGGGTACCATTTTCAAGCGTATTAAATAATGCAACTTTTGAAGTGGAGTCAAACCTCTAACTTTAAAAGTAGCTTAGTCAGAAAATATTGAATAATTTAATAAAACACGAAAATTAAACATTCTCATCTATATGCCTTTGAATATAGCTCATAATTTACATAGTAATATTTCAATGACGGGTGTTTCTTGTTGGAAATTTAATGTAGATCCTAAAAATGAGGTCGTTATTTACGATACATTGATCACAAATCCCAAAAACACTGTTTTTCTTTTAAAAAAAAAGACAAAACATTGAGTAGCTCCTCTACATTTTCAGATAGAACGCCCATTTTTGCGCCACTGAACTACACAAATGGGATGCAGAATAAACCCCTAAAGTTATGACATCTCAATGCGGGACACACTGTATAGAACTTTGAATGACCTATGAACTCATTAGAACAATGATTTCCGTAAATTGAATACAAAAAGTAGTTACTTAAAAGTATTTCCCCATTATACACCCTTAGAGAATTGCACATTTATTTGTTACTCTATAAATCTCAGTGATTACATGGTTTAGATATTACGTCTGGTTATTTATTGTTAATGAATTTTATTAAATAAAAGCAAACTATAAATGGGAACAGTTTCTGTTATATGTTAGCCCGTATTGAACAAAAATGGCGCTGAAAACAAAATTTTGTTTTCATTGTGATGCAAGTTTAATTACAGTGTAAAGACAGACCCTCGCAGAATCATCTATGAAATGACATTGTTGTAAACCGAAAATGTTTAAACAAAAGCTCCATTTGACCTCATATGGCTTTGAATTGCAAACGAAGTGGCCTTTGGATTCCTTCTCTTCTCCTAAGCAACCTTTAAATATTAAAAATAGGCCCCCAGGCAATATACACAATGACACAAATTATGCAGAACATGCAATGATGTGCATATGTGTGGCTTCATTATTAGCTCAATGTTTATTTAGATTTCTCAGCTTTTTTATTTAGTTTGTAGAAATGATGATAATCATCTATTTTTGCGTATTTTCTTTATTTAGCATGTGTCCATTTTACTGAATGCCTAGTGCCGATAGTTATATATATATATAAACACTTTTATAGATTACCCACTATGATCAATGTCAAGAAATTGTTAAGACAGAATTTATTTATTTTTGTTGTTTTTTTTAAGGTAGGGGAAAATCTTTCATAAGACGAAGTGTGTGTATATATTATATATATACACACACACACATATATATATATATATATATTATATATATACACATATATATATATATACATATATATATATATATATATATATATATATATATATATATATATATATATTTACACACACACACACATAAATTCTGTCTTAACACTTTCTTGCCTTAAAAAAACGCACGTATAAGAGTATATTTTTATGAGAATTAATGTACTATTTTCCTGTGAAAGTTAGCAGATTTACTTTTTGAATTTCCACTTATCCTAAAAGTATTTATCTGTTAAATGCACAGGTCTGACAGTTTTGGAGCACCCAAAACCAAAATTCTTGTCTTCGAAGTACTTTTGGCTGTCACCTTGAAAGTGGTTTTATTCCCCATCCTCTAATTATCTATAAATAAATTTAATAATAATTATCTATAAAAAGTATACCTTATAAATCGCGCATACTTAGTTTTAAAAAACTAAATCCTTTCTGTTTGATTGAATGAATTTAACTACAACTGAAAACTGGACTTTTTTTTTAGACAAAGTGTTTTTTGCAGGAATTTATGGTTGTATGTGATGCGTGATGAAAAATGTGTTTTTTCACATTCGATACTTCACATTTCTATCGACGATATTTTCTAAAATAAAATCACCATTAATTAATTCATTAATAAGAAGATAAGTTATTAAAGTTAATTAGAAAAATTATGAAAGATTCTCTATTTTTACGTAAACACGGTGATGATTAAGCTATGTGTTATCTCGTTTATAAGAAGTTATTGCAAGATAGAGGACGAGGTATGTTGATTAGTAAAATACAAAGTTTTACGGGAGACAAAAAGAACGATCCGAAGGTATAAATGGAAAGTGATAAAGTAGTGTGTGGAATTGAAGAGGTGCTTTAGAAGTGGCCCGAAACAAAAAGAGAACATAGCATAAAGCCTACCATAGGCCCCTGTAGTGAACAAATGGTTAATGGCGTCTTACCTTCTTTATGCAGGGCCTCGCGGCGGGTTTTATTCAGCCGGGCGTCAAGCTGTCTACCGCTACATCTCGTGGGGTTCTATTAGCTTCTCGGCTTACAGTACAGAATTCCATTCAATTTCAGTTTAACTTTTAATTCTAGTTTGAAAAATTGTTTATTCATCCTTGTTATTCTCTCGAAACACGTGACCTTCTACATTATTTTTAATATAACTCTGACTCGCAGGAGCTGCATAACTAAACACATTCTTCAGAACGCGAATAGTACACAATACATTCCTGAATAATTTGCTTAAAACAATCTATATCAAAAAAAAAAATAAAAAAAAAAAAAAAAAAAAAATGGCTTTTGCTTTTTTATTTGTAATGGTCAGAGGGTTAAGATCGAGGTTTCGATTTCCACTTGGCTCTTCGCTAGAAAAGTGTGGTAACTTGTCGATTACCCTTCCCAAATATCTGTGTTATGTATAAAGAGACCTTAAATATTTGCAATCAACAACTGACTCAATTGTTAATTTATTTTCTTCAAGCACCAATCAATACCAACTACGAATACCCTGTTCTTGATGAATAATAAAAGTGTCAACACTTAAAAAGATGTGTTACATCCTATCGCGACGTCCCCACTCCAGCACAGCGCAGGAACCGGATACAGCGCCCCTAGTGGTAGTAGTAACAATCAATCCCCGGGCCCGTTAGCGGCTTACTTCAGTTTAAATATAATACTGAGTAAACGCCAACTTCTAATGAAGGGATTTTGTTTATTTTTAAAATACATCTTTCTCTTTAGATACCCACGACGTATAGCGAGTTTCATTACAATAATAACAAAAAACAACAATAAAACAAAAATTAGGTGCATTTTATGTATATATACAGGGTGATTCAGGTCTAAGTAGCCAAACTCTAGGAGATGATTGTAGACATAATTTCCAACAAAAAAGTTCATTTGAAGTATGGTCCCCGGAAGGAAAAGGAGCTATGTCCAATTTTCTGTTTTTTTAACGTAGTCATGTTTCTTAATGAATAAGAAAGGATTGCTCAGAAAGTATTCAAGATAATCACATTCTAATTATGCCATCATAAAATAGATAAAATTTCCGTTAAAAAAACAGTAATTTAGTTCACTACAATCATTGTTAAAAGATAGTTCTGGACGTCCAATAACGCATTTCTCTTTTTATCAATGAATAAGTTTTTTTCGCAAATTTTTTCCTCAGCCCCCTAACGGACTAAAAATTCCATACTTACACAAAAACTTCTAAATTTAGTAAGCATTAAATCCATGCAAATGAAGTGGAGGTTTATTGAGGGATAAATTGAATGATTGGCTCCCTTTTGTCAAAAAAATGTGGAATGTAGTTTTGTTACTTTCAAATACCTTGTGTGAAGAAATTACAAACGATTCATTTTTTAATGGCCAAACTGTGGGTATCCTTTGCCCAGTCCAGAATCAATAAAAGTAATTTAAAGACACGATTAGGAAAGATTTTCATTTGAGAGACACGTCACATTTCATGTTTTTTTTTTTTCAAAAAATATTTTTCATTGATTTATCTTTTACATGATGTATTTGGCACCCAGTCTTGAGTATAAATTTTGAGGGGAGAGTTCGAAAACATTTCAAGGTAGTTAAATACTTGTAATCCGAAATTTACTCATATTTTGAAATGTTTTCAAATAAAATTTGAAATAAAACTAAAAATTGTGCAAAACATTGCGGGAAGAAAAATGTTAATTCTCAGTTCGGCCGCAACATTTTGTGGACATACAAAGCCACATTCACACAGAATGGAATATTTAACAGTCCGAATTCGCATACTTGCTTTTATATTAATCATTATGCACTGTGAAGATCACACAATCAGTATCAGCTCCAAGTTAACATGTGGTGCGGGATTTTGGACGAATATCTTCTTCAGCCAATCCTGATTCCCGACAGGTTCCATTCAACATATTTTTAAATCTCCTTCAACACGATCGACCTATTGCATTGGAAGACGTTCCGCTTGCACATAGATTCTTGGTTCCTGATGGATCCTGCAAACAGGATTCTGCCCAATTCGATAAAGGTACAATTGCAATTTCGACAAATTTAAAATATTCAAATATATTAGCAAATATTTTAGTGCAAACTACATCGTGTAAAAGATAAATCAATGAAAATTTGTAAAACACAAAATGTAACATATCTCCCAAATAAAAAAACTTTTCCAATCATTTCATTTAGTTACTTTTTATTGCTTCCGGACTGGACAATGTATTCCCAGAGTTTGGCCAATAAAAAATGAATAATGTTTTATTTCTTTACATAAGGTATTTGAAAATAACAAAACTACATTTCACATTTTTTTGACAAAAGGTAGCCAATCGTTTAATTTATCCCCTAATAAACCTCCACTTCATTTGCATGGATTTAATGCTTAAAAAATTCGCGAAAAAACTCTTATTCATTGATAAAAAGAGAAATGCGTTATTGGACGTCCAGAAAGTATCTTTTAATAATGATTGTATTGAACTAAATTACTGTTTTTCTAAAGGAAATTTTATCTATTTTATGATGGCATAATCAGGATTTTATTATCTTGAATACTTTCTGAGCAATCGTTTCTTATTCATTAAAAAACATGACTACGTTAAAAAAACAGAAAATTGGACATAGCTCCTTTTCCTTCCGGAATCGGACTATACCTCAAATGAACTTTTTTGTTGGAAATTATGTCTACAATCATCTCCTAGAGTTTGGCTACTTAGAGCTGAATCACCCTGTGTATATATATATATATATATATATATATATATATATATATATATATACATACATACATACATACATACATACCTTCGGAAAGTGCTAAAAGTGTGGCCTCCCCTTGGTTCAGTGACTGACGCTTTGGATTCTAATGCGGGAGACCAGGGCCCGTTGAAAAATTCTCTGTTCCGCCAGAACAGAAGAAGATGCGCGTGAAAAAAAAAAAGAAAGAAAAATAAAGTATTTATTTATCAATCTTCTACAGTTGCGTCATTATTCTTCCGGGCGAGCGCTAAATGCACGTGTACAAACAAAAATTTGAATTACCTTTTTTTTTTTTACCTATGTCTTATGGAACGTCGGCATTTTTCATCAGTACCCATATTGCGTCTTCGAATCTACCTCATAAACGTTTTTTTTTCCTCCCCATATGAAGGGAGGAAAAAAATTAAAAATGCCAATCGGAAGAGACTTCAGCAAACCTGCTGCATATTTATGCGTCATAAATCCCCCGCAGACGTGTAGGAGTGGAATAGTCGTACACGGCCTGCGGTCAATAGGCTAGAAATAATGACTACATTACACACCTATAGATTCAATGACCCCTGCAAATAGTGCAGCTATGAGTCTTGTATCGCTAAGTTATGTTGCAAGGAGCGTTCCCTCACCGGACAAGAACAAACAGCAAACAACATTCCGTCCAGGGTTATTAAATAATATTTTCCAGTTTGTTTATGATTTCACTGCACTATAAAACTGACGTTATAGCGGGTTTCCTCCCTCCATCCCTATAGGAATTTGCTCGCATCCTTCAGTTTGTAAAATTATCCGATTTCGATGAAATAAAAAATTGCCTAAAGTAAAAGATCAAGTTCTTTGTCCAGGTGAATTTGACCTCATGATATAGCCCGGATGTGCCGACTAGAAAATTTCACGAGATAGATCAGACAACTACAAGAGAATTTTTGGGATTTTCGTATATTTTCTTAAATATATCGAAAATGGTTGGGAAATCGTGGTAACTGGAGAGAAAACATTCGAAATTTTCTACATAAAAAGGTTTTGAGGCCTTTTCGATGGGATGATGTAAGGCGGAGAAATTACTGCTTAAATCCTTTATAGTGTTGGTTACATTGTATTGAACGGTGTTGTGTTTATAATTGATTTCAGCAGTAAAATGAATTTGCAAGTAAAACAAGATAGTTAAAATGAACAACGAATTTTTGGTTGTTTGCAATAGAGCTCTCCAAGCAGAAGTCGAAGTGGCCGAGTGAATAATTTCCGCTACTGTAAGTTAGTGACGCCTAACTATTCTTCAAAATTTCATTAGAGTAGATGTTTGAATTTTTCACAAAATCTTTCCAAATTATACAGGAGATAAAGACAGAAACGCGCTAAAATGACGCAGTTCCTGCGAATCGGGCTTTTTTAAATTTGGTAAAAAATGATAGCTACTACGGTTCTAAGTGAATAGATTTCCAGATACACTTTATAGATATTTTGACGTGGGAAATCTAATATTCTAATATTTATTTATGAAGTAAAGATTTAAAACTTAAGTGCTCCAGATGAGTAAACAAATAGAAAATGTAATAGTTATTACATTTTATTGTCTAGTATAATATATAGTTAATGATTTCTCCTAAATTATAACAGGTTACATAGATTCCGTGGTGCCTGTAGGTTGTCTCATTTTGTGGAGCCTGTCAGTAATTACTTCGGCTGGTTTTATTTCATTGAGAAATAAATACTTTTGTTCTCCGTGATATATGTTGCATAGCCAGGTTGATGATGTTCCCAAAAGATACCCCGGGCTATTGTAGAGGGTTTATGTTGAGAGGTGAAAAAGATCCACGTTCTATATGGGAGGTAGACGAGGCGTTTGGTGGGGAATAGGAGACAGTATCGAATGCTAGATTTACATATCGGAACATTGGAAGCCCACTGGCCTTCTAGGCCCGGATCCTCCAACAAATCCCTTATATCCCACCTTTATCCCCTTCTCTAGAGGGGAAGCCATGATCCATGACTCCAATCCCCTCGAGTACTATCCGCAAATTTAAAACGCCTTCCCGTCCCCCGCAAGAGTCCGACTCATCTGCATGAGTGTCCTAAACGGTAAGATGGATGCCCGCTAGTTCTCGGCCTCCCCTCGAAGGGAACATCTCTTAACCCTTGGTCTCTGGGAAAGGAAAAGGAGGGCTCTTGAGAGACACGCAAGATTAATGGCACGACGGCGGTGATGTTTCAATTTTAACGGGCTTCCGAAGAGGGCGAGGGTTAGAAGAAAGAGAGATGTTTACTCGGCGGAAATCTATCTCGCTGAAAAGTACTTAAATCAAAATTTAGTGAGTTATAGGATTTCGGTTTTATAGGTTCGGCTTAGAATTTGTCTTGATTTTATTGATAACCCACTCCCTTCTTGTTGTAGCTGTTTACAGCGCGGTTTGTTGTTTTCAGATTGCTTGCTGTTTTTCATACTCCAAAAACCATTATTTTCAAACCCTTTACAATCAGTAATCCTAATCCATCCACGAGAACATGGATTATGGGTACTATACCTAATTAATCAACAGTTGTTAAGTGTATTACTCTAAATTCTGATTACATTGGTATTTTCATTTTATAATAGTCTGCTATAATAAATCTACGGTAGCATTTCCAAGTCAAATCAACCTTTTTCAAATCATTTACAGCCTTTCCTCTTTCAAATTCAACTTTCCTCCATTGGCTTTGGAATAAGCTGAATTCAATTTTTTGACATGGTTGAGTTTTACTTGGAAATGCCATATGTTAGGAGTTTTTTTTTCGCCCTATTCAAGAAATTAGCCCTCGAAACATTTTTTGGAGATCGAACGATAAGTTCGAAGCACTTGTCCTCATGTATCGTCATTCGTGTCTCAGACCGACATTAGGCCACCCAGTATATAACGCATACATGCAAAATGTAAAATCAGGTGGCCGGATGATAGCTCTTACCACACTATCTCTGTATTCTGCCGTAAGGTCTACATTCAGACGACTGTACAGACCCCCGTATGAACTTCCCAAGGGAATAGTTTTGGGACCTGAAACTTCCAGCGATCTTTAGAACATCGCAGATAATCTAGTCGCGTTGTTTTCATTCCTTAGGGTGTTTTAACCGAAGCTTAGCGAAAGCCTTTAGTGGCTTTAGTGCTTAAAGCGATTTCATTCATAAAATGTTTTAATCCTTTCCATACCTCATTACTGCGTTCACTCATTTTTGTACAGGCAGTTGACCGTATTGTTGCACATAAATACTCCGGAATAGACTTGTAATTTGTCTACATGAGTAAAATTTCCCTGCAATTACTGCATGCATATTTGGTTTCCCTCTCAACCGAATTACTGCACCAACAGTGGTTTGAGAATGGTGTGCCAATCTCAAAAGCCATTCGTACCAACGCCGGTGACGGCGTTGTCTTCTATAACGAATGCGACAACTTGTATTTATCTGCCGAACTGTACATGTAGAAAGTACATTCGTCCACAAATTGGTACCATTATTAGAATCCTTCAAGAAGTTTGGTACTTCCTATTACATGTCCGCCTAGTACTAAAATCTCCGTTCTTCCAACCTGCAACTCTTTCTCCGATGTTCAGTGAGAGTATTGCTTGAAGCTTCTCCTGCTCCTAAGACGAACAAAGGAACCATTGTGTAATACAGGTAGCCGAATGTCCCCTCCACGACTCTGAAGAGAAGCCGAGCACCAAAAAACATGTTACTAATAAGAGGCGAGCGAGGAATATTTTGTAATTAACTCTGAAAAGGCGGGACTGGTGTTGGGTTTAGTCCTTTTTGTCCAGGGGCTGGCCGTAATTAAGGACGTGTCGTAGAACAATGGTGCCGCGTTAGTGACGGGACCGATCCCACCGCTCTTGCATTGGTTACGTTCGGCTGGTACGTCCCTGGCTATTGGTATCTAAGGAGTCCCTCAAGGATTTCATCTCGGCCTGTCTTTGTTTTATCTTTACGGCAGCATAAAGAATTGCTTGTAATGGAATGGTACTCTGTGAACCATTTATTACCAGTATCTCATAGGGACTCGAGGAATTAAAATTGTTATTATCCTTCATTGTTCTCCAGTCCACTTTCCTGAGTTGTCTTTGCGCGAAATATTTTACTTAAAGGATACTTACCTTAAGAAAATTACTCTTATTATTAAACAGATACACTATTAAAGATATTCAACAAAGTTAGTAGAGGCTTGTGAATAAAGGTCTCCTTTTTTAAGGAGCTGCAATGACTGATAACATTCCTTAGCAAGACAACTACGTAAATACATCTAAAATTGTTGGTTCAGGAAAAGTTATAATTACCAGCGTACCCAAGTAGATAAAAAAACAATCTATTCCTAAATGGTCATCTCCACATTTCAGGATTTCCAGGATTCTGATTTAAGAATAATGCCGCCTTTGGTTTGAATACGATGTAGCTCGTGGAATAAAACAAAGAATACGGTCCCCAGGTGAAAGTTCTTATTTTACAATGTGTATAATGTGACAGACGATCAAATTCAAATAAGTACATCACTTCTTTCAATTATTCATGTATCATGGCCGAAATGTTTCTCATATCTTTTTTTTTTTTTACGCCTCTTCAGGAGCACTTAAAATAATAAAAGATTACAACCCTCTCTTTCGAGATCGTTCCGCAGGCTGGTTCACGTCTTGACTGACTAGATTATCCATGGCTACGTCATACATCAGCTGCTTAAAATCGGTTATTTTAGGACAAATGATTTTTTAAAAGAAGTCATTATCTAGGCACACGGTAGTGCGCCAGGCCAAGTTCCGGCCTAAGCATACTGTGTGTATATTACAGGCGGTCTTAGAGCCGATTTTTACCCTCTCATAACTTTCAACCAGGTAAAGATAAAGTTATGAAATTTTACACAGGTATTATACTACTAGATGTGAGTAAAACTGGAAATTTTCATAATTCTACATAGAATAGTTTCTGAGATATAAGCGAACGCAAATCGGGATTTATAGGACTCACTCACTCACTCACTCACTCACTGACTCATCAAAATTATTAGGCACTTCCCATGATGCTAGAGACTTGAAATTTTGCATGAAGATAGATATGAAGACGTTATTAAAGGAAAAAAATCGAAAAACCGCGAAAAGTTGTGTTTGACTCCGCTTCCGGGGCGGGGGCGTGCCAGTTTTGTACTTTCTTCGGAAACTCATCAATCCGTCCGAAACCCATGATGTGGGGTATCAAATGAATTTTCTCGGTATTAAGAACCTATATTTGATGTTTTAAAAACAATTAGACGCTTATAGGCTCGGTAAAAATCGTATACCAGCTGTCTGTCTGTATGTTTGTTCCTCTTACAAATCCGTACCGTTTGACCGATTTTGACCAAACTTGGGACACAGATGGGTCTTAATACGGGGAGAATCATAGGCTAGGTTAAATTGTCTATGAGATGTCTGTCTTTCTGTTTGTTCCTTATACAAATACACACCGTTTGACCGATTTTGACAAAATTTGACACACATGTCGGTCTTTCTCCGGGTAGTTTCATAGGCTAGTCAAAATCGTCTATCAGCTGTCTGTCTGCATGTTTGTTCCTTACACAAATTCACTCCATTTGACCGATTTTAACCAAAATTGGCACACAGGTAGGCCTTGGTCCGGGGAATGCACTAGGCTAGGAAAAAAAGGTCTTTCAGCTGTCTGTCTGTATGTTTGTTCCTTATACACATTCACACCGTTTGGCCTATTTTGACCAAACTTGGCACGCAGGTAGGTCTTGATACGGGAGTGTCATAACTTGACATTTTGCAGTCAAACTTGGGACACAGATGGGTCTTGATACGGGGAGAATCATAGGCTAGTTCAATATCGTCTATCAGGTGTTTGCCTAACTGTTTATTCGTTATACAAATCCACACCATTTGACCGATTTTGACCAAACATGGTACACAGGTAGGTCTTTATCCGGGCAGTGTCATAGGCTAGGCCAAAATCGTCAGCTGTCTATCTCCATGTTTGTTCCTTACACAAATTCACACCGTTGACCGATTTTCACCAAACTTGGCACACAGGTAGGTCTTGGTCCGGGGAATGCACTAGGATAGGTAAAAAAGGTCTTTCAGCTGTCTGTCTGCATGTTCGTTCCTTACACAAATTCACACCGTTTGGCCTATTTTGACCAAACTTGGGACACAGGTGGGTCTTGATACGGGGAATGCACTAGGATAGGTAAAAAAGGTCTTTCAGCTGTCTGTCTGCATGTTCGCTCCTTACGCAAATTCACACCGTTTGGCCTATTTTGACCAAACTTGGCACGCAGGTAGGTCTTGATACGGGAGTGTCATATTACCTATGACGTTTTCTACTATTTGTACCATCGAAATGCCATCATTCCTTCTGAAACCCATCATGTGGGGTATCAAATGAATCGTCTTGGTAAGGAGAACCTATATTTGATGTTTTAAAAAACATTTCGACATATCTTAACAAAAACTTTAGTGACTTCTTTCTTAAATGTAGTAAATAAAGTCGTAGGGGTTCACTGCATAATATACTTCAAAGCAGATACTAAGTTTTTCAAAGTCGAGCCATCTAAATTACAAAGTTTAGGACTACAAACCCAAAATGTAACGTCTTTGTTTCTTATATTTTTCTTGAAGGCCTTCTGCACTTTCCCTATTGTGATCTTTATCCTCGGGATAAGGTTCCTGTGTTTTACAGTGTAATAGTTTAGTTAAGGAGAGCAATCAATTTGCCCTCTAGAGTAATGTCATCTGGAAGAGCTTCTAACTTTTCTAGTCTAGTGATTAGATGTATGTAGGTTGATTATTGGTATTAAATATCAAGCAGTAAGGAGAACCTTATGCAGAATCCAAAGACCCTGGTTTTATATGAAGTACAAAAGCCAGTAGGTATGCAGCAACTAAATTCTATTTAATACTTAGAAAAAAGTAATGAGATCCCCCAAAAAAAAACATAAATGTGGAATGGAGGCCAAGTTCCTGCCCCCACAAAGAAACACTCCCTTCCTCAAAAATATCCCCTCCTAAAACCCCCCAAAAACGCCTTACCATTCTACACTCCAAAAAAGTAGTATGAGTTGGTGTATTAATTCAACCAAAAATATTTGCCAATACAAGAGATGATACAAGAAAGAAATGTCCAAGTTCATTACTTGGAAACCTCATAGTTACTTACTAAGAACAGTAAAGACACTTCAACTGACCTTTAAAAACAACAATAAAAATACTTATATCCAGTTACTAAAATATCACTTTCCTCAACCAGGTATATTCTTAAACTTGGCAATGTTTTTTTTGTGCCGAAATTATCTTTAGAGAAAAACTAAACATTGCCAAGTTTAAAATTATACCTGGTTGAGGAAAGTGATATTTTAGTAACTGGATATAAGTATTTTTATTGTTGTTAGTAAGTAACTATGAGGTCTTCTAAGTAATGAACTTGGACATTTCTTTCTTGTATCATCTCTTGTATTGGCAAATATTTTTGGTTGAATTAATACACCAACTCATACTACTTTTTTGGAGTGTAGAATGGTAAGGCGTTTTTGGGGGGTTTTAGGAGGGGATATTTTTGAGGAAGGGAGTGTTTCTTTGTGGGGGCAGGAACTTGGCCTCTATTTCACATTTATGTTTTTTTTTGGGATCATTTTATTAAATAAGAGGTGTCTTATCTCGTCTTGTTTATTAAATTAAAAAATACATTAGCGAAATGTCTTATTTTAGTTTTTTTATTCCGTGCCGTCTTCCTGTTTTTAATACTATATATATTTTCTTTTATATTTCGTTTTATGGTGTCTCCCCTTGTGTACTATTTTATATTTTAGCCGTATCAAAACTAAAAGTTTTAAAAATATATAATTGAATGTTTTTTCGGTAATAGGCGTTCAGGTATACTTTTTATAGGCGATCTAACCTAGGGAGGGAAACGAATGAACCCACTTTTAAGGCGATAACAGTTTTCGAGAAAGTGGACAAATCTAGTTTTCCTTACTAATTTTTGATTTGGTATTCAGGATAAACGATTGATTTAGTTGACATTGATCCAAACTAAGACGTTCCGTTAAGAGTTGAGAAAGTGTTAGAAACAATATATTTTCTTAAAAATAGATATGTGCAGAAATTATTATTTTTCGTATATTATTATAAATATTTCAAACGGTTAGAGAAAATTGTAAGCTGCCATTCGATACTTAATAATTCCTCTACAAAAACGGTTGTAAAGGAATTTTCGATGGGGCGATCTTAGTCAGAAAAAAAGTCGTAAATCATCGAAAATGTTGGTTTCCTTGATTACTTATGGAGTTAGGGAAGTATTCAAACAAATATTTTCTTACAGATACGAGCAGTTTTGGAATTTTCGTATATTAACTTAAATATCTCGAAACGGTTAGGAAAATCTGTAAGTAGAACGTAGCCATTTCGTTGTAAAGGAATTTTCGATAGGGCTTTCGTCGAAAAAAAATCTTCAGTCATCGAAAATGTTGGTTTCTTTGCTTTGAATGGTTCTTTGTGTTTGTCTTACACAGTTGTTATTGATTGTTGTTTTTGTATTTAATTTTAGTTTTAAAATGAATTTGCCTGAAAAATAAGATACATAAAAAGAGAAACAATATTTAGAGGTTTCCGAGTGGAAGAGGCTGAGTGCGGAATTTTCGCTACACACAAGAAGACCCAAGGTATGAGAACGAAAACACGCTAAAATTACATCCGCGTCGGATTTGTTTTTTTTTTCTTCTTTTGTGAAGCTGAAATTAATCAGGCTTTAAACGAAAAGTCTAAAGTCTTTCTTCGCTAACAGATTTCCGATCGCTTGGCCTTCGTATAATGTATACTATGGTCGATCTAATTGATAGGATTGTTGAGTATAAGATTAACCCTGTGAGCGCCATTAACCGCCCATAATACTGCAGGTATAGGAACGGTGGTATTACAAGCCCGCGATACGAAGTACCCAGAGGGGACGTTTTTCACATCATCGGCTCACATTAGCGCTCCAACTCACGGCAAAACGTTTCGATTTATAACTTTATTTTCGCCTCTTCTATCGAGCGTCAGGGTCTCGCCCTCAACGGCAAAAACCTCTTAAGAGCACCGCTTTTTGTCCTTGTCTCTCGTCGCTGCCGGTATTTCTAATGCTTTGCCGGTTACTGGGCCTAAAAGAAAGCCACCCAGAAGAAACGATCGAATTTATGCTTAGCGTGTCTCTCGTTTTGGTGGCAAGTCTTGGCTGGCCTTGATGAACTTGTCCTAATTTTATATGTAACAACGTTGACTCGATAACTTACACGCGTAATGATGTCCAAAAAAACCGGAAGAACCGTGTCCATTAATTCCTTTACAGTAGCCAGAGGACATTATTATTTACAACGTATAGCATACATCCTAAAAGGAAAATTATATTAAGGCTTTGATTGTCCTCTTTGTGATATATTCGCAGACTACTCCGAAAGAATATTTCCAGAAAGCGTTGAGAGTCCTTAGAGGTACACATTTCAGTGCAAACATATATATGATATAATTAAAAGGGGGGGGGGGGAATGTTTTTGTTCTTGTGTTTATGACATGATATTCCTCATTTTTAAGTTCATTTTTTAGGTGTTACGTTTGTTTTATTAACTTTTTGGGGGTCTCCCGTGGTCTAATGGTTAGCGCCTTGGATTCATAAGCGGGAGATGGTGGGTTCGATTCCCAACCTCCGGCAGGAATTTTCTCATCTCAGGGCTCGTTGGGAAAATTCCTCGCTGTACCCTGGATGTCGGCGCTAATGACCTAGAAGTAGATGCGCCGTAAAAAAAAAAAAAAAAAAAAAAAAAAAAAAAAAAAAATTAACTTTTTGAAATTACGATTGGTTTTATTTATAGATGTATTTTGGGTTTTTGTCCATTTATCGCAATGATACATCCAACTAAGCATTTAGATAAATGAATTATCATTTGCAAAGATTTAAATAGGCAACAAAGATCTAATTAAACGATTATTTGAAATTTCCTATGCCTCTTGTAAATGAATAGTACTAATATGTACATCACTTTCTATAAGCATAAGTTAATTAATAATAATACTCGATGGCCTTTAGTGCTGGTTTATCACTACGGAATGGTGGCTTTTCTTCGGGAAAAAAGAAGAACGATCTATCCTATACTGGATAGAAAAGGGTGGTAACCTGTAGATGACCCTTCCTTAAAACCAGTGTTATATATAAATTGGACGTTGAAATTTTTTTATTTAAATGTTAGAATACACTTATAAATAACACAGATTTGTGAGACCGGTTGTTGTTGAGCCTACCATGTTGAACTACATGAAGATAGAGACTATAGAAAATCTCAATTAGCCCTGTATAAGGTTGGCTACAAGAGGCGACCGCGAGAGGTACAATGTACTTACACACCGTCCGAGCTGCTGATTTACTGCACTTTCTAAATAAGGCCCTCGTAAAGCCAGGTCCGAACCGTAAAACCTTAACTCTTTCAGAATAAATAAAACCCTTGTTTTCATGCGTAGCAGTCTCCTTTTCATGCAAATATTACCTACGGCCGTGTATGGTCTAAGTCATTGTCGTTATTTTTAGCGCCTTTTTCGAGAGAAACTAATAATAAGTCCGTTCCGCAAGAACTGCGTAAACTGAGGACATGGCAGCCTCTACAATAAATACCAAAAATAGATTTGTTATTTTAGGTTTGTTATAATCCACTCATTCAATTGGTACAACAATAAAACCACAAGCGTTCTGGTAAATAGGGGGCGAGGTTAGCTTAGTGATAGATCACCCGAGTAGTATGTTGGAGGACCTGAGTTCAAAACCCGGGCGCACACTAAAGCTTTTAGCGTGGTTCCTCCCTCCCTCCATAGGGAGGAAAACCGCTTATGAGGTTGACCTCATGACGCAATCCGGAAGTGCCGACACGATAATTTCATGTTTCAGATCCCATTGATCAATAATATAACGGTGGTTCAAATTTGAATGTAATATATATATATATATATATATATTTCATTCAATATATAATATATATATATATATATATATATAATATATATATATAATATATATATATATATATATATATACATTCAAATTTGAACCACCGTTATATTATATTATTGATAAGCGGTATATATATATATATATATATATATATATATATATATATATATACATATATACATATATACATACATACATACACCCTCGCTTCTAATGAAACCATTTACTTTTTCTTTTATATCTCGAAACCTGTTAGTTATCTTGTTAGGGCTTAATAAATTTCCTACAAAATAGGTCCTGGCATCAATTTCCAACGTGCCATCTCATTTGGAGAAAACAATGCTTGCAATTTCCTTCCATTTTAAACTTTTCAAATCACATCACATATAACTATTATATAGAAACAGGCTTAGATGACGGAGTGCGGAACCTTCAAGAAGCGTGGTTATCTTGCTAGGCTGCAAGATAGTTACGTACGTGGTTATCTCACTAGGGCTGAGATAATTGCGTGCACGTTTATCTTGCTAAGGGCATGATAAATATGGACTCGCTTAACTTGATGGGAAAATGATAATTAATCTATCACGTATAAACCGCCAGTTGTATTTCTTACGAATATTTATCTCTTAATAGAATAACAAAATTAAGACTTAATTACTCTGTACGTAAACAATATTTACATTTCGTTGTTTAATACTAATGTTTTAGATTTTACTTTCCATTATCAACAGTCCAATGACATGTAAACATTTTTATTCCGTTGGTGTAGTGGCTAGAGAGTTCGATTCTTGTTCGGGAGATGCGGGTATGAGTCTCCCTGCAAAATCGGACCTGTGAAAATAAGTATTTACCTGTAAGAGGTTTATTTTTTAAATATTTTAGTCAGCCGTTAATTTATGAAATAACAATTTAACGCCAACGGTCAGTGCTAGTGGAAGGTTCCATTCCTCAGGTTGAGGCTGAATTTATGTTTTAAGTATATTCCCCTGAAGAGGCGCCAAAGAGAAGAGTGTTCCATGCCAACGGCCATAGCCACTTTGAATGCAACGGTTTCCGTGGATCACCGAAGTTAAGGAAGTTCGGGCGTGGCCAGTACCTTAATGGGTGACCGACCACGTGCTGTTGCCATTATAAAGAGGGGGGGGCTTATAAATAACTCAAGTATTAATACGCCGTTAAACAACCCCCCCCCCCCCAAAAAAAAAAAAAAAACTTAAGGTGTTGTTGAGAAGGTAGGAATTGTCAGGGTCCGGTCGTTATTTATTAATAAAACTATATTTTACTGGGAAAATGGTTGTATTGTTTGCCGACATTTCGGCTTGAAATTTGAGCCTTCGTCAGAGCTGGAAAACAAGTAGGACAGAGTTAATACAAAGTTAATAAAGGCCGTAGCCGGGTAAGCATGGGTTGTCGGCCCCAGAAAGGTTTTTGCTTGAAATTTGGAGGATCAAACTAGTCCCTTAGAAGTGGCCTAAAGCCAACTTTCAGCTCTGAATGTTCACCCCCTTTTTATGTGACTAGTTTGATCCTCCAAATTTCAAGCAAAAACCTTTCTGGGGCCGACAACCCATGCTTACCCGGCTAAGGCCTTTACAAAAACATTTTTAAAAAAATAGAAAATCATTATACATATGTAAGAGGATGGACTGATCTCCGCTTAGGATAATGTCAGTTTCCTCTTGTGGTGCCTAAAGTCATTTTATATTATTCACAAAAGAACAAAACTTACCGATAACTGATTCTATTCCTTTAATAATAGAACTAGAAATATGTACGAAAACCCGCTAAGATGAAGCGAATCACCTTATTTAATTTTGTATATATATATTTCATTGACTAGTTGATTGATTAAAGTAAAAATATGTTCATCATGTGTCCAATTCTTTGCTGTGACTCCTATACGTAACCACGAATTCTCCTTATACATATACAGGGTGTCCCACATTATGATGTCATAACTTTAAGGGTTTATTCTGCACATCATTTGTAGTTCAGGGGAACAGAAATGAGCGTCCTATCTCAACATGTAGCAGAGCTATTCAAGCTTTTGTCTATTTTCAAAACTATTATGTTTTCATATGAAAAACAGTGTTTTCCGGATTTCTGGTCTATGTATCGTAAATGACCACCACATATTTAGAATCTACATTAAATTTCCAATAGGAAACACCAGTTATTGAAACGTTATCATGTAAATTAGAGCCATATAGATGTGAACTATTGTTATTAGGGTTTTCATAACTCATTCAATATTTTCCTAATCAGCTATATGTAGACTTAGCGGTTTGCCGCCGCCTCAAAAGTTGCCTTATTTAATAAGCTTAAAATGGTACCCTGTTGTTTTAAAAACAAAAATTATTTAAGTCTATTTTTTTCTGATTTCTAAGTCAAAACCAATACATTTGCTTTAGTGTGAAGAAGCCATTACGAACACATTATTTAATTTCACGCCAATATCTTTATGTCCCATCCTTCCAACATTAGCTATACACACTTTTTGCTCTGATTAAGGATTAGGGGACACCTTGGAAAGAGTGAAAGATGACAAAAGAACATTTTGGGAATAATCACAATTATTGTTAACATAATAAATACATAAGTTATATATTTTTATGCTTTCAGGCTCTTGTTTTATAAAATTTCTATTTTTAAGAGTAGGTAGTTTTTTTCAATACAATTTATAATTATTATAATGAATAACCCAGTTACTTATAAGCAATAACTTATAAGCAGAAATTGTAGTGTCTAGTTTTATTAAATAGAATAGAATTAAAAACAGAAATTTCATAAAACATGACCCTCAAAGTATAAAAATATAAGTACTGTATTTATTGTGTTAAAATAATAACAATAATTGTTATAATTTCAAATATGTTCTTCTGTCATCTTTCACTCTTCCCAAAGTGTCCCCTAATCCTTAATCAGAGCAAAAAGGGTGTATACCCAATGTTGGAAGGATGGGACATAAACATATTCGCGTGAATTTAAATAATGTGTTCGTAATGGCTTCTTCACACTAAAGCAAATGTATTGTTTTTGACTTAGAAATCAGAAAAAAATAGACTTAAATAATTTTTGTTTTTAAAACAACAGGGTACCATTTTAAGCTTATTAAATAAGGCAACTTTTGAGGCGGCGGCAAACCGCTAAGTCTACAAATAGCTGATTAGGAAAATATTGAATGAGTTAAGAAAACCCTAATAACAATAGTTCACATCTATATGGCTCTAATTTACATGATAACGTTTCAATAACTGGTGTTTCCTATTGGAAATTTAATGTAGATTCTAAATATGTGGTCGTTATTTACGATAAATAGACCAGAAATCCGGAAAACAGTGTTTTTCATATGAAAACCCAATAGTTTTGAAAATAGACAAAAGTTTGAATAGCTCTGCTACATGTTGAGATAGGACGCTCATTTCTGCTTCCCTGAACTACACATGAGGAGCAGAATAAACCCTTAAAGTTATGACATCTCAATGTGGGACACCCTGTATAATTAATATATATGGGCATCCGTATGTTTATTTTTCCTTACAATATCTTATAACATTGTATTTTCTTCTATTTATAAGAAGGAAAGATGAACGGTTCTCGTTTTCTTCTTTAGTTCCCGATATTTCTCCTTCTTTTTTCAGCTGTAATTAAGAAAGGTATACCTTGAATCCCTGAACTGGATTGTGGAAAGCAAGGCTAGAAGTCTAACCACGACCTCCGTAGGGGTATTAGTCATAATGAAGCACGTCCGATTCCTGCATGATTTTTCTTCTAATTACCTTCTTCATTTTCATTCTTTTTCTTATTCTCTATCTATCTCCCACCTTCGGCGGCCTTTATTAAGGAAAACGCAGAGATTTAATTTGTTGTGGCCTGATGTCATTTCTTATTGCGGTGCTGATAATTATTTGTACTTCATTGTACTAATTGAAGGTAAAATGTAAATTGGTGACGTAAAGTGCATGAGCTTTTAAGGATAAGAACGTTTAGGGATGTTAATGAATTCTCGAAACTTCTTATATTGGCTGATCATCCCAGCTCTAAAACGTTTACAAGGTCATCATACAATTAGGGAATACTTTATTCTATTTCTGGAGAAAATTCAAATTTCTTTATTCAATTCATCTTTTCTCCTTAGCACCAAGCGCTTTCCTTCGCTTTCAGCGTGTTTCTCTCCCACCCTATTCGGAGGAAAACTCGTTTAACACATTCGCTGTCGGCTCCGTAGCATGTATACACATATATATATATATATATATATATATATATATATATATATATATGTATATGTATATATGTGTGTATATATATGTATAAATGTATATATATATATATATATATATATATATATATATATATAATATTGTGGTTGCGTTTGGAGTAGAGGAAGTATGAGAAAAAATATTTTAACAGCAGACTTGAGTTGTTTTGGACGTCCATTAGGGTAAGTGACCCAATAGTTGACACTTTTAGGAGAGGTTATTTTACTTAAAATAATTCTTCAGCTCATTCTCTATGAAATTCACATAAACCAATTTTAGATACATTAAGTATTTCAAGTAAAATAAATCATTAAATGCTGCCTTACTCTGGTCCTAATGTTGACACGTCTGCAGTAGGTCGGTGCCTAAGTTTGACTTTTCTGTTCCTAAGGATGACAGTGAGAGAAAATGAAAATAATACAACTTCATTCTTTAAACAAACAACCAAATTGGATTGAAATCGAGCTGTTTTTCCTTCAACTCGAACTATACAATAATCATCTACTCTTATAATGTTGACTTTGTTTTTTACAGCCATGACCTTTTTCATCCCTTGGTCATTTTTGAACAATCGGTCTTGTTCTTTAACTTTTTGAGTAAACTTTGATCTGCATTCTTCTCATATTCGTTATTTGTGGTTTTATCTACCTGACGTGCTGTCATTGATGATGGTTTACTTACACCTGTTGATTCTACAAAGCTCATGTTAGTGACGTCCTTTCTTCTTCAGGCTGATTGGAGGAGTCACCATCTTCGTCAGTCGTGGAGTTTCTCACCTTATTTTTCAGACGAGAAATATTTAAAAGTTATTTCTTGTAAGGTATTTTTCTTCTTTTTTGTTCAATCTAGCATTGGCTCTTTCTTTCTTGACGATTTCAGCTGTCTTTTTTCTTTTTTTTTAATGCAGGACTTGCCATATGGTTGAAGCTCCATTCATGAACTTTTAGCTTCCAACCTTCTTAAAATGTTCGGAAACCTGATACATTCCTAGGTTGGTTGATGTGAGAAGCATTTGGAGGTACCGCCTGTTATAACCATTTACCACAAATTGATTAAGAAGTTGTGTGACATTTCAAATTGCAGAAAACTATCATAAAAAGTCCGTCACGCAGGAGCTGCATAACTAAGCACTTTCCTCAGAATTTGGGTAGTGTAGACTGATTTCCAGAACAATTTGCTTAAAATATCCTACATAAATAAAATAAAAGCATGAATAGTTCTCTTTTAATTTTGTAATGAGTAACTGATAAATTATTAATTTTCTTCCAGAGTTATGTTTACACATGGTACCTACTACACTACGTAATAAATACAAAAAAAAACGTATTTTGATCTAACGCAGGAACCGCATACAGTCCATCTAGTGGTCGAAAGCGCTCCTTGCGGTGCCTTTGTGAACCTATGTCTGGCTGGCTTTTCTATTGAAATATATTACAAAGTAAACCCCCCTTTCCGATTGACCGATTCAGCTCATTTTTACAACACTTCTTTCTCATGAGTTACCCACGACGTATACCGCGTTTCGTTACAATACAGCAGAAATTACGACCAGTATGAGTATATTAGTAATTTGGGTCCGGAGTAAACCCCCCCCCCTCCTAATGAACCGATTTAGTTTACTTTTACAACACATATTTACCTGTAGATTACCACTACGAATACCGAGTTTCGTCGAAATATACCAAAAATCACGGTTGGTAGTGGCGAATTGGTATTGTGGGTCTGGAGTAAACCCCCCCTCCTAATGAACCGATTTAGTTTATTTTTACAACACATATTTACCTGTAGATTACCACTATGAATAACGAGTTTCGTCGAAATATACCTAAAATCACGGCTGGTAGTGGCGAATTGGTATTGTCGGTCCGGAGTAAACCCCCCCCCCTCCTTATGAACCGATTTAGTTCATTTTTATATCTCACTTTTCTCTCTATATGACCACTACGAATACCAAGTTTCGTTGAAATATAACAAATATTACGGCTGAAATGGTCAAATTAGTGTTTTGGGTTCGGGGTAAACCCCCCCTTCCGGTGGACCGATTTTGGTGGTTAACGAGCTCGTTCAATCGTTTGCTAATTGAATGCTATATACCAAGTTTCGTGACGAAAAAACAAAAACTCTGGCCGCTATCGTGTTAACAGACATATATATATATATATATATATATATATATATATATATATATAAATTTTAACGGGGGTCATTTTCGGTGTCTACTACGTAGGATCGATAAAGATTTGAAGAAATTTTTCGAAAATTCCGTCATGAGTCCAACCTCAATAGCTACTTTCCTTCGGAGGAAAGTGCTAAAAGTTGCCTGTCAACATTAGGAACAGAATGCCAAAATTAGGAAAACATGTTGTCAACTTAAGGTTCCAGTCATAAGAAATTAATAAAATCAGGATACATGAATTTCTAATGAAAATCTCAACTAAATGTTTTAGTATGCACCACTGACTACCGCTTTCCTAAAGTTGACATTAGTGTCAAGAAAAGGAGCCCTGGCTGTTTATTGGGTCCCCAATGTGGACACTACCATAATCTCAAGATTATTTTGTTTTACTTAAGTCGAACCTTTTACAGAGCCTTATTTAAGTATCATAGATTTCATAGAAATCACAAAAATACAATTTAATGCACGCATTACAAAAAAAAATTCTTAAGAAATAATCTTAATCTCTTATCAAATTCACTAAGTGAAGAGAGCAGCAGGAGTTGACTCGAGGATTTCTCATACTAAAATGGCTGCAGATGTTATTAACGGAGTTGCATAGTTGATCAACATTATTCTTCAACAACTGTTCTTTAATTTGGATGCAAACTTATTGAATTCTCTTGAATCTAATTGTTACTTTTCAAATTTAAATTTGACGTGTCAACTTAAGGAGCAGTGTCAACGATCGGGTCATTTACCCTATATGTTTTTTTTTTTGTTTTTTTTTTAAGGCCTAATCTTGGCTATTAGCGCCGACATCCAGGGTGCAGCCAGGAATTTTCTCAGCGAGCCCTGAGATGAGAAAATTTCTGGCGCCGCGGCGGGGATCGAACCCACCATCTCCCGCTTATGAATTTAGCGCGCTAGCCACTAGTCCACGGCAGACCCCTCCATTGTATGTTATTAAATATTTCAGTAACAATTTCTAAATGTTGGTGTGGTGCAGGTTGCCGTATAAAAGCCTAAAACATTTCCTAAAACAAAATGGCTGTGGCATAACATTTGATAGCCTGAGAAAACCCCACTTGATGAACGAAAACGTCTATTTCGTTTCACTCTAAGCTTTCCTAATCCCACCAGATTTATCATTATGTGGAAAGGCACTTTCTGATATTCGGACATTTTATTTTTTGTATTAAACTAACTAACTTGTTTAGTGATAGGATTCTATGGAGAGGCGAAAATTGCTTTACATTCCAGATCTGATTACAGTATTCAAAACCGACAGGAAGTCGTTTTATTTGTTCTGAGAAAAGTAGTTGCTGAAAAAAAGACAGAATTCCAGCGAGCACAGTTTTCCAAGCTCTGCGCTCTCTTTTGCAAAAACTACTACATAAATCGTATTAATAGAAAAATATTCCTTTAACTTTACACCGTAGAAAACAATATCAAACACGTGTAGATTCTCGAGCTACCAGGAGATTTACAATAAGTCAATAATTGTGCATATTCTAAGATTCTGAAAATACAAAATAAATAAGCATTGCGTACGTTGATGCCTAGTAGAAACGGTGATTTGTCGTGCTAAACTGCAGTTGATATTATCAGTTTCTTTTTCGCCATGTGTTACCGTAAGCCCTCAACAACCCTTAGACGCGAGTAGACAAATATATCCTCAGGCACGAGTAAAATTTGCTACGTACCATCATTTAATTGGCACTATGTACCTCTCTGAAGGATTGGACTCGGGCGATTATGAATCGTCCAGACTGTATGAAAGGGATAAGAACACCCTTTGAGGTTGTGTGCATAAAATGCATAGACGACCTATAATGAATGCTAAAGAGACAGACTGCTTTAGGAATGCAGTTAGTCACAAATGAATTACCGGCCCGGTGTGACGGCTGCCAGAGAGGTCTGCTCGGAGGGATCTGTGATTACCTAACGGTCAGGACCTATTGTGTGATCGAAATAAATGTGAGCCGCTTATCATAAAAATTTGCATAAGTCGTGTCCGACTCTCGGGTTCGCCTTTAATTTTCACGCGAGACTTCTAATAAGGGCAGAGGTCAGCGTATCGCTTAGGTCATGCTGGAATATGGCGCAACTCCCTCGCGCAGCCATGCGTACGATTGGCTACCACTATCAAATGTATTACTTGTGTACTCTTAGATCATTAGCCTAATAAAAAAAATCCATCTCCACTTTAAAAGGGCACTAGGGACAAGAGAGGCAGATATGATAGACGTACTAGACTCTTGACCTTAAGGTGAACTAGTCTTATAGGTCACTACTATGCTCCTGTCGCCTGATTTCCCCTTTTAAGGTGCCCATTGGAGGTTTAGTTGTCCTAGGGACGTCCCTCGAACGACGACACGAGGAGATTTTTGGAGACCTCAGAACATGAGCGCTATTATCCTACGTCCATCATTTTATTTGAGTTTCAAATTTGCAGTTAAGGCAATGATTATTAATTAACTATACCGCTTCGTCCGCTATTTCACTCATTCGTTCTAGGTGTACGTTCAAATAAACCATCATTGTGGTAAGATGTTAATTGGTTCTTTCATTCAGAAAATGTCAGTAATATCGTCCCTACCATGTCAAACTATCGAATATGGAAATCGAAACTAGAAATCGAACATTTTCTATTCATTGGCGAAGTAATATATTGAAAAATGGTGTTATTCGATACTTTATTAAAGGGTACTCTAAAGGGGTTAGAGTTGCGACAAGCCGTATCGTCCGCAATCCAAGTCTCCAACCTGAAAAACGAGATTTTGCATATTCGAAAGTTTGACATGGTGACGATATATACGAAAGCTTGACTATATATGGACGATATGCTTGAACGCTATTGGTTATTCAGCAGACGTATTCTCTTGGTGAAAGAATATTTTTTTTAGATACTGTCTGCTAGTTCTCAACAAATCCTTCACGCCACGTGGAATATTCAATTGATTTTGACTTCTGAATTCCATAATTTTGTGTTTTCTTCAAAATTCTTCATTGGTATGTCACAAGAGAGTTTGTCGATGCAGTACCATTTGCTCTCATCTGATTTTCGACGGCTCGTAGTCAGTTGAGTCCAACTGTTTTCCCAATGATTTCTGATATTTAGTTTTATTGTAGTGTTAAGTTAATTAGCTGTACAAGATTGTATATGAGTTAAGATATGGCTCTTCATAATATTCCTCATTATGTACTCAGTACTATTTGCTTACACTGCTAAATGAAAAACTCTCGAAGTAATTGACCTTTATAATTTGGTTATTGTATCCTTTCGATGAATCTTATCCTTCTAGAATGACTATAGAGGGTGCGTTACGCGGGATTGGAGCCTCGGCTGAAGGCTGCCAGGTAGATATGGTATATTAATTATATGTAAATGTGATGGCTGTTGGTTCATTACAAGGAACCCGCCTAGGGCTGATACACCCACTCCCCATGGATAGGCCGCTTCATCCCGAAGATCGTTCATCAATAGCAGCTATCTGCCTTGGTCGTAGGTTCCATTCACACCGCTCAAAAAGAAACAACACACAGTGCTTATGGGAATTATCTGCTTCTGATGGCACCTCTCTGACCAGTAGATCCATGTTTGTGAGAATTCGTTCTCATCTGAATATCTATGCCTAAGAAGAATTCTTCTAGTTCGTAAATTTCTGATTAAAAAGATTAACAAAAATAATTACTAATTAATGTCACACGCATGGAATCGTGGCTGAAATGTAAATGGACCTAACTTCATCTGTCAAGTGACCGAAAATAGATTTTGTCAAGAAATTATGGTTAGAAGTTAAATTCTTAATTTGGCAGGAATCGAGTTTTAATGATCATCATTATAAAGTGACTCTTCTTGAATTTCTGCAGCGCCCTCATCACGCTGATTGATTCTGTTATGATTAGGTGTTTTTTTTTTTAAACCTAATATCTTCCATGGCCTGCCAAATCGCAAGAGATAAATTTCTTTCTCTCTCTCTCTCTCTCTCTCTCTCTCTCTCTCTCTCTCTCTCTCTCTCTCTCTCTCCCCCCCTCTCTCTCTCTCTCTCTCTCTCTCTCTCTCTCTCTCTCTCTCTCTCTCTCTCTCTCTCTCGCGCGCGCGCGCGCGCACGCATTTATATTTATAGGACTTATTTTCTCTTAAAGCTGCCATCAGAAACATTTTTGCTTGTTCGTTGAGGGAATTTCAGTAAAATACCTCTTCTAGGATGCAAATGTGAGCTATAAGAGTAATATGTTTTTCTACCACGACTGAGGGCCACTCCCGCCTTTAATTGGTGGCGGGAAAATGGCTGCTGACGTCAGATTGGAATGTCAATGGGTTCCTCTCCCCGGGCGATCAGGAGCCACGTGATAGATCACGCGAGAACAATATCCACCGAGGGGTCAGGCCTCCTTGCACAACCCTACCCCCCTCTATGAATGCCTCCGGGTGAGAGGCTCCTGGTTTGTTAACACTCATTTTCCATGTTTACATATTGTTTGCGCTAAAAAAAAAGGCACATCCCATATGTGTGCGAAACTTTACCAACAAATGTATCAAGTTATGAATAATTTGCTTTTTGGTTAATTTATGGCATTGGAAGGGGTCAAAACATGGGCGTATTTATGTGGGGGCCTGCATCCCCCCCCCGCCCCCGAAATCGGTAAAAATGTGTCATTAACACCTTAAAAATAAATTAAATAAGGTCACTTAGTTCAGTAAATACATTAAATTGTTTTGGGTGTAATAGTGTTTTTATTGCCTAACTATTCCAAGTTTTAGATTGTTAGTATTCCATACCCCCCAAATGCTCTCAGCCCCTCCCCCCAAAATTCTTCCAGCCCCTCCCTATATAAGCTCAGATTATTTTCTATATATGCTCATGGGACAATACGTACGAATCCAAATACTTCTGTTTAGTAAAGAATATTTATATACTATTTTCTGTTTAGTATATAATATTTATATACGCATCTTTTGTTTAGTACCTACATAATATTTATTTTAAATAATATTATATACTAAACAAAAGATTAGGCAATTAAAGAAATAGGTTTTTGAAGCATCAGAATCCAAGACGTCAATTTTTATCCAATAATTTCAAACAAATGAAAACATAGATTTAAAGATATCGGGAAGATAGTTTAGAAATATGACAACAAAGTAAACAAATAACTTTAGTCAGATTAAAGATAAATTAAATTTAAAGGAAACTTAATTCAATATCTACAAAATGAACTGCAATAACTGATAAATCATACATAGGAGAATTGGATCAGTTATTTCAAAAACGAATTAAACAGCTTGTTCAAAATATTTATAAAGGAGAAAATAAAACAGCGTTGGCTTATCATGCTATCAAATAAAAAAATAATTTTAATTTTGAAAACAAAGAAGTAAAGAAAGAAAGAAATAGAATGAAAAGAACGATTAAAGAAAATATCCATAGCATAAAAAGTAGAAAGAAAGTGATACAGCAAAAAACTAAAATACAACATCTGAATAATATTTTTATTAACTTATTTTACAAACAATAAAAAACAGATTTTAATTAGGGGAGTGAAGGGATTTTTAATTTTTGAGGCTATATTTCTTCTGGAGTTTAATTTTAAAAATAATCTCCATCGATAATCGAAAAGCTGACTATATTCCACCATATCGAATTCTTTTAGACCTTGATCAGTCCGGGCGTGGCACTAATAGTGGAAGGTTCTCCTCCTCATGTTGAGGCTCTAAGTTATATTTTAAAATGACCCCCTGAAGACCTGAAGAGGCGACAAAAAGGTGCAAAAAATGTAGGGAAGAAATAAAGTTTTTTTTTTTTTTTTTTTTTTTTTTTTTTTTTTTTTTTTTAACGGCGCATCTACATCTTGGCCATTAGCGCCGAATAAAGTTGTTGACTCTATTTTAGTGTGGTTTTAATTTTTGACCTTCCGCCTATAACGAAAAATGGAGAGTAGATTGTGGACGGTAAATAACAAGTTGATGCCAAATTCCATGGAAACAGTCTATAATAAAAACAGTAAATAAGACAACATGAATTTCTGAGATAATGTATTTTGCCGAAACTTTATGTAAAATAAGTGAAAAAATAAAAGTTGGTAGTTGTAGCAGATCACAAGAAATGATTTTTTATTAAATATTTGTTTTAATTTTTATTAAATATTTTTTTAATTTATTATTAAATATTTTTGTTTTGTACGTTAACGAAATATGTATAGTACCCATGTGTGGATTGAACTCAAAAATAAAAATCTCCGAAAATGAATGTCTTGTCCACTGTGGAAAAAGAGAAATAAACGAAAAATCATGGTTTTCACGACGAATAACATTTCATTTACATTTATAAATAAGTCCGTCACGCAGGAGCTGCATAACTTAGCACTTTCCTAAGAATTTTTGTAGTGTAGAAGACATTACTGAATAATTTGCTGTAAATAACCTATGTAAATAAATGTAAAAACGTGGAAAGTTCTGCTCATTTACATTTCTTATGAGGACTGTTCAATTATTAATTTTGTAAATAATTTGCTTCCAGGGTTATGTTTATAATGAATACACAAAAACTTCAAATTCTGTCTTTTGATCTGACGCAGGAACAGGATAGAGTCCCCCTAGTGGGAGATAGCGCTCCTCTTGGCGGTTTTGGGAACCTACGTCTGGCTGGATTATTGTAATGAAACAGAGTTTAAAGTAAACCCTCCTTTCCAATAGACCGATTTACTTCATTTTTACAACCCTTCTTTCTCATTAGATACCCACGACGTATACCGCACAAATACAGCATAAATTACGACCGGTATGAGTATATTAGTACTTTAGGAGTAAACCCCCCCCCCCCTCTAAATAACCCGATTTAGTTTATTTTTACAACCCATTTTTCTCTGTTGATTAGCACCACGAATACCAAGTTTCGTTGTAATGTAACAACAACATTTCGTTGAAATGTAACAAAAATTACGGCTGGCAGTGACAAATTGGTATTGTGGGTCCGGAGTAAACCCCCCCTTCTAATGAACCGATTTGGTTTATTTTTACAACGTATTTCTCTCATTAGATCAAAATAACGAATACCGAGTTTCGTTGAAATATAATAAAAACTACGGCTCGTATGGTCAAACTATTGTTTTGGGTCCGGGATAAACCCCCCCTCCCGGTGAACCGATTTTGATGGTTAACGAACTCGTTCAATCGTTTGCTATTTGAACGCTATCTACCACGATTCGTGAAGAAAAAAACAAAAACTCTGGCCGCTATCGTGTTACCAGACACACACACACACACAAACATATATATATATATATATATATATATATATATATATATATACATATATATATATATATATATATATTCATATATATATATATATATATATATATATACATATATACATATATATATATATATATATATATATATATATACATATATATATATATATATATATACATATATACATACATATATATATATATATATATATATATATATATAAATTTTAACGGGGGTCATTTTCGCTGTCTACTAGGTAGGATCGATAAAGATTTGAAGAAATTTTTCAAAAATTCCGTCATGAGTGCAACCTAATAGCTACTTTACTTCGGAGGAAAGTGCTAAAAACTATGTTTTTAATAAGGGCAAGAACTTCTCTTTAAACACTGTATACTTGCTCGACGAATGCAGATAAATTTTTTCTTCACTGTTTATATTTGGATATGAGTGCAGCTGTCCCCGAGAAAGGGGTAACATTTTTTTCTGTAATTCAACCCCTAGATATTAATATGCATCATTATATAATGGAGGTAACAACCCTCTTCTTTCGAAAGGTTAGAAGGGATATTTCAAATTGTTTTTCAATCACCCCTTTTACCTGTTCGTTTTTTAAAATAAATTAGTGCAATTAAACTTTGAATTATATCACAATTAGTGAGGATTTTAAAGAAATTAGAAAGGTGGTAAATTGATATTTTTTTATGTAATAAATATTTTTAAGTAATTGATAAACTATGGCTTCAATGAAGGAATGTCTGCCATACTATTCAAAATTCACTGCGTATAATGATTTAATTGATTACTTCCCATCATCTCATTTATTGTGTTCTTAGATAAAAAAAAAAAAAAAAAAAAAAAAAAAAAAAAAAAAAAAAAAAAAAAAAAAAAAACTACTTCTGCCACTAAGGGCTCCGTATCCGGTTCCTGCGTTATTACTGTATCCCATTTCTTCATTATTCATCAAGACGAAAATGTGAAGCTTTGTGTATTTATTAAGTAGTGTTGTGCCGCGCTTACACGAAACTCTGGAAGGAAATAAATTACAAAATTACTTATTTTTATTTTATTTTATTTTAACTTACTGCCTCTACTCGAGAAGAGTCATTGGCACGTCAATGAATTATTTAAACTTGTAATTTCATAATCTTACAAAAGTCGATTATTTTTTGTGTAATTGCGATGTTGTCCATTAGTGGCTCTTCGGGATTCCATGGGCTTCTATTTCTTTACTGAAAAAAGGACATATATATATATATATATATATATATATATATATATATATATATATATATATACATATATTCTTTTTATCCTAGTAGGCATGGGGTCATTAAAGCAGTCTTCCCTTTTTTTATACTACTTTATTTATTGGGCCCGACATGTTTCGTGCGTCTTTTCTTCGCACCTCTTCAGGGGCACTTCTTGCAAGGAAGTCCTCTCGTTCCCAAGTACTCCCTCTGGAGTCCGGCTTATTACTGTTTTTTAAAAAATGTCAAAAAACAAAACAAAAAAAAAACGCTTCACGATTTTTCGTGTCTTCCTTGCGCAGGGGCCATGCTAATCTTCTCTGTATCGTTCCAATTTTAGTATATGTACCGCCGAAGCGAGTAAGAGGTGCGAAGAAAAGACGCACGAAACATGTCGGGCCCAATTAATAATGTAGTATAAAAAAGGGGAAGACTGCTTTAATGACCCCATGCCTACTAGGATAAAAAAGAATTTGGATATTTTGGGTCATCTATAAGAATAAATATATATATATATATATATATATATATATATATATATAAATATATATATATATATATATATATATATATATACATATATATGGCTTTTTACGGATTTATGTTTTCGGTCCTTGTATCTATAGAGGTAGTAATTCTTTCCACAGTAACATTGTCAGGATTTTTTTTTATAGCAACATTGTACATTTTTGGTCCATGTACGTTCAACCACACGATACACGAATTCACTATAGTCTAAGGGCGGGATGATCTAGTGGTTTTCTGCCCTTAGACCCCCAACCCAACCAAACCCAACCCTTCGGAAAGTGTTAAAAACATAAAATATTCTTTCAAAAATAATAATAATGCTACATAATTTTTTCTGTAATTTTGTAATATTAATTTTTTTTCAGTGGTACTCCATCGACAAATCGAGATTGAGCCCGCAGGTCGCCAGCATTCACATACCTCTAGTTCCAGACGATGAAACTGAAGAGTTCCTCGAAAGTTCCCGAAACCTCTCTAACAACGTTCTTCTCCAAATCTTTCATGCCCTTGTTAAGTTCTTCCTAAGCTTTTTCATGACGCAGACTTCAATCAATGGGTAAGTCTTTTTTTTTCTGTAATATTTAAATACTTTTCCATATTCACTATTTTTATTTTCTTACACCTTCTGGGCGGGAACAATACATTTATTTAAAATAAGGATATTTTACATAGTTTTTTTGTTTTGTTTTTTACACTTATAGAAATATTCACCTAGACATTATTTTGAAAACATCCTTCATGAATTTCTGTTCATGTTTTTTGCTATTTCTGTATTTGTACTTTTTTTATTCTTTGTTCAAATACCATCGTTAACAAATTTTAGCTTGGAAAGCCGTTGGTCATGAGTGTCAATGTGTGAATTCTAGATTTCTAGACTATTGATAACGGTTAGTCTCTATCATTGAAAATGTGACGTTAAAATTAAATTAAGTAAACTTCTATCATAATATTTTCTGGCGAGGATTAAGGCCAAGCCTTATCTTAGTTCAAAAAGATAAAGCTACGCCTTAACACTACGGGTCTTCGGATCTCCGGGTATTGTTTTGTCATACTAGGGTCTCTACTGCACGAAAATCACGAACATGTCCCAAAATTGAACCTAAGGCAAGAATATCACGAAAACGTCAGGAAGCCCTAATGTAATCCTGGGCTTGTCACCGTTTTCGTATGGTGACTCCATTCTATCTGCCTGAAACTTTTAAAATCATCGTTTCTTCACATTTAAAATTAATGTAACTATGCTCTTTAACATAATATGGTATCATATTATGATACAAATAATTGGTTGATGTAAGGTTACAAATAATTTTAAGCTAAAATTTAAGGCTTTTTCTTTTTAAGTTAAATTATTTTCTTTTTAATGGACATAAAATTTGCATTTCATGTCATGAAATTGGCTTTCACAAAATAGTAGACCCCCTTCAGAATCTAATAATGAGCATCGAAAAAAAATCTGAATCACTGAATGGAGTTCAATAACCCTGGGAAATTCTAACAATCATAAGTTTGAAAAGGCCGCCTATGACCCTGATCAGGTATAAATAAGACCCCAAGCGAAATTATTCTTCATTCTAGGAAATAATCCTGGGGAAGCTGGAAGAATTTCTTGTGAAATTTCGGTTATCACCACACCGACACAGTCATATCGAGAAGACCTTGAGTACCATGGACTATGTAAGTCTATGAGAGTTACTTAAACTAGAAAAAGATCATGTGTTAACAATTTATTTTAGGCATTGCCTTTATTATTCTGTTTACTAGTCATGAAATCAGGATGTCAAGTTTCGTTGTGGACTTAGGCAAATACAAGTTCATAGAAGAGTCCTCTCTGAAGGAAGAGGGCGAATCTATCGATTACGAATTGTGTGCTAAATATGTCGTAGACAACCAGCTTTTCGTGAAAAACAGAAACAAACTATTGGCGGAAGTAAAAAAGGTAAAGCCAAACTCTATAGTATTTCTTCAGGGCCGAAGGGATAAATTTTGGTACAACACCGGAAAGAAACGGATATTCAAACAGGAGTCCAACTTCCTATGGCTTTTCGGAGTGACGGATCCAGGGTTTTACGGAGCTCTTGATGTTGAGACGGGAAATTCGTACTTGTTCTTTCCTTCCAAAGAAACCCATTGTATGATTTGCGAAAATAGACTATCTCCGGGATTTATCAAGAAGAAATATTGTGTCGACTTTGCTTTTCCTTTATTTGACATGGATGTCGAAATGTCTTTGTTATGCCGCGAAAATTTAGTCATACTCCATGTTGCTGATGAAAACTATATTCACGTTCCCAAACCGGATTTCCCTACTGTTGAATGCTTCAATCTTGATATGCATACTCTATGGCCAATAATGGTGCAATGCCGCATGATGAAATCTTCCAAAGAGGTTGATCTGATTCAATACATTTCCCACGTCACAAATGAAGGCATTCGATATGCCATGAAGTATGCTTCTCCTGGAATGTACGCATTTCAAGTAGAGGCACTTTTCAGATTCTACGTACAATACGTAGGTTCGTGTAAGCAACTCGCAAGGCTTTGTAAAATTTTAACTGTACGTACTTTCACTCGTAGGAATCTCAAACGTCAATTGGCACAGAACGATGAACTTATCCTTGACGGAGAAATGATTTACTCTGACATCGGTGCGAGTTATCATGGATACAGGATAAGTCTTAAGACTACGTTTCCTGTGAACGGACACTTTACACCAATTCAGAAACTGGTACACGGAATAGTTACCAATATGAGGGAGAAAGTTCTTGAAGTACTAAAACCCGGCATTACCATCGACGAACTTCATAACAGGGGTAACGAGATTTTAATAAAAGAGCTAATTGCAATGGAAATATTAATAGGATCTAAGAAACTTATGCTATGTAAGGGGATTGCGGACTTGTTTCAAGTGAAACCATTTTTCTGCTTGGTTGGGATCGACGTCGATGATATCGGAACACATCTGTTTGTTTCAAATCCTTACTCTGTCGGCGCTACAAGGAGATCTGCAGTCTCGAAAGAACCTAGAACTTTGGAATCTGATATGACATTTTCGTTGCATTACTCTTGCTATTTCATGCCGGATATATCAAAGAACGACTCTCTCGAAGGATTCCTTACTAATGAAATAGAGAAGTTCAAAGGGCACGGTACATCTGTACAGGATATTATTCATTTGAACTCCGATAGTTTTAAAATACTGTCCAATCACCCGAAAACTGTTGAGGACATGGAAGGATTGAGGAATAGTATAGATTTCCGCGGAAGAGGAATGGAGAAGCATTTGGATATAATTGAAGGTGAAAACCTTTTTCCAAATGCATCCGAGATTGTTGCTGAGGAATTGCGGAAAAGTCGCAACAAGTATGAGGAGAGTGCACATCTCAAAGTAAATTGAAATTTTCATAAAAAATTAAAGTGGTTTTATGCAGAAATAATACCGTGGTTTAGATTCCTATTGTGGAGTAAACAATAACTGACAACTTGGGCGATGACAAATATCGTGGAATATTTTGGAGGCAAAGAAGCTAAAGAATGTTACATAAGTAGTATTTTACCTCTTTTATGGGCTTATATACATATATATATATATATATCCAATACACAAGTTTGCTGTATTAAAGCTTACCCAGTGTAACAGGCTGGCTTGTCGGGAGGCACAATAGGCCTTGTTGGCCTCGGTGCAGCTCCCTCTACGTGGGCACCCGTTGTTAATAATAATAATAAAGCTTACCCTTAAGGTCACTAATACCATTCCTGTGTGTGGTAATTTTCATTATAATGCTAAATCTTTCGTAAAGAAAATTTGTGGTTTGCTTCTGAGCCCTGGATGACTGTAAGAAAAATAAATAACTATATGAAGATTAGATAGTTAGCCGTCGAGGTGATAAGTAATGATGGAATAGTTTGGAATCGGCTAAAGAAACCTCAATACGATTTTTGTTAAAAAATCTATATTTAGGACGTTTCGGCTACTCATTGGTAGCCTTCGTCAGCAATGAAAATGCCGGGAGGCAGAGGAAGACCAAAGTTGACAGTTAAGTAACCATTGTGGAAGTGTCATGACACTTCCATTCAGACACTTCCACAATGGTTACTAAACTGTCAACTTTGGTCTTCATCTGCCTCCCGGCATTTTCATTGCGACTACCAATGAGTAGCCGAAACGTCCTAAATATAGATTTTTTTTAACAAAAAATCGTACTGAGGTTTCTTTAGCCGGATCCAAACTATTCCATCTTTACTTAAATAACTATAGTTACGTTTCTTAACTTCAAAACTCATGAAGTAATTCGGAGCTATTAATTGGTTTTGTGGAACTTTTATTCGAAAGTTGTTTTAACATCCTCATATTGTATTTTACGCCTCTATCGGTCGTTATGTATCCCTATTTTTTTTTACAACACAAAATAAGAGTAAACCTTTCTTTCTTTTGGTAAATTATTGAGTCATGTAAAAGTGCTAAAGTTTTATCGACGAGGAATCAGCTTATTTTACGGAGTTCCTGTAAACGAGCGAGAATTTTAGCGCGGTTCCTCCCTCCCCCATAGGGAGGAACCCCGCTTATAAGGTTGATACAATGAAACAATCCGGAAGTGCCGACTAGAAAATTTCGCGTTTCAGAACCCCTAGAGACCGAAAATAACGGTGGTTAAAATTTGTATATATATATTTATGTATATATTTATATATATATATATATTTGTCTGTTCGCGGATTTCTGGCTTCCCTGATGGTCCGATTTTGATGAAATTTGGTACAAAAATCTGTCGTACAATTTGAAAGGTCAAGTTCGTTAACCAGCAAAATCCGCCCACTGGAAAATGGCGTTTGGGGCGAAATTCGCGCAAAAAAAATCGTAACGCTTACGTTTTTGAGTTCATAAGCTTGTAAGTACTCGTTTTATAGGCTTCTTTGGCTAGTAAAACGAATGAAACCATTTTCAAGGCGATAGCTTTAACCGTTTTTGAGAAAATTGGAAAAATACTTTTTGAATACCGTTTTTGTTTTGGGTACTTAGAATCATGGGATTCAGTTGAAACATTTTCTGCATGTTTTACTATCATTCAAACTAATATGTTGAAATTTTGGTTACGTTTGGAGTTAAGGAAGGGTTAGAATAAAATATTTTATTAACAGACATAAAAAGTTTTGGTAACTCTGTATATTTTCCTTAATATCTCGAAAAAGGTTGAGAATCTTGGCAAACAAAACAATACCATTAGAAAGCTTACTAAATGCTCTACAAAAAAGGTTCTAAAGAAAGTTTTGATTAGGCGATGTCAATCGGAGAAATAAGTGCTTAAAACATTAAAGTAATGGATTTTGCTTATTCGAACTGTTCTTTTTGTCTGTTTTTATTCCTTGTTATTTTTTAATTGCTTATATTTGGATAATGTATTTTACAATAAAACAGACTAGGCAAAATAAGAAAAACAATTCATTGTTAGAAACATAGCTTGCCAAGAGAAAAAGATTCGATGACGTCTTTTGAATATTTTCAATTGCCTTTATGCTGTTGGTTTTTTTATTTTATTTTTTAATTGATTTTATCTGTAGAATTATTACTATAGTAAAAGAACACAGGAATATGTGAAAATTTTTGATATTTTCCAATTCATTGAAACGTATGAAATGAAGTATCGCTAGAAGAGGTTTCTAGGGTCTTGCGGACCCGACCCTAACCCCAGGTATAGCCATAAAACCCTTTGAACAAAGGCCGAGGAAAATATTATCTGTTTCTATTCTATGCTTTTCAAATGAGAATAGGGATATGAACAAGAACCGGGGTCTCCCGTGGTCTAATGGCTAGCGCCTTGGATTCATAAGCGGGAGATGGTGGGTTCGATTCCCAACCTCCGGCAGGAATTTTATCATCCCACGGTTCGCTGGTAAAATTCCTCGCTAAACCCTAGATGCCGGCGCTATTGACCTAGTTGTAGATGAGCCGTAAAAAAAAAAGAAAAAAAAGAAAAAAAAGAACTGGAACCGCGCTAAGATGACGCAGTTCCTGCGAGTCGGACTTTTCTCATTTCATTTCGCCATATTGACTAATACTTTCTATGCTAGTTCTTGATTAATTCCAGCTAACTCATAGGATATGTATATTTAGGAGATGACGGCAAAACGGGGCGGTGAAATCCAGGCTTGACTCAGCCTCATTATGAAGTTGCTAATTGACTCCTGGAAGGAAACACCTTAATCCTGACATCATAATCGAATTAGTCACACAACTTTCCTTATACACTGTTTAATGATCTCTCGCGTCGGAATGATAAAGCTGCACTGTCCGTGGACGGGAGTTGGCGTAATTAAATAATTGCAACAAGTCCGAGTGCAGTAATGTGATTTTAAGTATAATTATTATCTAAGTCCGCCTTCCTGGGGTGGTAAATCGTTCCAAACTAAAGAAAATAAATTAAGACATCAAAAATAGGAATGAAGAAGTAGTCATTACCAGTCTGCGAATAGGCCATACCAAATTAACCCACCGACATCTCTTAGTCTTAGTGTTTTATCATATGTATGTAACGAATGTGATCAGCACTCATATATTTTTGACAGGCTCAATATCCGAAAGGATGTGGTTAAAGCATTTTGAATGTCGTCAAATGTTATACTCATTGCATTTCTAAAAAAAAAAGGAAATAAAAAAAAACAATAATAAATTAATTATTATTATTCAACTGACCCTTTTCTTAATATTCGTATTTTCGTGCTAGGCGGAAGGTCAAATAATAAAAACTTCACCACACTGTTTCACCAACTTTATTACGACCCTACGTGTCCCCTTTCACACCTTATTGGTGCCTCTTCAGGGGGAAAAGTTACAAATATAAAACTTACAGCCTCACCTTGAGGAGGCTTTTAAACGTATGACATATCGATTATCGATCAGCTGATTATATTTCGCCAGGTTGGATTCTTTTAGACCATGATAAGTCTAGACGTGGCCGTACTGGTGGAAGGTTATCCTCCTCAGATTGAGGCTGCAAGTTTTATATTTCTAACTTTTTCCTCCTGAAGATGCACCAAAAAGGTGTGAAACATGTAGGGACGTAATAAAGTTGGTGAAACTGTGTGGTGAAGTTTTTATTATTTGACCTTCCGCCTAGCACGAAAATACGATAAATTAATTAATAAAAAATATAACAACATATAAAATATAAGAAAACTGAAAACTATTATAGCAAAAAAATTATTAATATAAAATATAAATATACAATGAAAAAAAATTATTTATACCAAAACCAAAGCAAAATAAGAAAACTGAATAATACAATTGTTTGTATTGTAAGCTATATTGATATCTTTACATAAAAGTCCGACTCGCAGGAACTGCAGTATCTTAGCGCGGTTCCGTTCATGTCCCTAGTGCCATTTGATAAGCTTAGAAAAGAAATAAACTTATTTTTTTTTTTATATCTCGTGAAAATTGTCAAAATCCTCTCGAACATCTCGAATAAAAGTGATATTAAGGCGTCAGGGACACCGACAGTAGCTAACTTTTACACAGAAGCGGAAATTACAGAATCTGGCTCTCATTCTAAAGCAAAGCTCTATAAATCAATACAAAATATGCCTAATAAAGCCTTTCTAGTGGATACAGAAGCATTGGCGTATATGAGGGGGGGGCTGAGGGGGCTGCAGCCCCTCCCGAAATTTTGAATTGATAATAAAAACTTCTAATAAAACCCTTAAAAATAAATTAAATAAGATCACTTAGTTCATAAAACATATTTTATTTTACGTGTAATAGCGTTTTAGTTGCCTAAAACTATTCCAAGCTCTAAATATTTAGTATTCCATACCCTGGAAATGGTCTCAGCCCCCCCCCGAAATTGTTTTTATATACGCCCATGTACAGAAGGATCAAGAAGAAGTACACAAGATTGAGTAGAATACCCTGCCTAATATAGCCTATATAGAATAATATGCCGAATAAAACCTATCTAGTTAATACACAAGGACAAATAAAAGTCTTGACGAATAACAAGTCAAGAAAAAAAACTTTATTTAACAAAATAAAACAAAGTTTAGTTGCCCAACTACAATAGAATAATATACCTAATTAAGTCCATGGAGTAGATACAAATGGACCAAAAACAAGTCTTGTAGAATATTGTTTTTTTCTAATTAAATACTTTTTATCAATATTTAGTATATAACCTTTGTTGAAAACTATTGATTGCTAATTGATGAATCGGTTTACAACTAAGTAGTCTTTATGAATATTTAGTATATAACCTATGTTTGGATCTGTGTTTTTGGGGTGCTCTCCGCCTAGGCTTTGTATTTGTGTCGGCAGATACCTGGGGTATATTTACAGCTCTTGAGGATTAACTCTTAGCAGGTAAATTTACTGCGTACCTGTCTGTTCTTAACTATGTAGACTCGCTAATGTTATCCAATCTTAGATACATCGTATTTAAAATCCACAGCAAAAACACGACATTTCATCAGAATCCCCTGCTAAATGAAACTTATATAGAATAATCTGCAAAATAAAGCCTATCTAGTGGATAAAAATAGAGGAAAAAAGCCGTTCGTGGTGGTAGAAAATCTTAAAAGTATTTCGCTCAGAAATCTCCGAAATATTGTCACTAATTTTACGTATCCTGTTTTATAGCCAAATAGATTTATATTCTATAATCAATAAGAAAAACCTACTAACAATAAAAAACTATGGGTAACAGATGAAAATAGGGAATACCAAGAATAATTCTAAAGAACGAAATCAACACCAGTACTGTAATCTAGATATTCCTACGGCAACTTCGAATTCTAACAAACAAAATATTGATTCTAATTATACGTATCCTGTTTTATTGACAAATACATTTGACTACTATAAGCAATTAAAAACACTAGGGAATATGCCAAAGAACTCGGAATAGGAGCCTCGACAGTTTCAAGACATTTGAAGGAAATCGACAAATCCAAAACTGACATTTCATACGGTAAAGCCTGATATATTTTTAACAATGAATTGCTTTTCTTATTTTAATTAATCTCTTTTATTGTCAAATACATTATCCTACTATAACCAATGAAAAAACAACAAGGAATAAAAACAAACAAGAAGAACCGTTCGAATAAACGAAATCAATTACTTCAAAGTTTAAGCACTTATTTCTCCGATTGACATAGCCTAATCAAAAATTGTTTCAGAATCTTTTTTGTAGAACATTTAGTAAGCTTTCGCATGGTAACCCTCCGTTTACCAATATTCCTAGCCGTCTTCGAGATATCAGGGAATGTATACGAAGTTCCCAAAACATTTCATGTCTGTTAATAAAATATTTTATTCTAATCCTTCCTTAGCTCCAAACGTAACCGAAATTTTAACATATTAGTGTTGATGAAATTCAAACATGCAGAAAATGTTTCAACTGAATCCCATAATTTTAAGTATCAAAATCAAAGACAAAAAGAACAATTCGAATAAGCGAAATCAATTACTTTAAAGTTTTAAGCACTTATTTCTCCGATTAACATCGCCTAATCAAAACTTTCATTAGAACCTTTTTTGTAGAGCATTTAGTAAGCTTTCCAATGGTATTCTTCCGTTTCCCAAGATTCTTAACCTTTTTCGAGATATTAAGGAAAGTATACAAAGTTACCAAAACTTTTTTATGTCTGTTAATAAAATATTTTATTCTAACCCTTCCTTAACTCCAAACGCAACCAACATTTCAACATATTAGTTTTAATGAAAGTAGAAGATGCAGTAAATGTTTCAACTGAATCCCATGATTCTAAGTACCCAAACCAAAAACGACATTCAAAAATTATTTTTTCAGTTTTCTCGAAAACGGTTAAAGCTATCGCCTTGAAAATGGTTTCATTCGTTTTCCTAGCCCAAGAAGCCTATAAAACGAGTACTTACAAGCTTATGAACTCAAAAACGTAAGCGTTACGATTTTTTTTGCGCGAATTTCGCCCCAAACGCCATCTTCCAGTGGGCGGATTTTGCTGGTTAACGAACTTGACCTTTCAAATTGGACGACAGATTTTTGTACCAAATTTCATCAAAATCGGACCATCAGGGAAGCCAGAAATGAGCGAACAGACAAATATATATATATATATATATATATATATATATATATATATATATATATATATATACAAATTTGAACCACCGTTATTTTCGGTCTCTAGGGGTTCTGAAACGCGAAATTTTCTTGTCGGCACTTCCGGATTGTTTCATTGTATCAACCTTATAAGCGGGGTTCCTCCCTATGGGGGAGGGAGGAACCGCGCTAAAACAGGCCACTTCAGTTTCTCAAATCCTTAATTTAAGAAGGCAGAAAACAATAACCTAATACATAAGAAAAAAAAACAAATACGAAGATAAAATGGTTAATTCGAAATGTACAATTCTTATATTATATATAAATTATATTTCATAAAATACCAATATTAATGATAACCACGTTTTTCCCCCTAAAAAAATAATCAAACAACCAAGTCCGGGTTCATGCGATTAATTAGAATTCGTTATTTGATGTACTTTATCGTCAGTCCTTTTTTGTTTGGTAGTCACCCAAAAAGTACTGACAAGGTCTGGCCTCATAAGCAGAATACATTTTCAAGAGTTGAAGAAGTGGTCTTAACAGGGCTTAGCATTGGCCAGGATTTTTTTTTGTTTTGGGTAATGCCTAATGTATCCTATCAACCTGTAGGTGTGGGACCTTATTTATGTTATCAATAGCTCTCGTAATTTCTTCCTATGCCTGATTATTGAGACCGGTCCTCCCCGATGGAAGTATTGACTCGAAGACATAGGCTCATTGTCTAGAAACGTGGCGAGTCTTTCCCATAGTCCTGTTAATATTCCCCTTTTGAACGAATCCTCACGAGCGACGTCGTGTCCCGCTAATCACACATTGTCTCCTCACGCCCCCTAATTGCACCTTGTCATAATTGGGCTCCCCCCTCCCTTTTGCTAAGGCTTTAATTATAAGCTTGTAGGATTGATAATGCGGCGCGAGAGATCACGATCTTCGCCAGGGACGTTCACCCAACCTCCGGCAGAGGGCTCCAGCATAACTCCTCAATCTTTTTAGACGAGCTTTTTTTTTAACGAAGTTCCCGCTCTAAGCCGACCAATTAGTGTATACTTGCATCGGGTGATTATTAACCCGCCGCCGGAATGTGTTGGATTCCACTGAAGTATTTATATCTCGTTGGAAACACGATCTCTTTGGTAATAGTGTAGATTAACCCAAATTGGCAGGATTACCAAAGAAGATTCGTGTTCCTTTTAATCCGAGTCGGGTTCTACGCCTCAGGGTCATTATCGGCGACTCTGGAATCTGTTGGAATCCCAAGAATTAATTTATCTCAAAATTTAAATTCCTGAATTGATTCTTCTTCGTCCACAGTTTTGAGATAAATATCAAAATTCTGATTTACATTTTTTAATGGTACAGTATACATTATGTGCATTAAGTAAAATGAACGATTTTTGTTTTGTATAATCTCACACGTTACCATTTGTATTAGCATATTGCTAGCCATCATAAAAGTTATTTATTCTGTACCAGTCATCATAAGCGCTTATTTTTGGTTGGAAAATAAGTCCTTCCTGTTTTTGTGTCTCTGATACACACTTCTTATCTGATGAGTTAATCCCTAATGAGAATTGTTTATTCTGCTCTTCAAGACGTATATAAGGGATACATAACAGATAAATAGCAAGAATGCTGGTACAACACGACTGGCAACAGAATTGTCATCCAGTAAAAGGTCAAATAGACGAGAAGAAGTCGTTTTATGCCGTCTAAGGATTGGCCATACACGACTGTCACACTCCTACATTATGACAAGAAAGGACAGACCGACTTGTACATACTGCAATACTCACCTAACAATAAAGCACATACTGACAGACTGTAGACTCAGGACAAAATTGAAATTACCCTACTTTTTGACCGACTTGCTACACGATGGTAGCCAGTAAATTGATGAGCTTATGAAATCCCTAAGACATGCAAATTATTACAACAATATTTAAAAAAGAAAACATAACCAAAGCAATTTAGTGAAATTGATTTTTAGTTAATTGATCCAACAAAAAAATACTCTCTTTTTGTTGGGTTAATGGAACAGAACACAGTACATTCACGAACACATCATTGGCGTCAGTTTTTTCATGAAAAAATAAGAAGAGTTTTTACCTGATAGTAAGAAGAGTTTAGAGAAAAAGATATAGTTTTATCATAAAATGATGAAAAAACTAAAATAAATAAATTATTCTGTTTGTAATAAGACAACAACTATATCTGTGTTAACTATTGTTGAAACTACCTTAGTACTGTGCATACTCTTACACTGTGAATATGAATGAAAATGTCATTCTTTATCAGCATATTTTGTTTTACTATTTAAAGTTAAGCGTACTGTAGAGCCTCTTAGAAAACTTTCCAGTGTTTAAGGGGATGCTCCCTTAACCGAATGCATCTGTAAAATTTGGTTTGTCAAATTTCATTCAGAAAATGTTGACATCACTGAACGGTTCTGGCCGCCCACAGGAAATTCAAACGAGCAATGTTAAGGTCATTGTTGATCAAAATCCTACCCGATCAGTACGAGCTGGGCTAAGCTTCGAGGCCTAATGTTTGGGTCCCTCACTCTCTAACCAAAGTCAAGTTAGGAACACACATTTCTGCTTGTGATTTTGGATTTGAATCCTGAGCAAAATTTGTGAATATATGCACACAAATTTTAACGTAGGTAATTTGAGGTATCTAGTCAGTGGGTTTGATGAAAATTTGAAGAAATGTTTAAAAAATTCAACCTCAATTGGTACCTTCCTTTTGAAAGTTTTAAAAGAAAAGCGAGACTTTTTCCACTGCTGGTTTCGATTGCTTCGGAGAGGTCACATTTCGAACTCCTCATTTTCATATTTTTTATTAGTGTCCTGGAAGTTCTCCTTTAGTTCTTCCTAGGCTTTGTATGACGCCCAACCACCAATCCTATCTTCAGGAGCTCCTGAAGTCCATTCTTAGTATTTCATTATTAATTATAAGAGTTTTGAATCATGTTTAGCCTAGGATGCTGAAATAGTGTTGTTAAAAGCGAGCCCTGACTAGAGGCTTCAGGCCTGACCCTTGAACCTAGCCTCTACAGCCCTCTGAGGGCTGGATGAAGGCTCAGGAGTGAGGCTCCATCCTAACCTTATCAAGCTCTGAGGGTTCGACAAGGTTCTCTCTCGATCCTTGAAGGCTCGTCCTTGGAGCCCTTCGAAGGTAGATTTCTTCGGCAAGCACGGTTATAGTCAAACCCATCCTAGTGCTTTAATATCTTATTTCTATACAATAATTACTTACTCTATAATCATTACATTTTATTCATTTCGATTTTTTGGTGACATATCTCACCATTTATTTAACAATAATAACAGAGTTGGGCAAACGTTAGCGCGCGCTAATATCTAATACCTTCCCGCTAATTTAGCGGAACTGATAAGAGCCTGCGCTAACGGTTAGCGCATAGCGACGGCAGTGCGCTAATCGCTAATCGCTAATTCACATAATGTTTAAATATCTTTGTAGCTAACTAGGAGGAGTATTGAAGGTGGAATAAAAAAAGGATATTGGAAGTGTTATTACAAAGGATATTGAAGGTCGTATTTGGAAGTATATAGGAGGTGGTATTAGGAAGGATATACAAGGTGGTATTAGGAAGGATATAGAAGGTCGTTTCAGGAAGGATATACAAGGTGGCATTAGGAAGGATATAGAAGTTGGTATTAGGAAGGATATAGAAGGTGGTATTAGAAAGGATATTAAAGATGGTATTAGGAAGGATATAGAAGGTCGTTTTAGGCAGGATATACAAGGTGACATTAGGAAGGATATTAAAGGTGATATTAAGAAGGATAATGAAGGTCGTATTAGGAAGGTTATAGAAGGTGGTATTAGGAAGGTTGTTGGAGGTGGTATTAGGAAGGATATTAATGGCGGTATTAGAGAGAATATTAGAGGTGCGATTAGGAAGGATATAGAAGGCGGTATTAGGGAGGATATAGAAGGTGCTATTAGGAAGGATATCGAAGGTCGTATTAGGAAGGATATAGAAGGTGGCATAAGGACGGATATTGGAAGTAGTATTAGGAAGAATATAAAAGCTGATATTAGGCAGGATATGGAAGGTGGTATTAGGAAGGATCTTGAAGGTGGTAATAGGAAGGATATAGAAGGTGGTATTACGAAGAATTTAGAAGGTGGTATTAGGAAGGGTATATAAGGTGGTATTAGAAAGGATATTCATGGCGGTATTACAGAGGATATTGGAGGTGGTATTAGGAAGGATATAGAAGGTGGTATTAGAAAGGATATTAAAGATGGTATTAGGAAGGATATAGAAGGTCGTATTAGGAAGGATATAGAAGGTGGCATAAGGACGGATATTGGAAGTAGTATTAGGAAGAATATAAAAGCTGATATTATGCAGGATATGGAAGGTGGTATTAGGAAGGATCTTGAAGGTGGTAATAGGAAGGATATAGAAGGTGGTATTACGAAGAATTTAGAAGGTGGTATTAGGAAGGGTATATAAGGTGGTATTAGAAAGGATATTCATGGCGGTATTACAGAGGATATTGGAGGTGGTATTAGGAAGGATATAGAAGGTGGCATTAGGAAGGGTATTGGAGGTGGTATTAGGAAGGGTATAGAAGATGGTATTTGGAAGGGTATAGAAGGTGGTATTAGGAAGGATATTAAAGGCGGTATTAGGAAGGGAATAGAAGGCGGTATTAGGGAGTATTTAGAAGGTGGCATTAGGAAGCATATTGAAGGTCGCAATGGGAAGTATATAGGAGGTGGTATTAGGAAGGATATAGAAGGTCGTTTTAGGAAGGATATACAAGGTGGCATTAGGAAGGATAAAGAAGGTGGTATTAGGAAGGATATAGAAGGTGGTATTAGGAAGGACAGTTGATTATAACAGTAAAACGAATTTGCTAGTAAAAAAAGATACTAAAAATGACAACGATTTTTTGGTTGTTTAGAATAGAGCCTTCCCAGCAGTAGTCAAAGAGTAAGTACGTTTACAGTACATAATTGTATTGACTTATAAAGATTAAGAATTATCTGCTTCTGTGAAGAGTTGGGCAAACGTTAGCGCGCGCTAATATCTATATTGAAGGTCGTATTAGCAAGGATATAGAAGGTGGTATTAGGAAGGTTATTGAAGGTCGTATTAGCAAGGATATAGAAGACGGTTTTAGGAAGGGAATAGAAGGCGGTATTATGGAGTATTTAGAAGGTGGCATTAGGAAGCATATTGAAGGTCGAAATGGGAAGTATATAGGAGTTAGTATTAGGAAAGATATCGAAGGTCGTTTTAGGAAGGATATACAAGGTGGCATTAGGAAGGATAAAGAAGGTGGTATTAGGAAGGATATAGAACGTGGTATTAGGAAGGATATTAGAGGTGGTATTAGGAAGGATATTGGAGATGGTATCAGGAAGGATATAGAAGGTGGTATTAGGAAGGATATTAAAAGCGGTATTAGAGAGGATATAGGAGGATATTGGAGTCTCAATAACTGTGTAGCACATTATAGAGGAATGCCCTAAATACCGGCACCAATTTGCTGCGGAAGGTATCAACAGAAAACTTGCAGTGTGCCTTGGAAACAATACCTCAGAAATTGACAGACTGTTAAATACCTTCCTAATACTTTCTTGAATATCCATCCCTCTACCAACTTCAATATCCCTCCTAATACCCCAGAAATATTCTTCCTAATGCCACCTCCAATATACTTCCTAATCCCAACTTCAATATCCTTCCCTATACCACCTTCTTTATCCTTCCTAATACTACCTTCTAAATCCTTCCTAATACTACCTTCTATAACCTTCCTAATACAACCTCCTATATACCTCCTAATGCCACCTTGTATATCCTTCCTAATACCACCTCCAATACCCTTCCTAATACCACCTTCTATATCCTTCGTAATACCACCTCCAATATCCTTCCAATTACCGCCTTCTATACCCTTCCTAATACCACCTTCTATATCCTTCCTAATACGACCTTCGACATCCTTCCTAATAGCACCTTCTATATCCTCCCTAATACCGCCTTCTATATCCTTCCTAATCCCACCTCCAATATCCTCTCTAATACCGCCATTAATATCCTACCTAATACCTCCTCCAATAACCTTCCTAATACCACCTACTATAACCTTCCTAATACGACCTTCATTATCCTTCTTAATAACACCTTCTATATCCTTCCTATTACGACCTTCAATATCCTTCCTATTGCCACCTTCTGTATACTCCCTAATACCGCCTTCTATTTCCTTCCTAATACCCCCTTTAGTGTCCTTCCTAATACCTCCTCCAATACCCTTCCTAATACCACCTTCTATATCCTTCCAAATACCGCCTTTAATATCCTTCCTAATACCACCTTCTATACCCTTCCTAATGCCACCTTCTATATCCTTCCTAATGCCACCTTGTATATCCTTCCTAATACCACCTCCAATACCCTTCCTAATACCACCTTCTATATCCTTCGTAATACCACCTCCAATATCCTTCCAATTACCGCCTTCTATACCCTTCCTAATACCACCTTCTATATCCTTCCTAATGCCACCTTGTATATCCTTCCTAATACCACCTCCAATACCCTTCCTAATACCACCTTCTATATCCTTTTTAATACCACCTTTAATATCCTTCCTAATACCACCTTCTATATCCTTCCTAATACCACCTTCTATATCCTTCCTAATACCACCTTCTATACCCTTCCTAATGCCACCTTCTATATCCGTCCTAATGCCACCTTGTATATCCTTCCTAATACCACCTCCAATACCCTTCCTAATACCACCTTCTATATCCTTCGTAATACCACCTCCAATATCCTTCCAATTACCGCCTTCTATACCCTTCCTAATACCACCTTCTATATCCTTCCTAATACCACCTCCAATACCCTTCCTAATACCACCTTCTATATCCTTCCTAATACCACCTTTAATATCCTTCCTAATACCACCTTCTATATCCTTCCTAATACCACCTTCTATATCCTTCCTAATGCCACCTTGTATATCCTTCCTAAAACGACCTTCTATATCCTTCCTAATACCACCTTCTATATCCTTCCTAATGCCACCTTGTATATCCTTTGTAATAACATTTCCAATATCCTTTTTTTATTCCACCTTCTATATTCCTCCTAGTTAGCTACAAAGATATTTAAACATTATAGGTGAATTAGCGATTAGCGCACTGCCGTTGCTATGCGCTAATCGTTAGCGCAGGCTCTTATCAGTTCCGCTAAATTAGCGGGAAGGTATTAGATATTAGCGCGCGCTAACGTTTGCCCAACTCTGAATAATAAATATAAATTTTTAATGGCATCTTTATTTACAAAGGGAGGTAATTTAGCTGTTATCTCTGATAATTCTTATTTTGCTTCATTTGTAATTTATTAAAATTCAACAGAGTTCAGTTTATTAAATGATTACGCTAAATAAAGTGCCCATTTAGCTGATTTTTTAAATTCTGTATTCTTATGGATTAAAATCTGCATGAAAAATTGTATGTACTTTTATTATTTAAGGGGGATAAAAGTATGACAGTGTCATACAGTTAAGAAGTATGACAGTGTTGCCATCAACGTCTAACAGAATTTATTTTTTAGAAGAAGTTACCATTTTTAACCAATTAGTGATCCATATAATCTAGTTTATCGATGTCATGATAAATTTAATTGCTAGCGAATAATTTTAGTGTGCCGGAAACAATTTTGGACGAATCTACCAAAGTATATTTCATGAAACAGCTGTTTGCCCATCGTCCGCCATTTTGGAAGTGAAAAGTAAAAGGCTTCAAAGCATGCGCCTTCTCCCGAGCCGAGCCTTCATGGCTTGCGCCTGTTAAGAAAGCCGAACTTTCAAGGCTCGCGCCTTCATTCGAGCCCTGTCCAAGCTCTGGGAGGTCGAGCTTTTAGGAGCCGCGCCTTCTGGCCTTAAAGGCGCGCTCTTTTACAACACTATGCTGAAGGAAATGACTTATTCGTCCGGGGATTGGTTAACCGAATACTAATCAAATACAACAATGATTTAGATCCAAACATTTTCCCTTCTATTCCTAGACAAATTACGCACAAGAACCTCTTGTTTTCGCAAAGAATTGATTTAAGCATATTTTTCCTTCGGAACGATGATATTTTGCCCTATATTCGCCATTTATAATATAATATCCATCATTTGAAGACACACCCTCTACGACGCGCCCAGAGCCAGTAGCGGACCACCCAGCACCTCGTGGGCGTATGGTAGGAATCTCAACTCTGGTGATAAACTCCAACTCTTTATTGCTGCTCGTCACCGACGGCTTCTAACCATCAGGAATTACCCTTTTATTACTGTAACACCCCCAGGAAATTTACATACCCACACCTTATACCATATTCATAATGGTTTTAATTTTTTTTTTTTTTTTTTTTTTTGTTTATTTCCAAGGATAAGGTAACCTGACGGCCTAATGAACTTCGTATCGCTTTAGGTCGAGTTTATTCGTAATTGATAACGCAATCAATGTCTACCATTCTTTGTCACTATGTTACCAAATGTTATATGCACCATTTCTGTGTGAGAATATAATTTTCTTTAAACAGCATTTGAAAGCATTATGTGATACACTTATTTAAATGCAAGAATTTCTCATAATTTACATTTTTAGTTATGCTCATCTCGGTGCTGTATTTTTTTTTTCAATTTGAATTCATAAAGAGGTCGTTATACACTCTCCTACATCACATTTGTAATACTTATTATTATTAAAAAGTGCTTCCTTCTTCCCAATTTTTAAATTAAGTAGGCGAAAGGTCCTATAGTAATTCGATTCATAAATAAAAGCTCATCAATTTTTAGACGCTTATTTGCCTTTTCCTTTAAAATTAAGCAAAGCCTATGAATAAAACTTTCACCTCCATGGCCGCATCGCTATGTAAGATTAGAATAATGACACGAACCAAACAGCAAAATATGATCGATAATGCCCATTAACTGAACTTCAATAATCGAAAAAATCATTGTAAAATTTATATAATCGCTGTGATATTAATATACCAACTCTTAATTACATATTGTCAATCAATTAAAACCTATCATTAAAGCATAGATAGTATTGGGGTTTCATTTTGAAAGTAATAGGAAAAATTTAAGATCTCGCCCTAAGACATATTTCTGAAAAACGTCTGTGTTAGACACAACTTTTTTTTTTCTTCTTCTTTTTTTTTTATTCCCTTCTTTCGCTAATTTTTGTTATATACGGCTATTGTATTTTACTTCTTCTTTTCTATTTATCTTTTCTGTTCATAGGCTTTTTTAATAAGCACTAGAATTTTCGTCCTTTTGCCTCATTTTCCTTTGGAGGATTTTTTTTTATTTTACTATTTTTGCTTTATTCCTTTGGATATATTCTTCATAGGATAATATTTGACGCTCCCTAGGCCTTCAATCACCTCTCTACGTACCCTCTCTTAGTTCTTAAGACACACATGACCGAACTACCAGATCTGGAGACTATTGAGGAAGGTCTTTAATTTTTAAACTTGTAATTGGCTCCTTATTCTCTCATATATTCCTAAAGTAGCCAAAATCAAATTTTTAGTTGTTGTTGTTGTGCCTTGGTGGTGTTCGATTCCCACTAGAGGTGGTGGCTTTTCTTTAGAAAAATGAAACCCTTTCCTGGGTGGTAGCAGACTTTTCGGAGGGGTGATCAAAAGACCCCTCCGAAAAGTCTGCTATGTATAAATGAACGTTAAACAATATATAAACCGCTTTAAAAGGGAAGAAGGTCTGTTTCAGCAAGAAAGTTTATTTGCCTAACTGATCACCAAAAAATGAAAAAAAAAATACTTCTGATTATAGAAAATAATTGTATCAACGCTAATATATATATATATATATATATATATATATATATATATATATATATATATATATATAAAATACACGGTGCTAATGACCACAGCAGTCGACGTACCGGAAAAAAAATAAAATAGAGGACTTTCTTCAGTCATGGGTAGTGGCTTTGAGTTGTGGCCAGGCAGAGGGGGTCCATTTAGCTATGACTCCTGAGCGTTCATCGTTGATTCTATTTTATTACTAATATTATAAGTAATTTTGCATTAGGTCCTAATCACGAAAAGCCCGGAAGACTAAAGATAATTTAAAAAAAGAAAGAAAAAATAATAATATTCTCGAGAGACCCTTTATATTAATATAGTTTATGATTAAGTGGGAGTCCTTTGATACTCTGGGAAATAGCCTTTCCGTTGAAAAAAGCGTTCATTATTAGGATGGGTTTTTTTCATCTGCCTCCTCGTGACCGGCGACAATTGATTAACACAGTTATCGATAGACAGACAAAAGTTGTCCTCTCTCAAGAAGAAGGGGGTTTGGAAAAGTTCATTTGAAAGGAGTTTTGTAATTACGCCGCTAGGTGGCAGTAGAGGTGATTTTCCCCTCCTTGGCGTGTTAAGGCTGTGGTACTAAAAGGATCCGTCATGGCTGCCGATTGCCTGCCTATTGTACTATCCTTGCTCAGCTGTAGGAGAGGCCAGAGACTGCCTGGCCCCGGGGTTTCACACGACCTGACGCGCCTCCTTCCTTTGACAAGGTAACATCCTCACGATAAACGGTCTACTGTCCGCTCTACGAGACCGTTTTATGCATTCTTATTATGCGTCTGTATTGTCAGTACGCCTCAGAACTCAGGAAAACTCCGAAAAAACATCACATGTATTCAAATTTTTCAATCCAAACCCCTATAAGCCATCGTCAAGGCTTCAGATATGAATAAAGCAGCTGCCATTTCTAAGACTTCGATGTGTTCCTTCAGACCAACGAGATTCGTGGTGCACTCGCATTCCTAAGAACACATTTCTCAGATCTTCTAAATCTCATTGGAAAATTGGAATCGTCAACACTGGAGCTAAAAGATGCAAAGAAATACTCCCCTATGACGTCATCTGACGTAAACGGGCGCATTTTTATCTTTCTCCGCTTTTAAGACAGTTCTCTAAGACAACAGGAAGAATTTCACCGTCCAAAATCTAGGCACCTATATGGGAGTTTACTGTAACAAGGGGTAATACCTATTTTAGTTCATATTTTCTCTTTGATATTTTTTGAACCTATTGAAATATGTTTATCACCTAAAAAGACTTGAAATGAATTTTTAAATGAAAACCTAAAAAGACCTATTTTTTGAACCTATTGAATCATTTCTAGGCCATTTCATCATACTGAATCATTTCACCATAAGCCATCGTCAAGGCGATGTTCTAATAGGATTGTTTGTTTGTTTTTTAAGTATTATTTTTTGTCCCAATACTCATTTTGTAATATGATGGATTATGGGCGAGCCCAACATCCAGATGACGTTGAAAAGGAACCTTGTCTAGCTCCTCTCTGATGCAGCCTGGTTGGAGTCGTAAAGAGGTATGTGAACCACACACGTCGCTCTTGAAGAAAGAGAAAGCCATTGCTAACGCCACACTTCAGGTCACTTATATATTTACAAGTTCAGCCTCTATTAATACCTCTAATATCCCTTTCGTTAAAAATGGAACACTGTCCCGATTCCGACATTCACACAGCGAAATAGCCGTCATTAAAATCCCGGCTTCCTCTCAACTCTGCTGCAGTGGCCCTCTATTAGTTAGCAATGGTTATATCTTCCTTCAAGTAGGACTATTTGTGTGGATCTACGAGCTCTCTCCGAGTTGCCAGGTAGGAGCGGAAGGAAGCTTGGTCTCTTTCTTTCAACGACATCTAAACGTACTCCTGGTTAATCAGGAGAATCATGGGTGCTCAGACCCCCATACAGGAAATAATACTCATTAAAAAATATGAGAAAAAAACAAAAACAAAAAGCATTCCTATTAGAACGTCGTTGTCTCAACAATCTTACTTAAGTGTGACTGCGGTAGGGATTACCATTTTTTTTAATTTTAGGCAACAGTGAATGTTTGACAAAGAAGCGACTATCGAAAAAAACGCCCGTCCAGGTGGAACTGCTTAAACTCAGCACATTCCTAAGGGTGGCAACCATTACAATAAACTTAATGATTTGGCGCTTTTAAATTTCTTATGGAGGCCCAACGTCCATTAAGTTAGTGGCTTTCCTGTGAAAAATAAAACCACAACCCTATCCTGGCTACAAAAGGTGGGTAATCTGTGAAAATCCCGTCTCACAAACTACTGTTATTAAAAATGGGACGTTAAATTTATGCTTATAATGAGCTGATAAAAAATGCTTATAACCAGTTGACTCATTAATTTTTAAATTCCTCATTGTTCTGTTTTTCTTGATACTCCTTTGCCATTAGTTCTGAATATCTCCTAGCTAGTTTCATTGAAAAAAAAACAAAAAAAAAAACATTATTAACATGGGTCCATTTATATTTTAGTTTGAAGTGGGGTTCAGATAAACCCTTACACTTCCCGATTGCATGGTTTCGTGTACGTCAGTCTGGGGTCTTGTTTGCTTGATCCTTTCAGTCTATGTTTTTCCTAGGAACTACTCCAACAGATGAGTGCCTAAAATCTTCTTATCCTTTCCTTGCTTCATTTGCTAGATATAAACAATCTCTGGATTCTTCCACTGTCCCATAGTGTTCTTGATTCAGATTTTGTCCACTTTCCTGAAGGTATGGCTGAGGAAAAACGGGGACAACCAATTGTTGTTCCTTGAGATTCGGTGCGCCCAGCTACCTTCTAAGCGAAACGATAGAGAAAACAGATATATATTAATATATATTTATATTTATAAAGGGCTATAAGGGGGTTTGCTCTATTTACTTTCCTCAAAATAATTATATTTACTAAGCTAGGAAAAAGTTAAAAGGACTGATGAAGTGATGGGAGGAAAGAGAAATAGCTTTAAAAAGAAAAAAACACTTAGTCTCCCGGCTAAAAGTTGATGGAATCAATAAGGAACGGGAACGGACGAAGGAAGGTAAGGTCCTCTCCTTGGAAAAAACTTAATTGCGGACTTTGGGGTCGATAGGGAGGGAGCTGTTGAAGGAGAGGGTAATGGGATTTTGATTACTACCGCCGGGGTCTCTTCTCTAATCCTATCTCTCCCTGGGATATTTATTCCCTAATACTCCTGGCCACCGTGCTCTTTCAGAGAATATGACCCACTTGTTACAATAATTTCCCTGTACGACTTGTAAAGAGATGCGCTGAAGCCAACAATCAAGAGCAGTATGTGAAAGTATATAGCCCGATTATATTTTCGACAAGTTCCTACTGATCGTTACCTGGCAGCTTTTGATTCCAATAATATTCCTGTCTAACGAACAAGACTTCGGACAATGCACTCGAGCCAACAAGGACTGCAAAAGCTGTGAAGACGGGGAGTATACCCTCCTTAGGACAATTCTCTTGCTAAATTTGATTGTGCCTGTAACATTCTTCTATAACTAGTACAGAGATCTGGGATAACGCACTCCTGTAGTCCTTAGAGTCCAGAAGGTCCAAGACTAGGATCAGAACCTACATCTAAATGGAGTATTCTCTACTCCTCACGTCACCGAACTCCTTAAGATCCTTATTCAACTCCTAATTTGATTGATTAGGAGTACAGTATTATTAATTGATTTGATTGTTACAGTATTATTCCTGTATCCTATCCTATATGTCAATGATGATTCTGGTAGAATAAAGCACACCACAAATCCAGGATTGCAGGAGTTTCAACTCTAGACTGGGATGATTTCCCTGGAATTACTCCAAGATGGAGTATTCTCTAATTCTCTAGTCACCACGTTCTTTCGGATACTTGTCCAAAATTCCTGTCCAAGCAGCGCCAACATTTACAATAATGCTCTCTCGCCTACAAGTACTGGAACTGTAAGTCTCAACTAGTACCACCTCTACTACGTTTACATGGAATATTTCCTAATTCTCCAGCCAACGTGCTTCACGGAATCTTTTCTAGCTGCATTATACTATTGCAATAATATTGCTGTCTTAGTAGCTCCTTGATGCACTTCAAACAATAAGAACTGCAAAATTTGTTAGTCAAAACGAGTACGACTTCCTTAATTATTTGATGAAGAAGCTCCTCTGTTCCATCTCCGGCTATAACCATAATCCATATAAAATAACAACGCCGTCTAGCTAGTAGCACCATTACCTAAATGCCTTCCCATTTATTTGCTCTCCTCCCAGCAAATACTAGATCCTGTAAATGAGTTTACCTTGTGTGGCACGTCGGGAGCGTTCTGCGGTAGGCTCTGGTAAATGATGGAACACCAAATGAATCAGATTTTGAGTGATGACTCTGATGAATTGTCGGTAATTAGTGTAAGTTAATCAAAGGACTCTAATGAACTCCCGAGTCTTCATCAAACTATAATTGAGGTGGCACTGGAGTTTTTTTTCTGCTCCTCTGTTACTCGCCGCTATCTCTCAGCTTTATTTCTAAAGTCATTCTTTTCTCTTGGGGAATGTTAAGAACTTGCAGAATGCTTTAATTTTCTCATTTCTTAAATATCAAAAATGTAGACTGTCGTAAAGCCATATAGTCCTTAATTTGAAGAAGTAATCAGTTAACTTTGGATTTCATCTTCTATCCTACATGGTCCACCCACCTGCTGCACTAATTGTATTACAGATATCCAGCAGGCAAGAGGTTAAGCTGTGCGATCTGAAGAAATTTGTTGAAATACACAAGAAAATTACCAACTAATACGACTAGCGACAGAAGCCACACAAACATCTAATTTAATCTGAATTGTGTTCTGGTGATTTTTTTTTGTAATATCATTTCGAGAAAAACAAAATCCGCGGCTCCTCCGAAATATTTGTGAAAATTCGCTTGTTTATCTTGAACACGGTTAGGAAATCGTGGTAAGTAGACTGTAACCATTCGAATGCCCACCAAACTTTCCACAAAAAAGTTTCATTTTCGATGGGACAATCTCAATCGGAGAAATAAGTGCTTAAAACCCCTTTTTATCTTTTTAATTGATTTTAGCAGTAAAATGAATTTGCAAGGAAAACGAATTTTTGGTTGTTTGACATAGATCTTTCTGAGCGATTTTTCACAAAATATTAAGTTATTCCAGGCCAGTTATGGCAGTAGGGACATGAACCTTAAAATGATGCTGGGGATGTTCTCAGCTATTTCCTTTTTGGTTATAATAGTCCTTCCTACTAATTGTTAGTGCATCAGCCTTCTATAGGTGGAGGTCATTAACGCGAATATTGATTTGATACTTATCATATTGATTTTGCCTTTCTTACTTATTTGCAATTATATTTCTTTGTAGCTTAAGTCCTTGAAATATTCATTTCGGTTGAGAGAGCAGTGTTTGAGCTCATTAACCCTACATAGTCACTCTGACTGCGGAGTTCAAGTTGACTAATTGCCTCCATTGTAAAGATCCTTCAGGGGAACTAAAGTCTCTTCTACCTTTTGATAAAACCACACAATCCTGGAGATTTATTAATGGGGGGAGGGGAGGTCTTTTGTTCATTGCTTTGGACAGGGGGGTACAGACCTCTAGCAGACAATGAACTCTTTGTCAACGCGGGAGAGAGAGTTTTCTTTCATGGCTATAGAAACAATGCTTCTACCTTCGGGAGGGCAGTGTTTTAACACCTAACATAAACAAAATGATGCATCGCTCTCGGCATTATCTTTATCTTAGCCTTTTGTCCCCGCGTTAGCTTATAGGTTTAATACTGTTCTCTATAACTGTATTATATTTTTTAACCTGGAAAAAATCTAACGCTAAAGATTTCTAAATTACAATAAATATTTGAAATAAACCTAAGAAAAATTAACTCGCCCGGAGCCTTTAATATATAGGATACTGGACACAACTTGTGACGCTGTGGGGAGAAGACCTAAAATAGAAATATAAGAAAGCAAAACCCTCAAAGCATAAAAGTATAATAACTGTATTTATTATGTTAACAATAATTCTGATTATTTCCAATGTGTTCTTCAGAACGAAATATTAAGCATTTCTCTTCTAAGCTTTTTCGATACAACTGTAGATAGAAAAACTGTTGCATCGTCCCTACGATATCAAACTATCGAATATGAAAATCGGAACAAACTAGAGAACGAATATATTCTATCCATTCACGATGTAATACATTGAAAAGTGGTCTTATTCGATACTTTATTTAAGGCATTAAAAGCTATTCTAAAGAGGTTAGAGTTGCGACCAGCAGTATCGTCCACAATCCAAGAGCAAAGTCTCGAATCTGAAAAACTAGATTTTTCATATTCGATAGTTTGACATGGTAGGGACGATATTGGAATAGACTATGATGACGTTGCAGTCAAACGTTTTAAGTGGTGTCTTCGAAATCATATTAAATAATCCGTTCGATCATTGTAAACCCAAGTTTAAATCCTGAAGCTGGTGTAGAAGTTTAATGTAAACCTAAAATAAAGATAAGAAAGGATTAGAGGGAGGATAGCTTTCTCCCCCTCCCCCTGCCTCTCCCTCTCCCCCCTCCCCGAAACAGCCGTAAATATTGTTAAATTATATTGGTACCCCCTCTCCGGGAGGAGCATGAATTTATGGTCGGAATTAATCGGGGAGTCCAGCTCGGGGAAAGATGTCGCTCCCAGCTAAGTAGATTATTTATGTTGAGTACCAATCTGGTAGAAATTTACGAGGCAGTCACTATAAAACCCAACAGGACTGAGTGGGCCCATCCCACCTCAGAGGCTCTCTGGTATTAACAATGGGGCCCTTTGATGCGAAACCTCGCCTTCTACGATGGCTCATACATTCTTCATTTACCAGAGAGATTATGTTAATACCCTATACAACTTGACTCTAAATAACCCACAACATTATATTCTCTTATTTATTATGTAGATAAAAATTTTTAATATCCTTTTGACACCTTTCTCGTTCCTCTGCCGTGCATATTTCTTATAATTCAAAAAGGGTTATTCACAAAAGGTTGGCCTTGTATATAAATTAAATTTAAATATTATGTAAATTGATTATTTACTATTGTGCTTAAAAACAGAACAAAAACAAATAGAGTATTTAAAAAATATGTCATTTAGGGAAATGAATAGGCCAACCTTTACAAGTTAAAATATATGTGTTACTTTATATAGTAAAATGATTCTTAATACATCAAAATTTTGATTCTACTCATTTATTTATTATATATGTAGTAGTTGCTCTCTAATTCAACGTGTGAAAAAGCTAGTATTCACGAAAATAGAAGTACACTAGAAATTAAAAAGTTAATAAATAAAAATGCATTTATAAGGTTGGTTGTTGCCAAAACGTAATAAAATAAGGATTATTTTTACGACAAAATTGAATATCAATAAAAAAATTCAAATGTATTGCTAATTTTTTTCTCTTTATTTCCCCTGGGATATTTAAAGTAAAATATTTTTAAAAAGCTAGAATGCCTTGTTTTTTATTTATTTATTTTTTTTTTTTAATATTCCAAATATCCAAAACATTTCCTCCGAATTTACAACGATTTGAAAAATCATAATGTTTCACCTTATACCTCATAAAATTATTATTCAAACCCCATCAAACTACTAAAATAAATTTGATGTGTTGTTTTACAATATAATCATCATTTTCCTCCTGGAATATTAAGGTCCTAAATGGATTTTAAGCTGCCGAAATAATAAAATTTTGTACCTATTTTTGCATATCTATTGCACTATTTTTGCAAAGCAGATAATGCATTTTAAGCATTAAAAATAATTGGTAATACAGGAAATTCCATTACCAATAATTTGACGCCTTGGGAAAATCTCTAGCGCGAATACTTTCGCAGTTATGAGTGCAAGAATTACAAAAAAAAAAAAAAATTACTTTTTGATTTTTTTTTTTTTATATTAAAAAAACAAATATGTTAAGGGAATTTTTCGATTTATGCATTCACCAGTTATTGCTACTTCCGATAATATTCCCGGAAAAATTAGTTTGCCCTCCTGTGACCATCTGAAGCAGCCGTACTTAACCTGACGCATATTAACCTTCCACTGATCTAACTGTCAAAACTCGCCCGCCAAGCTCGCGGCAAATCTACTATTTTTTAAACCTCGGCCTTCAACTTACTAATTAGTAAATTAATGATTGATTACTTGCGCGGGTAATGAATTGCTGTTGTGCAGTAACTTATGTTGATTTTAAGCATCCACGTTGTGTTCCCCGAGATCGTTGCATTTTGGTGTTTGTGCTGTGAATTGGACACGGAGACTTTTGTTTTGATTTATATTTATTATTATAGTCAGATGCGTATTAGTTATTTTTTAATAAAGGAGTATATTTATATCATTTTGTTTATTTGTAATCTGCCCTGTCACACATCCAAATATAGCTACTACTTTATACATAATCCATGGTCTATTATGACTTTGGTTTCCATGCTTCATGTATCAAAGAGCAAATCGGCCAGGCTCTTCAAATAATATAAATAAAAATTTAAATATAATTTCTGAGCATTTGCTTTAAACCCCTCTCTGACACATCCACCCTACTACAGATTCAACCCCAGAAAGCACGCCTTGCTAAGCACGAAGACACCAATTAATGCAAGACGCCCCCAAGAAAGAAGCCGACACAATACCCCGGGTATTTGCATTAAATACCTTCCCGAAGAGTGTAATGAATGATACCGAGGTGGCTACCTGCCCCATTACACAGCCTATCTTCCGACTATTGTCCTGTCGGTTCTTCCTTTTTATCTGTCGCCACCTATAGATCCTCTCACACCCCTCTCTCTCTTGTAGGGAGTGTATTCTATCCTTGCTCTGCTTTAATACACCCCTGTCTGTTTAGCAACCTACTAACACCATGTTCATTTTCTTTTATTATACCTTATTCTGTCCACTTCTCAACCAACTTCTTTGAATGGTGTAGAGGTCTTGGTTAAGCTTAGCCTACTTCAAGTTATTTCATCAATTAATTTATTTCTGATGATGCTCAGCTTTTTTGTCTCCGCTATGAGCTGATGTATACCCAGCTTTAAACGATTACAGCGTAAAAACTGACTGAATAAAGTGAATCAGTTGAGATGAGTTATTTTTATGTTCGTTGTGGATAGTCAAAAAAAAAGTCCGACTTTCAGGAATTTGGTCATCTTAGCGGGTTTCCATTCTTGCCCTTCGTGTCACTTTGAAAGCTTAGAATAGATACTTTCTGTTCTTTCACTCATATAAGATGTTTCAATTATTAAAAGTAGAAAAGAAGAAATCGCAATTCCTTCAACTTAATGAAAACAAAAATACATACCACAGTGTATACCATGGAAACAATCTCAGGACCTTGGAAGAGTAAGGGCGAATCAGAAAAACCTACTTCTTTTTTATTTTATTTTCTGATTCAGAAAGATGTAGGTAACATGTCGCTTCGCCTTGTTTCTCTGGTTCGCCTTTAGTTCATTCACAGTTTCAAGTTAAAGTAGATAGCAGCATCATCATGAAAAATTCAATGTCCTATTTCAAAGGCGAATCGCGGGTCTGAATCGTCTCTCCTATCATTTTTGTTACCCATAAATCACTCATAAAAATTAGAATTAATGATTTTCAATTGCATGCTTTTCAATCAGATTACTTAATCAGCATTCCATAGAGTAAACATTAGCCCTTCCGATGCTGAAGCGCTTCTAGAACATTAACTTCCATTTCCCAACATCAGGAATTTGTGATTCGCCCTTACTCCTCCAAGGTCCTGATCTGTAAAGTATCAGTAAAGCTTAGCTAAGTAAGTAAAGCTTACGGACTGCAGAAACGGAGAACAACACATACCACATGACTTATACGAAATGTTATCGAAAGTTAGCCCACAAATATAGCCCTACTTTTAATTGCTTTTAATGTAGGTAATCCCCAAGTCAACTTAATTATTATAGAAATAAATGAGTCTAATATCGATACCGACACCATAAATGTTGATTAATAAGATGATATCAAGTTATAATTAAATTTTTTAATACATTCTTACTTAGATACTAGCTGAAATTATTACTACTTAAATTATTAACACTAACTGCCTTGCTTTTACACGAAACTTTCTGTAGTAAAAGATCTGCGTTTTGTGGCATTTCATTTTTTCTCTAATAGAATATACGATTCTTCCATTAGTAGCACCCTGGGTAAAAGCTGTTTTTTTTTTCTCAAAAAAAAATCTTATGTCTTAATCTTTCTTTAAAAATGTAAACACATTTAAAATTGTAAAATTAAATCTCAAAAAGAAGACAGATCTTAGCCACCACTACTACTAGGAAACTGACATAATTCTAAACGGAAATTATTCCATTTAAACACCGATTTCTCCGATTGAGATCGTAATATCAAAAATCACATAAGATCCTTAGTTGTAGGTAATTTAATGCTTTAAGCTTTCGAATATATCCTTTCAGCAGCGTGCAGACTTCTTCAGCAGCAAATGCCTAGGGGTTGGAGAAAGACCATGATAACTTTAAGCTGACCATATATAAAGTGTAAGACTCCACTTACATAGTTCTTACACTTATTCATGTTCACCTAAAATTTATCGGGGTCTTCCTTCACCACTAAGTGTTTGCTGCAAAAAAAAAAAAAAGCCTGTTAAAGAGCATGCCGAAACTTTCTAAAAATCTGACGTTTTTTCTTGGCCGAATCCTAACCATTCCTTGCTTTTTACATGTATTTTAGTTTCGTCGACTACTTGGGCCATTAGCAGCATAAAAATTTCTGCTTTCTTCCTTATACGTTTTCCTGCATCCTTAATTTTTAGCGCGGTTCCTCCCTCCCCGATAGGGAGGAACCCCGCTTATAAGGTTCATACAATGAAACAATCCGGAAGTGCCGACTAGAAAATTTCGCGTTTCAGAACCCCTAGAGACCGAAAATAACGGTCGTTAAAATTTGTATATATATATATATATATATATATATATATATATATATATAAATTTATATATATATATATATATATATATATATATATACATATATATATATTTGTCTGTTCGCGGATTTCTGGCCTCCCTAATGGTCCGATTTTGATGAAATTTGGTACAAAAATCTGTCACCCGATTTGAAAGGTCAAGTTCGTTAACCAGCAAAATCCGCCCACTGGAAGATGGCGTTTGGGCGAAATTCGCGCAAAAAATATCGTAACGCTTACGTTTCTGAGTTCATAAGCTTGTAAGTACTCGTTTTATAGGCTTCTTTGGCTAGGAAAAGGAATGAAACCATTTTCAAGGCGATAGCTTTAACCGTTTTTGAGAAAATTGGAAAAATAGTTTTTGAATACCGTTTTTGGTTTGGGTACTTAGAATCATGGGATTCAGTTGAAACATTTTCTGCATGTTTACTATCATTAAAACTAATATGTTGAAATTTTGGTTTCGTTTGGAGTTAAGGAAGGGTTAGAATAAAATATTTTATTAGCAGACATAAAAAGTTGTTGTAACTTTGTATACTTTCCTTAATATTTCGAAAAATGTTGAGAATCTTGCGAAACGCAAGATTACCATTAGAAAGCTTACTAAATGCTCTACAAAAATGGTTCTAATGAAAGTTTTGATTAGGTGATGTCAATTGGAGAAATAAGTACTTAAACCTTTAAAGTAATTGATTTCGCTTATTCGAACTGTTCTTTTAGCGCGGTTCCTCCCTATCTCCATAGGCAGAACCCGCTTATGAGGTTGATCTCATGGCGCGATCCGGACGTGCCGACCAGAAACTTTCTCGTTTCAGACCCCAAAGATCACGAAAATATAGGTGGTTCAAATTTGAATGTAATATATATATATATATATATATATATATTATATATTGAATGAAATATATATATATATATTATATATTGAATGATATATATATATATATATATATATATATATATATATATATATATATATATATTTATATATATGCTTGTCTGTTCGCGCTCCTGACGGCTCAAAAATGGTCCGATTTTGATGAAATTTGGTACAAAAATCTGTCTTCTAATTTGAAAGGTCAGGTTCGTTAGCCAGCAGAATCCGCCCAAAGGAAGATGGCGTTTGAGGCGAAATTCGCGCAAGCAACATCGTAACGCTTACGTTTGTGAGTTCATATGCTTGCAGGTACTTCTTTTATAGGTTTCTAAACATTGGAAAACGAATGAATCCATTGTCAATCTGAGAAATAAGTGCTTAAAACATTAAAGTAATTGATTTTGCTTATTCGAACTGTTCTTTTAGCGCGGTTCCTCCCTCCCTCATAGGGAGGAACCCCGCTTATAGGGTTGATACAATGAAACAATCCGGAAGTGCCGACTAGATAATTTTGCTTTTCAGAACCTCTGGAAACCGAAAATGATGGTAGTTCAAATTTGTATATATATATATATATATATATATATATATATATATATATATATATATATATATTTGTATATTTGTCTGTTCGCTAATTTCTGGCTTCCCTGATGGTCCGATTTTGATGAAATTTGGTACAAAAATCCGTCGTCCAATTTGAAAGGTCAAGTTCGTTAACCAGCAAAATCCGCCCACTGGAAGATGGCATTTGGGGCGAAATTCGCGCAAAAAAAAATCGTAACGCTTACGTTTTTGAGTTCATAAGCTTGTCATACTCTTTTTATAGGCTTCTTGGGCTAGGAAAACGAATGGAACCATTTTCAAGGCGATAGCTTTAACCGTTTTCGGGAAAATTGTAAAAATAATTTTTGAATACCGTTTTTGGTTTGGGTACTTAGAATTACGGGATTCAGTTGAAACATTATCTGCATGTTCTACTTTCATTAAAACTAATATGTTGAAAGTTGTGTTACGTTTGGAGTTAAGGAAGGGTTAGAATAAAATATTTTATGAGCAGACAAGAAAAGTTTTGGGAACTTCGTATACTTTCATTAATATCTCGAACACGGTTGGGAAATCGTGGTAAGTGGATAGAAACTATTTGAAAGCTTTCTAAATTCTCTACAAAAAATATTCTAAAACTATTTTTGATTAGGTTATGTCAATCGGAGAAATAAGTGCTTAAAACTTCAAATACGTCTGTTTTGTTCTTAAGAACGGGTTTTTGTCGTTCTTTTTGTAATTTTTGTCTCTTTCCCTTTGTTTTTTATTGCTTTTTATTTTTGTAGTTTCTTATGTTGGGAAAATTTTGTGTGTAAAACAGGATATGAAAAATGAGACCAATTTTCTGTTGCTAGAAATAATGTAAATTTTGGGAACTTTCATTAATATCTCGAAAACGGTTGAAAATCTTGGTAAACGGAAGAATACCATTAGAAAGCTTATTAAATGCTCTACATAAAAGGTTCTAATGAAAGTTTTGATTAGGCGATGACAATCGGAGAAATAAGAGCTTAAAGCTTTAAAGTAATTGATTTCGCTTATTCGAACTGTTCTTTTTGTCTGTTTTTTATTCCTTGTTATTTTTTAATTGCTTATAGTTGGATAATGTATTCGAAAATAAAACAGGTTTAGTAAAATAACAAGAGAAAAAGATTGCTTGCCAAGAGAAAAAGATTCGATGACGTCTTTTGAATATTTTCAATTGCCTTTATGCTGTTGGTTTTTTAATTTTATTTTTTAATTGATTTTATCTGTAGAATTATTACTATAGTAAAAGAACACAGGAATATGTGAAAATTTTTGATATTTTCCAATTCATTGAAACGTATGAAATGAAGTATCGGTAGAAGAGGTTTCTAGGGTCTTGCGGACCCGACCCCAGGTATAGCCATAAAACCCTTTGAACAAAGGCCGAGGAAAATATCTGTTTCTATTCTATGCTCTTCAAATGAGAATAGGGATATGAACAGGAACCGGGGTCTCCCGTGGTCTAATGGCTAGCGCCTTGGATTCATAAGCGGGAGATGGTGTGTTCGATTCCCAACCTCCGGCAGGAATTTTATCATCCCACGGCTCGCTGGTAAAATTCCTCGCTACACCCTGGATGTCGGCGCTAATGACCTACATGTAGATGCGCCGTAAAGAAAAAAAAAAAAAAAAAGAACTGGAACCGCGCTAAGATGACGCAGTTCCTGCGAGTCGGACTTTTTTTAATATCTCTATGAAAAAATAAAGTCTAGAAACCATACCCCATTGCAGAATATTCAAACTTTCAAAGACCAAATTACTCCTAACACCACGTAGATTAGAAAAAGAGCATTATTTAAACGATATCCTTGAAGCAATAACTCTGAAGACGATAACTGCAGTATACGAAGGCCTATAAGGTTGTAAGAATTACGTGATCTGAACGAAAAGGGCGACGGGACAGTTTTAACACAGTTTCTATCAAATCCTAGCTTTTACTGATGGTCCATCAAATCTTCTAGAGCTTTATAGCTTAAGCTATGCCCCTAAAGCAATGCAGCCCTCCTTGCAAACCTATGCCTCACACGTACCTTCCACCCTTTACTGGCCCTTTCAAAAAAACCTTACTACATTGTATTGTGCTCGTCTATATGTCTCCGACGAGCAATTTTTTCACTCTCCTCCAGCCCGCAAGCTATTTTACGATAGAAACAATAAAAGTTAGGGATTTTAAATTTTACAGTTTTCTGTCGTTTTACAGTCTTCGGCTCACCCAAACCTATTGACAGGAACGTGACTCACACCCTTAACAAGACTGTACTTGCTAAAATGTGTTCAACAATTGTATATATCCACTTTATAATAAACAATGATTATATCTATTTAGACATTATTATTCTGGTTTAAAATATATATATATCTATTTAAAAAAAAAAAAAAAAAAAAAAAAAAAAGCTCTGCATATCTAAGCTCATTCCTCATCAAAGTGGTTGGTTTACGCTGTATCGATGAAGAATTTGTGTAAACTTACCAGAATAAATAAATAATAATTTTGTTCTTTCATCACTGTGAGCAGCTGATTATTTTTTTATTTAATTTCGTACTGAAGTAAACATGCATTCCTTATTTTTATAACACATCATAAGTTCACGGCATATCAACAACTAGGCTGTTGCCATATTTACACGTTGCCACTCTTTTATAATGTTAACAGCACACGGTCGGCCTTCCGTTCAGGTACTGGCCACGCTCGACAATGCTCGACTTCGGTGATTAACTGGATCTGGTGTATTCAACGTATGGCCTATACCCTTCGGCTTGAGCTCTAAATACTCTGAGTTTCGTTCCAATATAGCAAAAATCTCGATTCTTAGAGGAATATTAACAATTTAGGTCCAGAATAAACCCCCCTCCCAAGATCCGCCGATTCTGGTTAACGAACTTGTTGTTGGAATGCTATATTCCAAGTTTCGTGCCAAAAATATATTGTGGCAGCTTTCATGTTATATGTGTGTGTGTATATATATGTATATATATATATACCTATATATATATATATATATATATATATATATATATATATAGGTAAATATATATATATATATATACACACACATATAACATGAAAGCTGCCGCAATATATATATATATATATATATATATATATATATATATATATATATATATATATATATAGGTATATATATTACGGAGAAACATTTTTGGTATCTAGTAGTTATCATTGTTAAATATTAAATATATATAAGTTCTTTCATGATTTATTTTAATTTATTTTCGGAGCTGCGCAACAGCAAGGTGATATTCTCGCGTAATTAGAGATATTTTAATATTAATAAAACAGAAAACAAATAGGGTTGAATAAAGTTTTTAAAATATACAAAAAATAAATACGATAATAAAAAAATAAATATAATGTGAAAATAAACTACAATACAAAACAAAAACAAACAAAATACAACAAAATAAGTTGTTTCATGAGTGCAACTTCAATACCTAAATTCCTTCAGAATGTGCTAAAAAGTGGCCTACAGAATGTATTTATAAAATATTGTGAAAAGTATGAACAATTTGATTTTTCAGCTCTAAAATAGTATACAAATACGTCTTTTCCAGTTCATTAATATGTGTTTCATTAGTTAGGTTTTCTTTTCTCCTTCGAAAAGGAAGGAATAAAAAAGATATGGCCAGTTCACAGTTTCGTTAGTATTACAATATCGCTCTGTTTGCAAAATAATTATTCTTATTGTACAACGGTGTACTTGGATCATTAGAGTGACAAAAAATAACTTTTTTTGGGAGAGAGAGAATGAATTAAACATTTATTATTATCGATCGATTTAGGTTTGTCATAATTAATTTGTTACAACTTGAATCTAGTTATTGCATGTATCCATTTAGCCTTGATACATTTACCTCGTCACAAACTGGAAAAAATGAATCTGATTTTTGTATGTGTGAATCTCTCCGCGGAGCGTTTTTCGTTTAATACTCGCATCTCTGATTTTGAATAACGTAGTAAATATATTAGCAAATAATAAAATAGGGATTACTATTTTACATCGTGGCTTTATTCAAATTATGTGATTTGAAACAGCCAGAAAACAATTTTTTTAAAGGAAACTTCATAAAAAAAGACTATGTCGTAATTGGCACACAATTATTCTCCAGAACTGAGAAAATGGGCATCCCTTTTGTTTTTTTTTAAAAAAAGAAACCTGTTTATTTTTATATATATTAAATTACAGATACAGGTATTAGAAGAAAAATACTCGTATTTTAGAGAAATACTTCCATTGTCATTTTTCATCCAGCAAATACTCTTCCGACCGTCTACTGAGTATAAATATATCAGGGTTCAATGAGCCTTCATTGTCCAAACACTTGTTACTTACAGACGTTCTATATTTAATTAATAATTACTGTTAATTCGTGCCTACTCTCCTTGGAAATTAATTATTCCTAAGCCGCCGACTGCTGGATCCGCTCATCCTCTGTAATTACTCCTTTTCATTAAATAATCTATAAATAAATAAAGAGATTAGTAGCGGCTATTATACAGCTGTACAAAAAAAACTTTAGCTCTCAATTATAAGTTTCGCTGTCCTACTCTGAGCTTGAGCTGCCAACGAATTATTTAGATATTGTTGTTGTGTATTTCGAACCTAATTTCCGTCTCCTGTGCATCGTTTCCGTAAATTATCACTCATGACACATGTGTGAAACAAAAATTCATTGATGGTAGTATTTGCCTGACGTTCACACAGGTAATCGATACCTGTAGTTATTGCTTGTCGCATGAATTGGTAATAGGATCCGACTTTGTCAGGTAGAATTAGTGTGTGCTTTTTTTATGTACCAGGGATCGAAACAGTTATTTTTTATTTTATTCTAGTTGAAAAAGTTAAAATTTAACTGTTAAAAAACCTTTTATTTTATAAGTTAAAAAATAACAGTTAAAAAAACTTGTATTTAAATGTTATAAGAGTAAAAGTTGTTCAGGAACTTCTAATAATAGGTATACGAAATTAAAATTTAAAGTAATACTTTTATTTTTTTCAAAGTGAAATAATAAAAGTTATAAGTATTTTAATCAAGAATTTTAGGGTTTCTTTGCTTTACTATACCTGGAATACTGGAAAGAAATATTTGTTTTTGTTGATACAAAACAAAAAATAAACATTAGCAGCTTTAATTTAATCCTTTAAACTTTTTCTATTAAGTATTTTAATAACAATTACTTTAAAACTTTTATTTTTTAAGTTTAAAAATAACAGTTAAAAAAACTTTTTTAAAAAACGTTTAAACCCAAAAAGTTATTTTATAACTTTTACTTTTTCAAAATGAAAATAAAAGTAAAAGTTTTGTTTAAAAAAAAAAATGTTAACGATTATTTTCGTATATATGTGCATATAGTTTTTGCTTCATTTGTGGACGTGTTGCATATTTATTTGTTTTTAGAAAGTTTCATCGATATATAAATAAATTCTATTGGAGTATGACCTACCTAATCTATATACATATATATTTTTCTTGACGTTTTTCGGAGGCGAACAGTGCTCCCTGAAAAGGCGCGTATAGCCAGGAAGCGCAAAATGCAAATAAAGTACTGACAAAGCAAAAGGTGTTCTTAATGAACCCTAAAACTCCGAAAGAAAAGAGAACATAAACACACATATATACATACATATATATATATATATATATATATATATATATATATATACATATATATATATACATATATATATATATATATTTATATATGTATATATATATATATATACATATATATATATATATATATATATATATATATATATATATATATATATATACAGAAAAATCTCGTCTACCCGTATCAACTGGGACCAGGGCCGACCCAAATTAACGAAAATCCGGGTTATCCGGAAAATGACGGAAGAACGAAAAAAATAAGAAATTCACCAATATATTTTTAATGGCGCTTAGAAATTATTATTGTCACACTTTCCCCTAAAAACACATACACTGTATGTACTGTAATAGCCTGTGTATTAGCAATGTACTCAGTATAGGTACAAGCTAGTCTGTAGAAAAGAAGCAAGTGAGCTTCTTCTGCCTCAGTTTAGTGTATCGCTTACGAGCAGCGTATGAATAACTTCATAACATTTAAAGTTCATTTGGCAATGATTCGGCTTGACTGTCTAAATTCTCCATTAATTTCTCAATGTTTGCTCCTGCTTCTGCATGGGTCATAACCACCATAAACTGTCCTTAGAAATCTACTTGAATCAAAAGCCTTCAATGTGTTTCCGTTCTTTTGCAAATCAGATAAGGTCGATCTTCCTACTCCAAACTCAGCAGCTATGTTCTTTAACGATTCTCCCTTATCAATGCTTCCATCCTCTTTTTCATAGTCACATCAATGTTTTTAGTTTTCGGCTTCTTTTTGTTTCCATAACTGGTCCGGGTTAACGAGGTTTTACTGTTTAAGCAAAGGCAATCACCAGGTCCAGTTTCTGTGGTCCTAGCATATCACTGAACGCAGTTCACATTCATGATATCTAATCTTTCAATATGTCATTGAAGTATGTGTTTAATCACACATAATTAACGTTATCTATTCCAAGTTACCCAATGGCTTTTTACGGGGGGGGGGGGGTAAGAACGGCGTTCAGATGATGCAATACCTGCGAGTTGGCCTTATCTTTTATTTTTACCACTGCTGAACCCTTGACTATTTTGTTTTGGAAAATGACGCACCAAAAAATAAAAGAAAAAAAGTCAATGATAGGAAAATGACAAATAATTTGGTGATGTTAACCTGATTAGTATTCATTAATTCGATACAGCTGGCCGACGGCATCAATATCCACTCAATGGTTTTTGATTTTTTGGTTGTTTTTTTTTATAGTAATGGTACATTAAAACAAAACTTTGGTGCTACTAAGTGTTAAATTTTGTGCTTTTTAAACAGGCTCAAGTTGCATGGCTGGTTAGTAGAATTTCTGATTGAAGGGGCGATTGAGTTGAACTCAAATATGACTCTACATACTATACTTCCCCTTACACCTATATCTGTTAAAGACATTTCTTTATAAACTTTAAAGAAAGCAAAGATAATATTTGATCACTTTTACATTATTTGTATTTTGCTTTTCGTTATATTTTTGAATGTTGATTTTTACATAACGATTATTAAAGTAGTTTAAAAAAAGGAACGAAGCGGTCGATGATAAATCAGGACCAATGTGGATAACGTTAAAGGACTCTTGTATATTTCAGCAGTAGCTGTCAGATTTTATTTATCATCCTTCAGTTTTTAAATATAGGGGGGCCAACGTTCTTGGGAATCACTAATGGGAAAACTTCTGAAGTGATTTCAACTGATTTGATTGGCGCCTTTATGAAAAATGGAATAGCCATCCTTATTAGCCTTTGGTTTTTGATTGACGTCCGAATGAAATGATTATCAGGGCTGGATTTAATCGAACCACCACCAGAAAGAGGAAGGCCGGTCAGCTCCTTTAATTTAATATGCATCGAGAGAGGGTTGTCATGGCTCATTGGAGTATAGGGGCTGTCTGGGGATAATGACGGAAAATCTATAGGGCTGTGGTGGGACTTGCTATCTATACGGTGCTTTCTATATTACTGGCCAATATTAAGAAGGCTTATAGAATATCTTCAATGATTTTGCTACGAATCCTCCCTCCCTCCATATGGAGGAAACCCGCTTATGAGGTTGATCTCATGACGCACTCCAGAAGTACCGACTAGCACATTTCACGTTTCAAAACTTTGAAAATGTGATTCAAAACTGATCACAAAAATAACGGTGGTTTAAATTTGTATATATATATATATATATATATATATATATATATATATATATATATATATATATATATATTTATATATATATATATATCAGGCTGTTCTGAATGAAATGTCAGTTTTCGACTTGCCGAGTTCCTTCAAATGTCTTGAAACTGTCGTGGCTCTTACTCCAGTTCTTTGGCGTATTCCCTAGTGCTTTTTGAGGGACAAGCTTCAACTCTTCTTTCAGGTGGTCATTGTCAAGCTTGGTTTCAGGCCTTCCTCGCTCCTCGTTGTCAAGGTCAAAATTTCCACTTCAAAACCTGGAAAACCACCGGTAAACAGTTCCTTCATTCACCGTCCCCTCCCCGAACGCCGTGTTAATGTTCATACACGCCTTAGCAGCGCTATGACCGAGCTTAAATTCTTAACGAAAAATAATACGGATTTCCGTTGAAGTCATAATTTAAGTTTTATTTTTTCTCAGAGGGTCGTTCTCACAACAGAGTACGCAAGTTACTGATTAAATAATAGGAATAAAAGAGCTTTAATTCTATATGAATAACAATTATGTTTGTAAATAATGAAATAAAAGAGGGAAAGGATTAAATCGCATAATAAACAAAACTGACATTTCTTACGGTACAGGCTGATATATATATATATATATATATATATATATATATATATATATATATATATATATATATATAAGTGTGTGGTATATGCATGTTATTCACAGGGTGCATCGGAAATTGATGACAATACTCGAGGGGTAATCCTAGATAGTTATATCCTAACAACCGCAAGTTTCTATCTGCATTTTTACAGATATGTGCCATTCTAACAGAGTTGGGCAAACGTTAGCGGTCGCTAATATCTAATACCTTCTCGCTAATTTAGCGGTACTGATAAGAGCCTGCGCTAACGATTAACGCATAGCGACGGCAGTGCGCTAATCCCTAATTTATTCATAAAATGTTTAAATATCGTGATAGCTAATAGCTTTAGCTATAGTTACAACATTTTGTCATCTCAAAGTTTACTTCCGGTCTGCTCTGAGCCCGGGGGCATGCGCCGCATATAACTTTAGGTAAAACTGAAGTTTAGCGTCCTCCAAACCGATTTCTTTCAAATTTTGTACAATAACGTATTTTGATGCACTAAACACGACTCCGCTTAGAAAAAAAGTTCGCATTCAACAAGGAAAGAAGTTATTAAGCACTTAAGTTCACTGTTAGGAAGGTTATAAAAGTAGGCGTAAACAGCGTATTTCTAAACACGCGCAAATTTAGTGCTTAATAACTTCCTTCCTTGTTGAATGCGAACTTTTTTTCTTAGCGGATTCGTGTTTAGTGCATCAAAATACGTTATTGTACAAAATTTGAAAGAAATCGGTTTGGAGGACCCTAAACTTCAGTTTTACTTAAAGTTATATGCGGCGCATGCCCCCGGGCTCAGAGCAGGCCGGAAGTGAACTTTGAGATGACAAAATGTTGTAACTATAGCTAAAGGTATTAGCTATCACGATATTTAAACATTTCATGAATAAATTAGCGATTAGCGCACTGCCGTCGCTATGCGCTAATCGTTAGCGCAGGCTCTTATCAGTACCGCTAAATTAGCGAGAAGGTATTAGATATTAGCGACCGCTAACGTTTGCCCAACTCTGCATTCTAAAGGTTATTTAGGAGGAAAAATGTGTTTTTCTAGAAACCACCCCGATTTTCTCTGTATGTTTTACGTTAAATTACACTTTAGAAGTCAGCGTTGAATATTCTATAAGGCGAATGGTCTTTCAATCCTCAAACGTGTATTTCTGAAACCGCAATAACTATTCAAAAATGTTATCCTAATAAAAAAAAGTCTAGTCTAACAAATTTTTGAGAATCCCCATGAAATGCAAACTTCCGAATTTAAAATAAGTTGTAAAATTTAATTACTTTTCCAACCTTCTTTTTTTTTACGGTGCTCCGACACTGGATCATTAGCACCAAGGAACCTTCTCAACGCCCCTGAAATGAGAAAAATTCCTGCCACCGAAGGGACTCGAACCCCCACAAATAATAATAAGAGTTGAATAAAGAATGAGTTCTTTGGATACCACTTTTTCGTAATGATTTTTCATCCTTAATCAAATCCATAAAATAAACATATACACAGTGTTGGGCAAAACTAACGTTAGCTTACTAAACTAAAGTTAGTTTCCTCTAACTAAAAATTAACTCACGTTATATTTTTAGTTTTAGTTTTAGTTTTAGTTTAGTTTCAGATTTGTATAATTTTTAGTTTTAGTATCAGTTTTTAGTACGGTAATTAGTTTAATTTAAGCAAAAGTGACCTTAATTTATGATTTTAGTTTTTAATTTTAGTAATTAGTTTATTGCATATTTTGATTCAGAACAAGGGTAAAAAAAATAGGTATGTATGTATTTTATTTTAAATAAAGAGTCTTTATTTATGAACTATAATGGGGATAAAATGAGGTTACAACTACAACTTCAGCTTATTTAAAACAAAATAAAAACAAGATCTATTGGTTTTAATCATTTACTTAATTATTGAAATAACTCATAATTTAAATTAAAATTCACGTTATTTTAGTAAAACTAGACTAAACTAAAGCTTTAATTTAGTTTTTAATCAATTCCCAATGATTTAGTTATTTAGTTTATATAATATCCATTAATTAATAAATTTTAGTTTTAGTTTTTTTTTTTTTTTTTTTTTTTTTAGGTTGCAATTTTTAGTTTAGATTTAGTTTATTCTAAATAGTGAATGTAGTTTTAATTTTAGTTTTCGTTTTTAGTTTTGCCCAATATTGCATATACAATTGTAAATCAAAAATAAGTTATAATGACCTATTGACGTAAATGACAAATATAAGTGAGCACAGTAAATTAGATAAAATTATGTTTATACAAATACAATATGAGGAATCTTGTTAATTAAGTTAATAAGATTTCGAGATAAGATAGTTATCAAAAAGAAAATACGAAACAGTGTGGCTAGAATAAATTAGAGTTGAGTGTTACGCTAAAACTGCATCATGAATGAAATGAAAATTTCAGAATAAATATCAAGTAAGACAGAACTCCTTATATTGTAAGCACCGTTTTCTCCGACTGAGGTGATCCTATAGAAAGCCTGAACACCGTTTGTAGGAAATTTGGTCTTCCATATAATTTAATAACTGAAATCAGTTCACTCATCAATATGATTTTATGTTTGCAAGATTTGAATATTTATTAAAAATAATAAGAATTAAAGCATTTGAGGGCATCTGTCAATAAATCCATTTCAAATTATAAAGACACTTATGAGCTATTTATATTTATATTTCTTTCTTTTTTTTTAAACCTTTATGTTATTATAATTTATGATTAATTTTTCTCAATATTCATCTATTTTGTAATTACTTTTATTATTTATGATATACCATATGGTTTTACTAATATCAACACTTGACTGAAATGAGCATTAGTCTTTCGAATTATAGCCTTCCACTTACTGCGGTTTCTTAACCGTTTTTGAGTTATTTTACAAAATATACATGAAGTCCGTTATTGCTCATGAGTCTCGATAAACTTTTTTTTGCTATATTTCCTCAAACCTAACAAACATTTACCTTGTCGTCCAGGTAGTATTTTTGGTTTGTATATAAAAATAGAAGTAAAAATAATTCAACAAAATTAAAGAACATACAAATAAAAAAAATAATCTAATGAAATTAATATTATACAATGTCAAATAATATGACTAAATAAATCAGATTTATTTATTCCATGTGAGCTCCGTAACAGTGGCGATGAGCTCATTGGGACGACAGAAGAAAGGTTCGTTAAATTTTAGTCAGTTTGTCCAATAAAATAAAATAAAACATAAAAAATAAAAGAGAAAGAACAAGATGTTGCTATAAAATAAAACCAAAATAAAATATTACATATAGTTATACCTTTGAATATAAGTGTGCTGCTTTTAAGTGTGTAAGGAGTATATGGATGTACGGGCTACCTTCAGTAAGTAAGTCGTGTAAGTTGTATGGAATTGTCAAGTCGCTGCGTTGTCTACAGTCTGTCAGTATATGTTTAACAGTTAGAGTTCTGTTACACTGTCTGCACGTTGGTCTTTCCTTTCTGTCCAGTAAGTATGAGTGGGTAAGTCGAGTGTGGCCTATCCGAAGCCTGGATAAAATTACGTCGTCCTGACGAGAAAATTGTTCTGTTTTCCAAGTTCTTGTCGTGTTCTTAATTTCTTTTAATTTGCATGTACTCTTTGACCAATCTCTCTCCCATTCATACAGTGTGTTAGTTCGTATTGTTTTGCTTAAATCGGATGAAGTAATTGTATTTATGTCTGGTATAGGTCGGTTCGTTGCTAGTTTTGCCTGTCGGTCTACAGCTGTACTCATGTCGATGTCTTCGTGTCCTGGTACCCATAGCAACGTAATGTGTTTGTTTTTACTTTGTAGAATGTTAATGTGTGTAAATATGTTCTTGATAACTGGATGTGTGCTGTAAATGTTCTGTATGGACATTAAGGAACTTAAGGAGTCTGTACAAACAGTGATAGCGTCAGTCTGAGCATCATGAACGTTAGTTAGTGCTAGAAGTATTCCGTAAAGTTCCGCTGTAAATATGGTCGTTGTTTCTGGTAATTTGATTAGGTAAGCAGTTTCCTTCACAATTGCAGCTGCTCCTGTGCCAGAGTTCGTCTTGGATCCGTCGGTAAAAGTATATAATGTTCTCGGGTATTGTCTCATTATTGAATTAATTGTATTTTTATAAAATAATTTGGATGTTGGTTCAGTCTTTTTGTATTTAGTTAGTGTCAAGTCAATCCTTAAGTTCCTCAATCTCCAAGGTGGTGTGTTAGTGAAATTGTGTTGAAGTATTGAAGATTCTTTTAGACTTGAATTCCTTCTATCTTCTAGTGTTCTTACGACAAAAGGTTTTCTTTTAGAATTTGATCCCAAATATTTATTAAAATGAGTATTTTCAAGAAAACGTTTCACACAGGGAGTCCCAAGACCTTTTGACTTTAAGTAAAAATTAGAGCTTAAAATAGCACGCCTATACTGCAGCGGGGGTTCTCCGGTCAAGGCGCAAAGGCTTTCTGCAGGACTGGTTCTGAAAGCTCCTGTGACCAGCCTTAGTCCTGTGTTGTGTATTGTGTCGAGAAGTCTTAAAGTGGTTGGACTGGCAGATGAATATGCTATACATCCATAATCCAGAAGAGACCTGGTGTAAGATCGATAGAATGTAAGCATGGTACATTTGTCAGCACCCCATTTTGTATTACTAAGGATTCTTAACAAATTCAATGATTTTTTGCATTTGTTGAGAAGCCCTTTCAGGTGGGGTAACCACGTTAATTTTTTGTCAAATGTCATACCTAAGAAAGTCAGTAAGTCAGTTTTGTCAACAATTGTTTGGTGTATTGTTAGGTGGGCTGTTTGAGTGGCTCTTTTCCTAGAGAAAATTATGTACCTTGTCTTTTCTCTAGAAAATTTGAAGCCTGTTACAGAGCACCAGTTATCTAACTTTTGTAATGTGTTTTGTATCTGTTGTTCACCTGTATTAATATGTTTGTATGTGGTGTAAATAAGGAGGTCATCAGCATACAGGCAATACGACACTCCTTGAGTTATACATCTAGTGACGGAATTTATAGCGATATTGAAGAGAGTCGTACTCAGTACACCTCCTTGGGGCACTCCATTTTCCTGTAAAAACTCATCGGAAAGAGCAGTACCTATTCTCACTCTGAATGATCTTCGGGAAAGATAGCTCTTCAAGTAACACACGACTTGGCCTTGTACACCCCATTCTAGTAGCTGAGACAGTATTAGTCTCCTCCATACTCTGTCATAGGCTTTCTCAAGGTCCAATGACACCGCTAATATAGAGCTTCTATTTAGGAAGGCATCTGAAATGTCATTTTCGAGAGTCGCAATGTGGTGCATGGTAGAATGCATTGGTCTAAAACCACATTGGTATGGCGAGAGAAGGTTACTGGTTTCTAAGAACCATATGATCCTTTTATTTACCATTTTCTCCATGATTTTCCCACAGCAATTTGTCATGCTAATGGGCCTGAAACTTGATGGTAAATTGCTATCTTTCCCTTTTTTTAAGATGGGAATAACTATAGATTCATTCCAGAAGAGAGGATAGGCACCGCTCTGAAATATGTCATTAAATACGTTTAGGAGAGTGACAAGGCCTATGTTGGGTAGACTTCAGATTAAAAATCGTAATTGGTTCCTGAAGTAAATAGTTGAAAAAAGAAAAAAAAAATCTTGACAGGAATGTTACTTAATTATGGAAAGCGTACCTCAACCCTAGCGCATGAAATGCATATTCGTGTGACAAGTTTACATGGTAGGGCGTTGACTAAAAAAATAAATAGAAAAAAAATAAATATTTGTGTTTTCTAAAAATGTTAGTAGTTGTTATCGTATTTCTCATTTCGATAGTTGGCGTTTCACAGGCCATGTAACGTTATATACTAGTATGTTGTTGTTTCTTAATCATTTAATATGGATGAGTCAGTAAAGATTGTCCAATCCTTCGCCTCAATCATATTTTTGAGTGAATTAACGAAATTATTTTTCTCCTCTTGACGTCCACCCATTTTTTTTCTACCCTCATTTAATCTTGAAGTTTTTCTCCTTTCTAGAAAATCTAATGTAATATGTATCAGGAAAAGGGCCTGCTGAGTGGATGGCTATGCCCCTCGGGAGCTGTCTGCTTCCCTCCATCTGATAACGATGGAAAATCCATAGGACTCTAGTCATTAGGTGAGTAGTCGAATGGAAATGATGGTCGATAAGCGTTTAGCATATCTACTTAGCCATTAGCAATCCAATATGGAAAACCGGATATCTTATGGAATCGTTTGGCGGTTTTTAGTCTAGCTCTTTCTCTCCGGATATTTTCAGTTATTTTATCATTTTATAGAAATATGTGGACATGCATAGAGGAAAAATAGGCGGCTGGAGCGTAGTACTGACCACAATATCTCCCTAGTATGCGGTATGCTCCATTGATATGTATATATATATATATATATATATATATATAAATGTATCAGTACTCTACCGTAAGAGAGTTTTTTTAATAGGAATCCTTAATAGTGATTTTCTGCAATCCTTGTTTTTTTTTTCGTTTTTAACGGCGCATCAACTATTTGGCTATTAGCGCCGGGCTATCTACAGGTTACCGCCCTTTTATAATGCCAACAGCACGTGGTCGGTCACCCATTCAGTTACTGACCACGCCTGACGTTGCTTAACGTTCGGTAATCCACGGGAACCGGTTCATACAACGTGGCTATGGCCGTTGGCTGCAATCCTTGTTATTATAAGCAATAACATTTACCTATCTGTGTACATAAAAAGTAATTTTGAAGGAACAAAGATCAGGTTCTACTACACATTTAGGATGAAAAATTAAATATGGCCTTATTATAAAAAAAAAAATTGTTTATCGTGTAGGTGTGCTATGCATTCTAGCATATAACGGTTAAACTATTTATTTTAGTTCTTGTTTGGTTTCTTCTGATTATTTTCTGTACAAATATTTTTCCTAAGATTTAGTTCCCTTTTGAAAACGTTTCTATTCAATATTGTATTTTGCTTACTTTTTTTTTTTTTTTTGCAAATAAAGGAGTTTTTTTTAAGAATAAGAAATAGTAAAAATCATGTGTTGTGGGGTGAATAGACTTATGATGTTTGAATAATATTTTCTTTTTCTATGAAAAATTCTCTGCTTTGCAATATCACATTATAAAAGTGAATTTTCGCTGTCAGCAATAATGTTCAACAGGGACAATATTCAACTCAAAATCCTATTTCAAGATCAACGCGCATATACTTAGCTTAAACAAAAATTCCCGATCTGAGCCACTTCAAAGGACAATTAGAGGTCTTAAATTATATTTTATGAAAAATATTTCTTATTTTTCCACTTAGAATCCGAATCTTTGAAAAAAAATAGGCATAAATACGTGAATATCCAATCTCAATAGCCAACCTCCGGTTCAAAATAGAAGTTGATTTTACAGTTAATCTTTGTGAATGAATATAGTTGATTTGCCTATAAAGACAACATCAGATTTTGTGAATAAAATAAATATCTGACATTTTTAAGGGTTGTACGGGGGTTTTGGGCAGACGGTATACGCTCAGTACCTTAAAGAAGACAAGTTGTGGGACAAGTTGATGAACAGCAGTGTCCGGGGTTTCGTGTGAATGGTTCCATAGCAGGTTTGGAATTATATTCGCATTAGGTCATGTGGCACCAATGTCACCTGTGCTGTTCACTTTTTGTCAGTCCTCTCTCCGCCCTTTTAGTTGTTTTTTTTTTTTTTTATTGTTTTTTTCATACGACACCCTTCCTAGTGCTGCTAATGGTATGCATGTTGTTCGGCACGAGAAGGGTGTTAAGACCTGTAAAAAAAACGACCCCCTCCGACTCTAATACGAGCCTCACACGGTAGTTGGTGGTCATGGATGGCAGTCCGTATGTTTTAAGGGCACTGTGCTTTTCCTAATGATCCGGAGTTAGGGCTGATATTAAGAAGGAACCAGACGGTGTTGGATATCCCAGCACGCTTCGTGCAAGAGGTTATTAGGGTGTTTGACAGCTGACTTAACGACATTCGGCAGGTTGTACGTTCAGACTAAATTCTCATGTTAGCCGATTTTATAAGAGCTAGCTGCTTATCAGGAAATTCATCAAGGTGAATAAATAAATCAAAAAAAGAACGAGTTTTCACGTGCAAAAATAAAAAAAAAAATTGTGAGGACTACAGTAATTTATTCTAATTTGGCTTATTCTTCCTGTTTTTTACCTTTTGCATAGGTAAAAAAAGCAATGACATGGAAATTATTTAGTAATATATACTGCAGTCATGAGCGTATATAGGAAATAATTTCGGGGGGGGGGCTGGGGCCATTTCCGGGGTATGAAAAACTAACAATCTAGAACTTGGAATAGTTTAAGCCAACTAAATCGCTATTATACCCAAAGTAAAATATTTTTTTATGAACTAAGTGATCTTATTTAATTTATTTTTAAGGAGCTTATGAGAAATCTTTACCGATCAAATCAAAATTTCGGGGGGGGGCTGCAGCCCCCTTAGCCTCCCCTCCTTATATACGCACATGACTGCAGTTTACTTATTTTCCGGATCCTTCTTTGTAATCGTAGCATATTCTTTATGAACGAATGATTATCATGAATTCCCCTTCCAATTCAATATATATTTATTAAATCCTAAAACTACACATTTTTGATTAAATTTGTTTTAGATGGTAATTTTGAAAATATATAAGCTTCATCAAATAAAACAACCAGACTGGCAATTCTAGATAATTTTAGATTAATGGTAAAAGTAGTTTTACCTCTGTAGGTCAAAAACATTTCAACATATCAGAACGAAACTTTTTTTTAGCACTTTCCTCCGAAGGAAAGTAGCTTGATTGAGGTTGCACTCATTACGGAATTTTTGAAAAATTTCTTCAAATCTTTATCGATCCTACCTAGTAGACACCAAAAATGACCCCGTTAAAATTTATATATATATATATATATATATATATATATATATATATATATACATACATACATATATATATACATATATTTATATATATATATATATATATATATATATATATATAATATATATATATATATATATGTCTGTTAACATGATAGCGGCCAGAGTTTTTGTTTTTTTCCTCACGAAACGTGGTATATAGCGTTCAATTAGCAAACGATTGAACGAGTTCGTTAACCACCAAAATCGATCCACCGGGAGGGGGGGGGGTTTCCCCGGACCTAAAACACTAATTTGACCATGCCAGCCGTAGTTTTTGTTATATTTCAACGAAACTCAGTATTCGTTATGTTGTTCTAAAGAGAGAAATACGTTGTTAAAATAAACTAAATCGGTTCATTAGGAGGGGGGGGGGTTTACTCCGGACCCACATTACCAATTTGCCACTACCAGCCGTAATTTTTGTTACATCTCAACGAAATTCGGTGGTAATCAACAGAGAAAAATGGGTTGTAAAAATAAACTAAATCGGGTTATTTGGAAGGAGAGTTTACTCCGGACCTAAAGTACTAATATACTCATACCGGTCGTAATTTCTGCTGTATTTTAACGAAACGCGGTATACCTCGTGGGTATCTCATGAGAAAGAAGTGCTGTAAAAATGAAGTAAATCGGCCTATTGGAAAGGAGGGTTTACTTTAAACTCTGTTTCTTTAGAATTAGCCCGCCAGACGTAGGTTCCCAAAGCCGCCGCGAGGAGCGCTCTCTCCCACTAGGGGGGACTGTATCCTGTTCCTGCGTCAGATCAAAAGACGGAAATATGAAGTTTTTGTGTATTTATTAAGTAGTGTAGTATCATGTATAAACATAACTCTGGAAGCAAATTAATTTAAAAAATTAATAATTGAACAGTTCTCATAAGAAATGTAAATGAGCAGAACTATTCACGTTTTTATTTTATTTATATAGGTTATTTACAGCAAATTATTCAGTAATGTAGTCTACACTTCAAAAATTCTGAGGAAAGTGCTTAGTTATGCAGCCCCTGCGTGACGGACTTTCTTAATATAAAACTGAGATTTCCTCCTTTCCTGGTTTTAAATAAAGCATTTTTATTCTAAGTTTAGCCTGGAGGATAAATAGGCAAGTGCTAATTGAAAACTTTATATATGAGCGTGTTTATGATATCAGATTTTAGAAAGTCTGAATTCTTGGTAATCAATGCTTATGAATCTTAATCAAAAGAAAATAAATAATTATATCATTTTTCTATTAAGTTTATATTTATTTTACGTTTGTTCCTTTTTTAGATTTAACCGCTTACTTATTAAGAACCATTAGATATAATGTAGATGGAGATAGTTAGCCGCTGTAGAGATACGAAGACAGGTATAGTTGGGATTCGGCTAGGAGAAAAACGTCAGACTTTCAAAAAGAAATCTGTATTTTGGACGTTTCGACTGCAACAATGGCAGCCTTCTTCAGCTAAAAAATATATACAACTTATAAGTAAAGAAAATGTACAAGTAGTAGGTAAAAGACCGGCAGAAATGAGCGGAGTATATATATCAATACAATAAATTTTAACCAATCTTATTTTTAAAAACAATGAAAATACGGTAGTTGGAAAGAAAACAGCATGTAGAACTTGTTAGTAAAAACAGTACAAAAAAAATATTAAACAGTAAAAACAACGCACATTTTTTATGTAGTGAAAAACAAAATCTATTTTTATAAGTGAATACAATTTATAACAATTAATATATAGATACATACCACTAGAGAATGCCTAGGGGGGGGGGGGGGAGGGAGGAAGACCTCGAGGACAACTTAGGTAACCATGGTAGAAGTATGAACGAGTTGTATATATTTTTTAGCTGAAGAAGGCTGCCATTGTTGCAGTCGAAACGTCCAAAATACAGATTTCTTTTTGAAAGTCTGACGTTTTTCTCCTAGCCGAATCCCAACTATACCTGTCTTCATTAGATATAAAGGTATATACGTATATGTTTGAACTTTGATGTATATAATTGAAATCGTAAACATTTATCAATTCAGGACCGTGGAAGAGAAAGGGTGACTGTGAAAAATCTACTTTTTTAAATATTATTTTCTGAGTCAGAAAAATATAGGCAACACGACGGTTATCCTTCTTTCTCTGGTCGCCTTTAGTTCTCTCACAGTTAAACTAAATAGTACCATCATCTCTTAAAAATTCAATGTCTAGGGCGAATCCCGAGTCGGAAACTCTTAGCATTTTGTTGAAATTAAAACATAGAATTTCAATTGCATAATTTTTCAATCAGGTTTATGCACCAGCATTTCATAGAATGAACTAAGGAACTTTGACAATTTTCAATTTTCTAACATCCGGATTTCATGATTCCCCCTTTCTCTTCCAAGGTCCTGAATTGTATGTTACAGAAAAAACATGGTTTTAGTTTAATTTTTTTTAATATAAACGTTATTTTTTGTTTCTAGGTGAGTGTCTCTCGTTATTGAAGTATTTTATGTTGATTAAGGTAAGAATGGCTGTGTTACACGCTGTGAAACACTGATTGTTAAGTTTATTGATCAACACACTTATCCTGTTTTGTTATAAATACTTTAGCAATTTTTTATTTTTAATTATTTAATTACTATGTATTCATCCACCAGAAATTTTAGCGCGTACAAAAATACTTTTCTGCCTGATTTATAAAGTCTAGTTCGTTACCGCCCGCCAGAACACTGGTTTTCGGCGAATTTCGCGCGATAAAATTGTAGCGCTTAAGCCTTTGTGTTGGTTTCCAGGTACTCTTCTTATAGGACTTCTGTTTTAGTGAATCCGTCATTAGAAGTTAATGAATGTTGATTCCTATTAGAAATGTTTATGGCTTTATCTTCAGATTGTATTAGATGTTTTTTCATTTACATTTATATGTGCTACATATATATATATATATATATATATATATATATATATATATATATATATATTCTATATGTATCCTACTAGAGGAGAGGGTGAGGATTAAGCCCCTGGCAGGGAATGGGCCGGGCAGAACGAGGGGTTGTGTGTTTAATTGCAGAAGGGAGTCGGGCGGGGGGGGGGGGGGATATCTGAGGGCGCAGGCCAGTTCTAGATAATTACTCTACCAGTGCGCACCTTCATTACGCAACTCGTCGCCATTACACCGGCCACTCCCTCTCTATCTTCTTTTAGGCTTGGTCTTACTTTGTTCTTTCTTTCATTCCGCTTCACCCCCCCCCCCCTCTAGATTCCTTCTAAGATGTATCCATCTTGTATTGGTATCGTCTCCACTTGGGGGTTTGTCTTCGCAGTCTGGTATTGTATAAGAAACCCTTTTCAAGCATTCTTCTTTAAGTATCCTAATAATTGATGATGTTACAAAGGGATATGATAGTCTTGAGCAACGCTAATTAATTCAGTAATTTATCGCTATAATTACTTAAATAAAAAGTTTATTACTGCGCAGTTTGGCCAGTAGTGGATTCGATTTTTCAAGATTCGCATACATACAAATCGGCGACGTAGGGGGTTAGGGGAGGCTATGACAATTCAGGTAAGCTCCCTCTCCTAAAGCAGGCTACACAAGGTTAGGCAGACCTGTCAGTTAGACCTGAACAGTCCTCCTGAAGGCCAGTCGTCTGAACGTTATTCCGGCCGGTCTGCCAATAAAGACTGTTCAGGCGGCCGGAATATATACGCGCTCAGGCGACCGGCTTTCAGGCGGACTGTTCAGATCTGACAGGCCTGCCTTACCGTGTGTAGCCTGCTTAATGGGCCGCAGGAAATCTTAAGTGTTCTAATAAAATGCACTGAGGTCCTTATCTCCCACTATCGTACATAACCTTCATCGCTATAGGGCATCAAAAATTAGTGCTGGCATTTAGTTCATACTCGTTCTATTTTCATTCATATCGTTTAGCGGTGTATTTTACTATGTTCGAGTCACATATTTAAATGCTGTCATAGGGTACATGTCATATGTCCTCCGCATTGGGTTGGTTACTTGATTTATATTTTTAGGTCAAACAACTTCAAGTTTATAACTATCCGATTTCTGGATAGGGAGGGGGGAAACTCGCTAAAATAAATTCTGAAAAATATGAAATTGGACAAAAGGAAATAGATTTGGTATTTATATATATATATATATATATATATATATATATATATATATATATATATATATATATCGGAGGCCTGATGACCGTGAGTGTTAAGGCGTGCGCACTGAACACTCCGTGTCAAAGGGTCGTGGGTCGATTCCCACTAGGGGTATTGGCTTTTCTTTAGAAATAGAAAAGGCATTAGCCCTATCCTTTCTAGAAAAGAGTGGTAACCAATAACCCGTCCTAAAATTCTTAGTTAATAATTAATGGAGGTTAAAATTTAAATAAATTTGTACATATATATATATCAATATTTTCTACAAAAACTTGTTATCAATCCTGTCCTCTGATTTTAATATTTGCTAAAGGAATTAACGTGTCAGTGACGTAGCCGTAATGTTTTAAATTGTTTCTGTTTTATTTTTTGTTCAAATATTTATTATATTTCATACGACCAGGTTTTGTTTTCCTGTTAACTGTGGAAATTTCAATTGGATTTGTTTTTGTTTAAATTTGAGCAATACATGGAGCTGTTGAAATAAATATATAATGTAGTTATTGTCTTGCTGCATGATTTCCACAGATTATGCTGCTCCAGCGGAACGAATATTTGTATGGATATGGCCCCTAAGGCATATTTCAAGCCTTTTGTGTTACGAAATTATGTTTAAGCTTTTCCAACAATAAACGATCAAATGAGGCATAAAAAGTATGGAGGGACATTCTCCTACATGAGACTGATATATTAATCAGAGCATTGCCGTCGGTATGAGGTTATTAAGTACGCCCCTTACATGCCTAACACATCTGTGCATTGGATTTGCATAGGGCATGCGTCTCGGATTATGCAAAACTACAAGAGGAGGCCCAGGTGTTGCCTTCGAAGAGGCAGACCGTGAATTGGTCCTTCGAGCCGCATCATTAGAAGCGCAACAATAGTTTCAAATTGATGATGGAAACGTAGCGCACAGGCTATATATGCATATTGACATATATCTTCGGCTCTGGGTATGATGTCGGCGTTTGAAAGGTCTGTGCTTCGTTGCAACATAGAACACGTGTAGATGATGGCTTTACGAATCTCTTTGTTTGAAATCTTTATACCCTAACACCACATACAATACTGCAATGTATCTATATTATGTTATTCAATTTGTAAGAGTATAAGCCTTCTAGGTTACTTGACGTAGGTACTTTCTTGCTTCCATTAATGAAGGGTTATCTCTGATGTTAAAGAACGAATGCTACCAATCGATTAGAGGGTTGCAAAATAGATTTTCTGATCAGGAATGGTATGGAATCTTTTAGCTGAGTTTTATTTTTTTGCTTTGCTAAATCTAATAATGACCGCCAGTTTTGCCCATTACGTACAGTTTGCTAGCAAAATATGGGAGGTAGGCACATAAAAACCAGAATAATGTAGGCAAAACAGGTTATAAACATTTTTATTATGTACTAACAAAATGCTTAACAAAATTTTGTTATGACATAATTTTGGGCATTCTTACGCCTTTCCTTCTTCAATCCTATCCCTCACCCTTTCTCTCCTAACGCCTTCTTAAATAATCTTCTTAAAAATTAAATGAATGAAATCAAAATTGATTCTACAGCCATATTAATGTCTTAGCCTAAATATTTGAATAATTTTAAAATGAGAGACTTTAACGATGTTATCTCAATTTTATCTGAGACTCGAATTATCTATGCGTGATCACTTTATGCCTAGGGTCGTGGGTTCCATGCTCACAAGGAGTGAGGGCTATTCTATCAAATAAAGGCAAGGCATCAATCCTATTTTGGCTAGAAAAGGGTGGTAGCCGGTATATAATCTGTCCCAAAACTTGTTAAGTAATTCAAATAAAGATGTTTCAATTATCCGGTATTCTTTAACATACTTAAAGCAAACCAAAAATATCACAGATAACAAGAGGATCATATACAGATACTTGATGGTTAGGTTTCAACTGTGAGAAAAGTTGATGTAATAACCTACAGAATGGTACGATTATCTTTTTGTACAGATAACTTGTAAGTTATCACTCTGGACGTAATATGCAACATAATTTTTCTCAGCTGAGAGGTATTTCAGCCGATGGGAGGTGTTTCAGCCCTGGCGTCCTCGACATTGTGACGTTTTCATTCTGGTTATATATCTACGTTCAGATGAAACACAGAAAGAAATGCGAGATTCCTTGTAAATTATTTGCGAAAAATAACGCTGGAAAACGTAGAGAGAGCTTCAACGGTAACAACCTCAAACCGAGTATCAGTGAGTCGAGATGATGCACAGAACAAACTGAAAATATCAGAGAGAAAACACAATTGTTCAATTTTATGCTCTCTATTTACCGCAGATTGCTAAAACATATTTATCATTCTAAAAATGAGGGGGCTAAATCATGTTCCATGTTTTTTTTACCATACTTAACTATTTCATTTTTTCTAACAATCATTGCAATAAAATATAATTTTATGCCGAGGGTGAAATAAATCTATACGTCAACTAAAAATCAAACCGAGCACCACTATTGCTTGCAGGCAATTCAGGAACACTACAACTTCATCCACTTCTGATAAATGAATGAAGTCTATTTCTGAATACATTTACTGCAGACTCTTTTTAGATTTTCGTAGAACCATCATAATCGGGGCTGTGTCTCCGAATGCGTCACTCTGTGAGAAACAATTAAGGTTATTGTGGCGGAGATCAGAATTATGTACCTGTAAAATGTCAGATTAATAAATAAATCATTTAAATAAATGTTCCAATATATGAAATTTATAATATAACTAGCTGACCCGGCGAACTTCGTACCGCCCAACAGTCAATTCTTTAATTTTTTTTTTTTTTTTGTTAATACTTATTCTGCTATTTGGGACACCGGGTCAGCTCGTAAGATAAAAAAAAAGAAACTTAATAAGTTAACAATTACATTATGTCAAAAAATAAAAATTATAAAAGACTTACACTTCTTTTAATAGTCACAAATAAATCACAATCAAAATTACAATATCAGATTTCTTATTACGATACCTACTTATTATATTTCATTTTATTTTTACTTATTCTAAATTATGTTTCACTTTTATTGTAGTACTTAATGGTACACGATATTTTTTGTTTCATTACCTGACGCGTAAATAAACAGAGCAGATGGTTTTCCTACACGGGAACAGGCCGTTTCCCAATTGTACAATTGACCATGCAAGAAACATGGGTTTTCTAGATTAATACCACAAACACTTAATGACTGCCCTGAGATTTGTTTATAGTCAAACTGAGTTCATAGGTCCAATAGCAACACAGCTGCAGGCACTGTAATGAATTCACAGCAGCTCGATTCAAACTTGCACCATTATTAGTCGAACATCGCGCTTCACGGATCTGTCTTAACCAAATTCTTTCACGTTCATTGCGATCTTCACGTTCCTGGGCAGTACGATTAGATTGATAATTAAATTGATGCGTTGCATTTCGTGTTCTCCTGCCTAAATTTGTCCGCCGCCTTATAGGAGGCATATTTAGTAAGTCACAAATACACAACACTTTAGTAATTTTATAGAAATTTGCGGCTGTTAGATTTAGTAATATTATAGATGCACAGCAAAAACATGTTTATATTTCAAGTGACATTTTACCACAGAAAATTTACATTTTACCATAGTCAATTTGTTTTTGAGTAATGTTACCATCGTATAAATATTGACATTAATATTTATACGATACTAATGTCACTCAATTGTTTTTCCTTCCCAGAACCCCTCCACTAACACTTAAACTTTATTGTATGGTATTAAAGTTCTAATTGACCTTTAAGTATTACTACGAATCTTTTGTATGGGAATATAGAAAAATGGGGTCTTTTTTACTTCGTTTACGCAAATATAAATTAATTTAAATTGCATTATTAACATGTGATTCTATTGTCACCTAGTGATTAATTGTTCTTATTTATTTAATTTTTTTTTGCTTATTCACAAATAACCTAATACGTTAACTGTTAAAAATATTATAATTGAGAACATATGTTTTTATTTAAAAATTAATTTGCGTCACGGAAATGAAAAAGACCCGAAAAGTGTTTTTTTTTAGACTTTTCAGGCAATCTTTTTAATTTTTCTCTCCATAAGAACCATCCTCGTAGTTCAAGGAATATTCTACAAAAAGAATTAGCGGAATCGGTTCAGTTGTTCTCGAGATTTGCGCTTACCAACACATTTAGCGGTTCATTTTTATATAATAGATAGTTTAATTCAGTTATTTGTGAATAGCGAGGTGCAATCAATCCATCAATAACTCATGCAAACCGAAATCCTTAGATCAGATGTTTGGCCCATCAGATGTTTGGCCCGTCAGCTGTTTTTACAATCAGTCATATTATTGTCCTTCCATATTGTCTTAATAAGTGTGTTTCTGGAATTGGAGCGGGGATCAATTCCAGTAGGTAAGATTTAACATTTTTACAAAACCTTCCAATTTTTTCTTGAATTGTATTCTATTCGTGTGTGTGTGTTTAACGGCATCAACGTTTGGACCATTAACGCCGCTTTGTTTATTTTATATTTACTTCTGACAACAGTGAATGCAATGTTAACAATAAGGATCTTGGGAAGTTTCCATAAATTTTGAAAGGACCCTTTGCGATCAGCTCTATAAAATAAAGGTAGAATAGGTCGTCTATAGGTGAATTAGTCCTGCTATTGTTGGTTCTATTAATCAGGCAGAGACGAACATCTGCTGCGTAGGTACGGTGCGCAGGTGAGACCGGGCACTCGATGTTTTTTGGTGAGAAAACGTACGTTATAGGAGCCAGCCAGCAGCGCCCTTTTAACGGATAAAGGAATTCATGAGTAGGGAGGGAAAGGAGGACGGTTTTTTTTTTTTTTTCTCTGCATGATACAGAAGAGGTTCTTTGTTCCTGAAGGAAACTGAATAAGGATACTTTGTGTTGAGGATTTCAGCGTCGGCACGCTCATCTGCATCAGGCTTTCCCACGCTGGCAGGATCATATCGGTGGATGTTGGGTGATTTATGGTGGATATGTAACATTCTAGGGGTTTCGTTTGTCTTGCTTTACGAAAATGGGAGCTTTTTTATTAAATACCCGCATCTCTAATCTATACATATAATAAAATTCTAACAGATCGCTGTCTGTACATGGAAGATATACGGGAAAAAATACTATTGGGGGCCTTTATCATCACAATAGTAGGTAACCAAAACATTATTTTTAGAATATTTGTCTGTATGTCTGCTGTCTGTCAAACACTCTATACACACTAGGTTTTTACATTCCCTAAGGGGGCAGCTTAGCGGCTCTGTCGCGTTTAACGATCCTAGCAGCCTGTATATGCCTAATATCGTGTATAGAGAAGCATTACTGTAAAGTATATCCCCAAAAAAAACATAAATGTGAAATAGAGGCCAAGTTCCTGCCCCCACAAAGAAACACTCCCTTCCTCAAAAATATCCCCTCCTAAAACCCCCCAAAAACGCCTTACCATTCTACACTCCAAAAAAGTAGTATGAGTTGGTGTATTAATTCAACCAAAAATATTTGCCAATACAAGAGATGATACAAGAAAGAAATGTCCAAGTTCATTACTTGGAAGACCTCATAGTTACTTACTAAGAACAGTAAAGACACTTCAACTGACCTTTAAAAACAACAATAAAAATACTTATATCCAGTTACTAAAATATCACTTTCCTCAACCAGGTATATTCTTAAACTTGGCAATGTTTTTTTGTGCCGAAATTATCTTTAGAGAAAAACTAAACATTGCCAAGTTTAAGAATATACCTGGTTGAGGAAAGTGATATTTTAGTAACTGGATATAAGTATTTTTATTGTTGTCTGTTGAAGGTCTGTTGAAGTGTCTTTACTGTTCTTAGTAAGTAACTATGAGGTCTTCCAAGTAATGAACTTGGACATTTCTTTATTGTATCATCTCTTGTATTGGAAAATATTTTTGGTTGAATTAATACACCAACTCATACTACTTTTTTGGAGTGTAGAATGGTAAGGCGTTTTTGGGGGGTTTTAGGAGGGGATATTTTTGAGGAAGGGAGTGTTTCTTTGTGGGGGCAGGAACTTGGCCTCTATCTCACATTTATGTTTTTTTTTGGGGGGATCTCATTACTTTTTTCTAAGTATTAAATAGAATTTAGTTGCCGCATACCTACTGGCTTTTGTACTTCTTGTAAAACCAGGGTCTTTGGATTCTGCATAAGGTTCTCCTTACTGCTTGATATTTGATACCAATAATCAACCTACATACATCTAATCACTAGAATAGAAATGTTAGAAGCTCTTCCAGATGACATTACTCTAGAGGACAAATTGATTGCTCTCTTAACTAAACTATTACACTGTAAAACACAGGAATCTTATCCCGAGGATAAAGATCACAATAGGGAAAGTGCAGAAGGCCTTCAAGAAAAATATAAGAACAAAGACGATACATTTTGGGTTTGTGATCCTAAACTTTGTAATTTAGATGGCTCGACTTTGAAAAACTTAGTATCTGCTTTGAAGTATATTATGCAGTGAACCCCTTCGACTTTATTTACTACATTTAAGAAAGAAGTCACATCTGTTTTTGTTAAGATGCGTCGAAATGTTTTTTAAAACATCTAATATAGGTTCTCCTTACCAATACGATTCATTTGATACCCCACATGATGGGTTTCAGAAGGAATGATGGCATTTCGATGGAACAAAAAGTAGAAAACGTCATAGGTAATATGACACTCCCGTATCAAGACCATCAAGTTTTGTCAAAATAGGCCAAACGGTGTGAATTTTTATAAGGAACAAACATACAGACAGACAGCTGAAAGACCTTTTTTACCTAGCCTAGTGCATTCCCCGGACCAAGGCCTACCTGTGTGCTAAGTTTGGTCAAAATCGGTCAAATGGTGTGAATTTGTGTAAGGAACAAACATGAAGACAGACAGCTGATAGACGATTTTGACTAGCCTATGACACTACCCGGATAAAGACCGACATGTGTGTCAAATTTTGTCAAAATCGGTCATACGGTGTTTATTTGTATAAGGAACAAACATACAGACAGACAGCTGGTATAAGATTTTTACCGAGCCTATATGCGTCTAATTGTTTCTTAAAACATCAAATATAGGTTCTTCATACCGAGACAATTCATTTGATACCCCACATCATGGGTTTCGGACGGAATGACGGGTTTCCGAAGGAAGTACAAAACTGGCACGCCCCCGCCCCGGAAGCGGAGTCAAACACAACTTTTCGCGATTTTTCGATTTTTTCCTTTAATAACACCTTCATATCTATCTTCATGCAAAATTTCAAGTCTCTAGCATCTTGGGAAGTGCCTAATAATTTTGATGAGCCAGTGAGTGAGTGAGTCCTATAAATCCCGATTTTCGGTCGCTTATATCTCAGAAACTATTCGATGTAGAATTATGAAAATTTCCAGTTTTACTCACATCTAGTAGAATAATACCTGTGTAAAATTTCATAACTTTATCTTTACCTGGTTGAAAGTTATGAGAGGGTAAAAATCGGCTCTAAGACCGCCTGTAATATACACACAGTATCCTTAGGCCGGAACTTGGCCTGGCGCACTACCGTGCGCCTAGATTTTTTTTTTAAATACCCATACGACGATATTTATAATCCAAAATAAACCAAAAGATATATCCAAAAATTCTGCACTAAGTCACTATTCACTGGACGAAGTCGCGGGCACAGATAGTTTAATATAAAAATAAACACATTTTGAATAACGTAGTAAATGTAACAACACGTACGATAACTTGAACCCCTTTTTAAGGGAGGTTTGTGCTCATTCCCTCATTGAAAACCCAATCAAGACAGGAGGGTAGGGATAACTCTTAAGATTGACGAATCTTGCTTTACAAAAAGAAAATATAATGTAGATAGCAAGTATCCAAAATAATAGATTTTCTATACGATTTGCCGGGAAACGATATAATGTTTCATGTGTGCAGTTGTTAACGGGTTATCCGGAGCGCCCCAATGTCAAGAAAAATTATACTTTGATTACTTATCAATTGATGAATAACTTATACTATGACTAGAACCGTGCTTTAATAAACTGCACAAAATTATGAAGTAATGTTAATTTTGATGATACATTATTTAACGCAACAAAATAACTACTTATTTGCCGTGATAAAGCACGAGTATTCAGCTAGTGTTTAATAAATATCTTCTCTTGTGAAGACATTATAATTCGAGATAAAGTTATGAAATCGGAATCACTCCGTCACTATAAAAAATGAGTTCATATCGTATTTATAAAAGGATTATTCTATTGTAAAATTTGATCGTGACCATTATTCATACGATGGACTTGTAAATGAACCCAAGAATGCTATCAGTGTGGATGCTGTACGATAATTGATAGTACAAGTAAAATTTCTGCATAAATGAAATAAATTATTAATTATATATAATAAATAATTATATATTTGCTAAAATAAACAATAGAAGAATTTTTTTTTTTTTTTTTTTTTTTTTTTTTTTTTTTTTTATCGGCGCATCTACATCTTGGTCATTAGCGCCGACATCCAGGGTGCAGCGAGGAATTTTACCAGCGAGCCATGGGATGATAAAATTCCTGCCGGAGGTTGGGAATCGAACCCACCATCTCCCGCTTATGAATCCAAGGCGCTAGCCATTAGACCACGGGAGACCCCGAAAAAGAAGAAATCTCGTAAAATAGAGTTATATTTAAAATTCGATATGTTCATCGCCCTTCGCCTGCTACTACTGAAGACCAATGGGAATAGTCTACGGTGGAACACTTGTGGTTTGGCAGAAATAGCTTCTTGTAGTTGCCTTGAGTTTTGCTTGACAATTCTTGATAGTCTTTATATGGATTTGAGATGTTTTTAGTTTTTTTCTTTCTTTTCTGTATTTTGCTGATATCTATCTCCTCTAAATCATTATTTGCAAAGCTCCGGAGCGATTCAATAAATATATTTTAACAGATTACCATTTTAAGGTTTTTAGTACTGATAATTGACACCTCTTTGGATTTAAGTTGATAAGGACTAATGTTGTCCTGGTCTGAAAGGTAAATGTTAGTTCAATGTACCTTGAGTCAGGTCGTACCTTTCATTATATAGATAAGGTCGAGACGGATGTCATGATCCATAAATCCCGGTACCTCATTACTGTCGACTTTCTCGGTCAGGATGCTATTCCTCTTGCGTCTACTGTCGATTAGTGATGTCTCCGAAGATGAACAGTTTCAATCGAAAGTTATTTCTCAGTAATGAGTTAAGATGATTATTTTCTATAAGGAATTTTGGAATAAGTGGTGTCCTTTGTCGCCTAAGAATAGTCCATTCACCTATTAGGGTGCCAGAGTCTAACTTGTACAGTCCATCAAATTAGAAATGTAAAACCAATAGAATAACTGTACAGTCTAATGAAGCCAGGACTCTGCAGGCCAGGCCTGACGTGTGTTGACAAAAGGATATTTGCTTCACATACAGTGGGTTTACTATAACTGGACTGTGCAGTCCTGGCCTTGTGGTTTATTAACATATCGTTTCTGTGCTAGATCCGTGCAGTCCAAAATTTGAAGCAAAACATGGTAAAACTTTAATTAGAAAACATTTGGAGGGGTCGGGGGAAAACATTGCCGAGCAATATTTCTAACAAAACTTAATTGTAGCTACTATATGTTGGATATTGTGCAGGAATATCAGTCTCTGATGATGCTACTAAGATATGACTACTTAATCTTGTTCTCCCTAACCATGTTAAGTGATAGGCCCACGTAATATCCAACATATAGCAGCTACAGTTAAGTTTTGTTAAAAATATTGCTTGGCACAATTTTGCCCCTTCCCCTTTCAATTATTAACTGAAAGCACACACGCTAAATCTTTTACAAGCTCGTTTACTTTACTGAGTCCCAGAACATCGATCTAATTTGTGGATCGATCCATATTCGAGAATCGCCCATCACTAGTGCGTCCTCTCCTCGTAGCTCTGATGAAGGCTTGAAATACAAGCCAATACGTTGCAGCATTGCCTGAAATTATTTTGGGGGCCTGACCTTGACTAGTGACTTCTATGACCCAAAGTACGAGGACTTCTCAATTCGAATAATAGGATTTCAGAAGACGACATGAGGTTAAGGACCATTCCAATATTAGATGTTGGTAGAACTTAGTATAACCGATCTACTAAAATAATTGGGTTCACATAATAAATAATGCTGTTTTATTACTTTTTATTGCCGTTCTACGATGCCCAGTATGCTTTTGGTTACGGCTTCCTAACAGTTATCTTAATAACAGATTTCGAATAAAAATCCTGGAAAATCATCTTTTCGAAAGATTTAATTACTATTTGTATTTCATTATTATTTGAATAAATAAATTATCTAAATTAGTTTTTGAATGATAGCGTACTTACAAAAGATGAAGGCTTATATCCGTTAGTACTTGATGGGAAATGTAGAGTTTTGAAATGGCTTGTTGAGCTGGCGACCTTTCTTCAAGAACATTGCTACCGCGAGAGAGCGACACTGTACAGCCTCTCCCCATATAGTATTTGATTCATTTCACAAAGATAATCTCTTTATTGAAAGTTTAGTATTCCCAAAAAGTATATAAATATTGTGTATAATAAATATGACGCCATTCCATCTATCTGTAGCCATGGCTCCATTGGAGGACTTAATAAGTAATTCTTTGCTTACGAAGTCCGTTAGTGTTTTTGGTTGAAGCACCTAAACGGAGAGCAGAGTGTTAAGATTTTAAAACTTCCATTCTTACCATTTTCTTTCTTCCAGTTTCCATTCGGCTTCTTTCTCCAGAACTGTCCTGTTATTGGCAGTGATATTTCGCCCACATCCCAATGGGCTTCATCAGACTTTGATCCTTGTCTCTTCAGATAGGGAGGAGCTAGCTCCTACCTGAAAGAAGATAGATGTTGGTGAAATATCACGGCCAACAACAGGACACTGCTGGATAAAAAAGCTGAATGGAAACCGGAAGAAAGAAGCCCCAGCGAGGAAGGAGAAAAACCAGTTTCTTATATATTTATTTAGGTATTCAAGCATAATTAAAATAACTATCATGATACAATTTTAATAGTTTCATCAATTATGTAATTTATTATTACTTTATGTATTTTTATTTTTATAAAGAATCATATAGAGTTAAGGATTAGTTGTGGATGTTTTCTCCAAAAATTATGAAATGTTCTCTGCAATCTTATTATAAAAATTGTACAAAATAAAATGATTGCACAATTTTCATATTAAGTAATAAATATGCATACTTATGTATACCTATGTGTCGATAAATACATATCGGTCCGGAATTCTGACATGTCTTCCCACGCTCCCCTAAATGGACCTTCTTAAAAATAAGTACAGCCTAAAGGAACGTAGAGAAACCTTCCGCTACCTGGCCTGTATGAAAAAGGTGTAGTGCAAATAAAAATCCGATTACTCAGAGGAACAGTAGTCACTAAATTGAAAAATAATATTTCTCCTATTATTTGTTGAGAAAAAGCTTTATTTTTTGTCCAATAAATTAAAAAAATATTTATGTTTGAACTACGTCAATATTTTAAAGAGCTAACTAAAAACATCTGATTGATACCATGTAGATGATCCGTTGTTTTGACTTGGCCCAGTTTTCTATGTTCATTTAGGACTTATTTTTAAGGCTCCTGAAGAGGAGCCCTGGGACGACGGAAACCATGTAGAGCTGCTTTAATAAATTAACTGTTGTGTTAATTTTGCTTTTGAATTTTTGAGCTTCCTTTCCTCAAATCCCTCATGAAGGCTTGAATATTTGATTTTAAAGTGTAGTATTACCAATGACGGCTAAAAAGGGGCTTTGGGGGGCTAACCCCCCCCCCCCCCCTAGAATGAAAATTCAAAATCTCTTTCGAGGATCAGGATTTAGTGGCGATTAACATTTTATCAGAATTTCTTTCGATTAAGTTAAAAAAATAATAGTTTTAGGCAAATCAATGTTAATAAGGTCTAATTAATGTATGTTCTTAGTTTATCAAATACTTCCTTAATTATTTCCAGATGCCTGGTTATAAAAATTTGATTCTACACCCCCAGGCATGGCCCATACAGAAATGTTTGTCGAGAGCTGCTTATGAGTAGGTATTACCAACTATTATAACCGAACCCAATTATGTCCACGCTGATTAAAATATGAGTTTCCAAGTTTAATACTATTCTTTGACTTCCAAGGGAGTGTAAGCATTGAATGAAGAGATATAAGACAAGAGCCTAGAGGAGGAAGACTGGACGAGGGTTGGTTAGAAGTATTGGGCGTGGATTTCTCTCTCCCTCCAATTAGAGAAGGCCGTGTTAATTTTACCCCCACTACTTCCCTCTGTTGGGGCGTGGCCATCTATCTCCCTCCCCTTTCATTTACAATTAACACTTGGCCACTAATTGTCCTCTGTTCAAGGCGCAAGCGTGGCTCCTCCCATTTTCTTCCCCAGTTCTCTTTGTTCCTCTCTTCTTCCATCTTGTTAATTATTCCTTCTTGGCCCGGTAGTTGGGAGATATTGGAACTCTGGTAGAGTGGTGGGGGGGGAGAGGTTAATTGAAAATGTACTCACCTCAACCTCGTCTTTCGATTCTTCCCGCGCTTTAGCGTCACTTCCTCCACCGGCTTCATTTCATGCTTCATTAAATATGTCGACAGGCGCGTACCGGGGGTAAAGAGAGGGTTTTTCTTGCGTGCCCTGATGAGGTATGAAATGATACAACACAGGCCAGCCTTATATCTACTTAGGCGTCTTTATTAATCCTTTCGGAACTGAATGTGGTAGAGCCGCTTAAAAAATATTAAACACATGAACGAAAATGTACATGTTAAACAGTTTGAAAGACGGCTTAGACATGGCATATCCAATGCCTAGTGAATATGAGGGTAGTACTTGCCATTAGTGAGTTTATCATATAAGGACTTATACCTACGTTAAACAGGTTCTTATTTAGGAATAATTATTAGTTAACGCAACAAGTACGATTGAATAGGATATGATTCCATTTACTAAGCTACAAGTAAGCTCCCCAACACCATTATGTTACCAAGTTGTCCCTTGTCTACTTAGAATAATCAACTCAAAACCAAGTCGAGTAAACGGTTCAAAAAGTGTTTAGTGACAAGTTAGTTACTGGACGGAACGTACTGAAGGCACTTGTCCATTTCCTGAGAATCCGTAATTCAAACACATGACGAGTCAAAGTCGAAAATTTTGCACAAAAGGTCAATAAACTTAGTCTCAAAATTTCTCCCAAATTAATGCATTTTTTTTTATTTAATTACTTGTTGCTTATTTTTTTCTGTCCTCATGATGTTTGTCCTTTTCTGGGAGGGTAGTGCCAGCCCCCATTATACGGTTCATTACTTCCTACATTTCCCTGGATCGAACCTTCTTCTCTCTCGTTCAATATCCATCCGCCCTTAAAGCATTAATTATACTAATATCCTTTCCTTTATTACCTTATTCTCCTTCATTTCACACTCCAACGAGTTATTAAACAATAAAAATAATAATAACAAGGTTGTGGACCTATCTATTTGGAAGTGGGAGATATTTTTTCAAGGATTTAATTTAATTGGGCGTTAACAATACAGACTTAGACTTGAAGACTAGCAACTGAACTGAACTGTGGTCTAAGTGTTACCTTATTAATAAAATATGGAATGGCTAGGAACGTATATAGGCGATTTGAAATATGCATTCTTTAAAAACTTTACTCGACTATGGTTTGAAGCTAGGAAGCGTAATTGACAAGTTACCCGAATGCTAAATAACTTGATCTCGACTGAAATTGCTCCCAATACAGAGTTAGACATCTCTGCTTTGTTTAAGCATGCAAAGTGAAGTTTCGACTGCGGTTATTAAAGAATAAATTCATATGAATCTAACTAATGAAATAGCCCAATTCAAAACGTTTGGATTCGAGCAATTGAGGTTGCACTTATTTTTTGGCTGCCGAGAAAAAGTTTTATTTTTTCGACACAAAACCTAATTTTTAGCATTCCCTTAAAAACTTTTCAACGAGTTTGTTTATCAGCAAACCAGTCCATCCGGAATGGGGCTTACCGGCTCCCGTATCAAATTATTAATAATTCCCTTACAGTAGAATTTTTCTATGTGTGCAACAAAAACCGACATACATTGTGCACACTGAAATAAGAATTTTTATTGCATAAATTAACTAAATCGATCCGTTAGGACTGTGTACTTTATCCGGAACGAAATTATTTCTTTGCCCGTTCCGGCCGTTATTTTTAATTCTTTGCGCTCGGTAAATGTCATGGCCAAATAAAGAGAAACAAGAAGATAGATGTAAGTAGGGGTTCACCACCAACAAAAGTGCATACATAAATTCATAATTGAGTCTGCTGTTCATTAAAAATATCTGACAGAAAAACTATTCATGTATTAGGTATATTTATGTGGGTCATTTTAAGCACATTTTTCAAGAATGCGGCGTAACCTGGCATGTCCCCTTGTTGCTAGCACGCTGAAATTTCCTTCTACAGCAGGGATGTTTATAAAAGCGTGGAAACCTGTGAGCGCGGCACCGAGAAGCAGATGCGTGATTTATGTACTTATAAAATATTATTTTACTATAAACTTTTGCTGTTATTTTAAATATTTACTTTATTGTTAATATTAATTAATTATACATGAAAAAAAGCAATACGTTTTTCATATGGTCGAGCGCTTTGTCCCACAGTTTGCTTACTTTATAAATGTTACGGAGTTTCTGTGGTGGCATGTTTACTCTCTTTAGATTTTTTAATAAATATACGAAGTTAGCCTTCATTTTAATTATATTCTAAGAAATAACTCGCTTGAAACTATAGACAGCCTTATTACAATGTAGATAAATTTCAATGTTTCACTTTACGGCTCAAAAGAGCATTGGGGGCCGTGAAGGGGTTGTTGGACCCCTAGACCTTCTTCCCATTACTAAATGAGGATTTTAAAATTTCACTGGGGAGCCGGCAGAATGCTGAAGGTGCGAGGGAGAGAGAGAGACATGGGGAGAAAGGGGGAGACCAGGGAAGAGGGCGGCAAAATTGCGCCTAATTCCAATATAAAAAATGTATAGAAGAAATTAAAGTTTGGGAGCCCTCTCCCCTTACCCACGGAGCTCTAGAAGGAGCTGAAATTATTTTACTGAAATATTGATCAGAAGAAAGTTAAACCACCCCCACTCCTTCTCCCCTTTTCTCATTCCTTGAAAGAAGAAGAAGAAGAAAAAGAAAAAAAGAAAAGAAAAGGAAAATGCTGGAGCCTCGTTATGTTTTCTTACGAGCCGCTCCCTCGGACCCCAACACTTCATATTGATTGGGAGCCCTCCCCGAGTTCCCTACCTCAATTACAGACTATCTTAAAAGTATATGGTTTTATGCTCCAACATTTTATTGCAATATTCTTACCGACACTCTTAGAGTGATTTATGATTTAAAGTCATCGCTATGCACCTTCAAACATTCTGCACAGAGACCAATATCCCTTATTTACTACCATTTCCCTTTTCTCAAAGAAAGATAATATTCCTGTTACAAACCCAAACATAAAAGTTTGAAGGGAAAAGATTGAGAAAGCTTGCTTTTTAGCAGGCTTTCTCAATCTTTTCCTAGTTCCCCTGCTATATTGCTGAAGAAGGCTGCCAATAAGCAAGCTTTCTCAATCTCTTTTTAGTTCCCCATCCATATCCCTGAAGAAGGCTGCCAGAGATCAAGCTTTCTCATTTTTTTCCAAACAATATGGCAGAGGAACTTGGAAAAGATTGGGAAAGCTTTCTCAATCTCTTCCTAGTTCCCTACCCACATTGCTGAAGAAGGCTGTCAGAGATCTGGCTTTCTCACTTTTTTTTCTAAACAATATAGTAGGGGAATTAGGAAAAGATTGGGAAAGTCTGCCAAAAAGCAAGCGTTCTCAATCTCTTTGTAGTTCCCCATCCATATCGCTGAAGAAGGCTGCCAGAGATCAAGCTTAACTGCTATCCTATCACTATCTCCTCCAGCCCCGTATAGCAAAGGTTCTCTGAGTGGTCGGTATCGCCCCCGAGTGGGCGATGAGGCTATCTGAGGGGGCAATTGAAACTTTAAGTAATATTGGAGGGTGTTAAATAAAGCTCTGTAGCGAGTATACCGGAATGGGTAAAAGTAAAGCCTTTTTAGATATTCTGACCCTTCATTATGTATAGTTTCTGCTGCTCAAGTCGCGATATTTGAATGCTAAATGATTTTCACATAGAAAAGAATTACTATTCATTTCCGTTTTACTTCAGTGATTGTCGAAGAAATATCAAATTGGTCATTCTTCATTAATTTTAAGTAGTAAGTCTCGTAATTAGTATTTCCTATACGTATACCAAAAGCCTACACGTCTTATGTCTATGCAAGGAACATTTGCTTCAAAGTGAATATTTCGTTTTTCCTTTAGGGATAGCCTATTTAACATTTGTGGGGTTGAGTCAAGCGATGTTGATCTATGCTAATCCAATTATCATAACTTGTTATAGTTGTTATATCTACTCCGGCATGAAATGTTATCAATCTATATCTGCAACATAGCAGTATTAATGAACAGTTTAACAAAATAACTGAATAATTATTAAAATGGAAGTAGTACAGTTCAGGCTAAACAATTTGGCTCACTTCCTCATTCTGAATCCCTCAATTCACAGTGTTTCTGAATCAAGTCTCTATTAAAATGCCAGCTTATTAAGGGTTACTCATTATTTATGCATACTCTCCTACTTGGTTTTCACTTAAGGAGGGACGTGTTTTTTTCTGATTTGTTTGTTGTTAGCTTAACTTACATTTGAAGGGTTGAAGTTCCAAGTGTTATCATGTTTTTGTTGATTTCTTCTTAGCTCTATTCTTACCTTATTTATGCATACAGTCCAAGACTTGGTAGAGAGTGTCGATCCTGTTGGTTCAATCTAAGAACCACTGTGAGAGCTCCTCTCGAATGTAAGGGGAGCTGTAAGACAGGGATTCCCACGTCAGTCACTCCTAGGGGTAAGTATTCAAATGAAGGAAGTCAGAAAGCGGGGGTCAGGTGAATTGTGACCAAGCACCCAAGAGTCTGCTGTCAGTCAAGCGCCCTCCGCCCTAAATTGGCCGCTCAAGGGACTTCCAATTTACCCACCCGCTCAAGGCTCATTGTTCCGAGGATCTCTCCATGTAAATCCGCTGATTAATGTGTGTCTCATGTGGAAGGAAGGCCACACCGAGAGAGTCCTGTGTCTTATACTAGTCTTTGACTATCGCCTTTCACATTTAGTTCAACGTGGCACCTTCGTACTGATTTCAGTTATTGAGTTTTCTGAAAAACGGTCAACAATAATCGAATGTCCTAACAAAAAATTCATTGTAAAACTATCCAAGTAATTAAGGGTAAATGATTGTTTTTACATGGTGTTATCCTAAAAAAATAAAGCCTTCCCGCAAGAAGTGTGAAAACTTGCCATTGTAGAATACATGTGTGTGCTCTATACATGTGTTTTAATTAACACACATCTGTTGTCTTATTAATATATGTCTTGCTTTAATGACATGGAGGTACTTCTAACCTCCTCCGACAGTGCAAAGGGTTTTGTGTTCAAGCCCGACTTGGTTTAATATCTTTTGTTTGGGGGGGGGGGGGAAGAAAAGGCCTATCCTCTGCCAAGGCTAAAAAAGGGCCTTATCCTGTTAATTACCCGTTCCAAAATATTTTCACTCTTGTACTTTTGGACATTTGCGAATGATGTAAATCGGGTACCATGAAGTTCTTTTTAAGAAGTATGAATTAAAATCCTGTAGTTCTTCCTTAAAATCCTTCTTTTTTTTTCTTTTTGTTGGCTCTTCCCCTGATTATATTTTCCGTCTTCTTAGGATGACTTTTTTATTCTAACATCATCATATTAAAAATACTAAACGGCTCGAAATTTTGTGTGGATTTAAGAAGGACTATCTATGCACAATCGAAGAGTGACACTATTACTAACAAAAATGTTGTGTAAACCTGAGCACGGCCGTTTTCTAACTCATTGTTTTAATATTGTAACCTTCCTCCACGTTCTTGAACCAGGTGATAGAAAGAGGGATTCTTTTTAAAACACCATTCCTAATGAGAACATTTTTGTGAATGAGATGTTATCACTAAGAATATTTTTTTTATATTACTTCCCCTCCGTATCCATCACAGTGCTATATTGCTTGCATTTCATCAGAGCTATACTTTCAGAACATCAGAGCAATATATTCATATGAGGTAGTAGTTAGTCGTTCTAGTTTTTAAATATCATTTTTTTTTATTACCTATATGAAAAATATCACGTATATTATAAACAAATTGTGGCTTAGCATCTAGAAATCGTTTTTTTATAAAGTTCTTTGTACACAAGGCGGAGTACAAGTTTAAAAGGCTCAGTTAATGACCAGTTAACATACAACTTCTTTATATTACAAACACATTTGGAGCTCTAATCATTTGGTGTAATAACTCAGAATAGAGGCTCTGCTCTGCGTGCCTAGGCTCTAAGCACCATACCAATGGTTGTTGGTAAGCTCCAAGGCTTTGGTTGTTTGGAAGAACCAAATCGTTGGTTGGTGATGAACAATAAATTATCGGTTGGCGGTAAGCAACAAATCATTGGTCGTTGGAAAATTGTCAAACTAATGATTGGAGTTAAGCGGAATCTTTCATGATTCTATGAACCGTCGTCCTACTACACCTTGAACTTGGGGTTTTCCCTGGGTTCGATATTCTCTAACAAACCTGTGTGACTTTTGAATCACGCAGTGCACCATGAAGAAGCACACTATACTTCATGCGCTTCGTAGACCATTTACTCAAAGATTGCAATGTTGCATTCCACCTTTAACCATCCCTACTTAATTGCGTTTTTCTTCAGCACGATGCCCTTTAAATATCCGCAACGGAGGCGTCAACCAGCATTATCCCCGATCGTTGGTGTAGAGTCCCCGATAATCACTGGGACTATTTTTCTTGCATTTTCTCGCCTATAATTGCGGGGTCATTTCCAACCCTCTTGTCACGATCCCCTTGGTAACGGGTTATAAGATTTAAAACCTTTAATACTCGTCGGAAGATGGAGACTAGTCATTTCATATTTATCTTTACTATCTTGAGTCATTACTCCTACCTCTCGAGGCTTCGATTAACCTCCCATGGACTTATTTAGATAAGCCCTCAATGTTGTAGGTAATAGGTTTAATGTCAGTCATGTTAACGCGATTAACTTAATACTAACTTTCAAAGCGGACTTTTAATAATTAGTTATTACGCAATTAAAGGAATCCTCCCACCCCGTTAAGGTGGCTCGTGTCCACTTATATTTCTAACATTGTTATTACTATCTATTAAAAAAAAATTGTCTTTAGTAATTCGTGATTTTTGCGAGGTTATTGCTATTTCGTAACTCTTACCCACGTTGTAGGAAATTTTGTTGGTGTTTAAATTTTAAACTCTAGTCACGTTTAAGCAGCGAATCGACTGTTTTATCCTCAGCCAGTGTTTATTATTACCTTAGCAAGTCCACAGGACCTTTCTATATATATTGGAAGCCTCTAAGAACGAAGCTCATCTTTTTAAGATTGAGCGTCCAATATTTGTTTGAATCCCAATACTATTCCATCACATCCTATACCATGTTGAGAATTATCTTATATTGTCTGAACTTTCCTTTATTTAGTATGCTCGACAGGTGTCCACCCTCATGATGCCTTTTCACTAGTATTACGCCATGGAATTAACCAGCAAAATCTGTCAATCTGGTGGGGCGGTTTACTACGGACACAATTTTTTTATATTCTATATTCTTCTAGATATTTGTTATATTACAAAAATCGGTCCATTAGGAGTTAGTACATACGCCAGAGTAAAATTAAATAAAAAGTTAATAGTTGAGTCAGTCGTTCATTTCAAATATAAAATAGCAAAACTGTGTTTATTTTTTATTTATAAAGATTATTTTAAGCACATTCTACAAGAATCCTGTGTTAATTAACCATCTTGCTGGGGAGTGTAGTTATTTGTGCAGCTGACTGATTATTATACTTATATTGCATTTTAATTTATTTTTTCTGAATCTATATTTAGTTAAGTATTAATTAATTGTTAATTTCTTTTAGGATTTTGTATTTGAGTAGAGTGAACCTCTCGCGAGTGCATTATCACTACTACACTCCAACGGAATTCCCCCATCCGTGTATTCCCCAGCGAAAAAACACTCTCTGGCTTTGGGGAGATGAATTTTTTAAAGGGACTTAAAATCATTGAGGGGTTACCTCCTGTCTTTTAATAATTTATAAAGCCCGCCTTATGAGATGGTGATTTGAGTGCTGTCTGCTGTACACCTGATCCGCTCTCTCCCTTCAGATGGTGGTATTATCACGCGTCTGTTATCTACTGTAACGCCTGAAATATTTGGTAGGCCATTTTTTAATGGGAAGCTGCTGGTATTCTTTTAAGGGTTTGTCTTTCCTTCCTGTACGCCGGAAAGAAACACGCTGATGACGCCAACCTAGAATGCTGACGAGATATTACCCAAAGGTCACGAGATAACTGTTCGTTCAAAATTCATGTATATTTCTCTCTTCGCGCTCTATCTTCTACAAAATAGATTTGATATTGGTGAAATTGGCTAAAAATAGATTTAACCATTTACGAAAAGAGTGCATAAAACTATACATCCCGTTTTGGTGGCTGTAAACGGTTTAAAGGCTAGTCTCTAGTCTCTCGGACGCTAGATCGGTCCTGGAATTGGATGGTAAAAATCTGGCTTCTGGTCCCGATTTGGTGTGGCGAACAGGCAGAGAGGTCGGGAGATATTTCCAACCTATGTTTGCGGACAGACCACGAAGGACAGAAATAATCTGAGGAGTAGGTCGGGAGCCCAAAAACGGGCCGCGAAGATACAACGATCTGTCGATAAGACGGGACCAGGAACGGTAACGAGCAGATTCCGATATTCAGATAAATATCTCGAAAACAGTTGTGAAATCGTGGTTAGCGTAAGGCAACCATTCGAAAACTTACTAAATTTCGTACAAAAACGGTTCCCATGCCCAGTTCCTCCGCGTCGGAATTTTTTCATGCTTATGATTTGTTAGAGCGTGAGATGCCTAAACATTCGGTGATCTGGCAAAGTACGAGAATGTTTCTCTTTTAGAACGTTTCAATTTGAAGAGTATAGGTGCTTTCCATGAGCTAATAATAAGTTAAGAAATGGTTTGAGATGTACGTTTCGTGATTCCATGGACGACAAATATTATTTATTTCGTGGTTCTGATTTGTTGACGTATTACAGCTGCAGCTCCCACACCTTCCTCTGAATTAGAACCATCAGAATAGTAAATTATTCATAAACCAAATCTGAAATAATAAATAAAGTATTCTTTTCGCCTTTGGATGGAATATTGCGAGAGTATATAAGGCCAGGAAGGGTAGTGTGAGATGCCTACATATTCAGGGATCCGGACTGAGCTAACGAGCGGGGGATAGGTTTACGATTACCTTCCCGTCCGAGCACAATGTGGCATAAAACCTGGCCTCCCCCTTCTTCTTCTACCGGCGACTTCTGCATTCGAAAATAATGGCTATTATAATCGGGACAGGGTACGTGATCTGGATCCACTCAGGACCGTGCACAAACTGTCCCTAATGCAGGGGCCTGCTACCAATATCTTTATAGCGGCTGGTCATACTTCAGCTCCTCTTTGGGCCTTTCTCCTTTTCTTCAGCCCTAGGCTTCATTATACCACAGCCCTAGCTCAATTCTAGGTTCCAATTCTTGCAGCTACTCTATCTCTCGGGGAGTTACATAAATTTCCTCGCTACTTTCAATTCCTCTTACATATATGTCTGTCTTTTCCTTGATTCTCCCTCGGTGGACTTCTTCTAAGACTTGACAAGGCTCAGGATTGGTTTTTCGCTTCTGACTAACTATTTAATGGAGAAATGAAAGTCCAATATGCCCAGAGTGTAACGTACAGGAAACTATAAAACTCTTACCTAGCGTCGATTTCTGACCCGTTAGAAGGATTCTTAACAATCAAATCATTACAAACCGTAAACAACTTTTCAAGAAACTATTGACAGGGGACAAAGATAAATTTCATCGTTATCTAAACAAGTGGTACAGGCAGATAAAAACATTTAGATACCTTAATTAAGAAGAAACCATGTTGTTCAGGTCATATGAAAATAGTAAATTCCTTCCCCCCAAAAAAAAAAAAAAAAAAAAAAAAAAAAAAAAAAAAAAAAAAAAAAAAAAAAAAAAATTATCATGATAATTCGAGTGCTAAGCGATTTACTTACGCCTCCTGCCACCATCATCGAGCTGTGACAGAGCTTTGGAGAAATCCAAATTAAACAACAATAAATAGAAACTAAGAAGTTTTCTTTTAAGCCCCGTTTCCATTACTACAAAACTGCCCTGCGACATGTCGCCGCAACAAGTCGCAGAATGGAAACACTTTGCAACATGTCGCTGCGACAAAAAATGTCGCAGTCGACCGTGCGAGAATACATGTTGCAGAGACTCGTTCCTAAAGCTCCGTTTCCATTACTACAAATCTCCTTGCAACATGTCGCACGACATGTCGCCGCAACATGTCGCAGAATGGAAACACTTTGCAACAAGTCGCAGCACATGTCGCTGCGACAAAAATGTCGCACCGGCCGGCCGGTGCAACAAAACATGTCTCCGCGACTTTTTGCCTACTAGCCCAGTCAAACGGCACTCAAAAAGGGGTCGAAGTGAAAAGTCTGTGTAATTGTTGTGATTAATTAATTCCATGTTGATGGAAATTTTTCAAATCGTATTTTTTTTTAATTATTGCCGTTTTTAATTATGGAAAGGTTTTCTTTGATCTTCCTTTTTAACGTGTTCCTTTCTCTATTTAAAATATCAACGTCTGTATAATTAAAATTATGTTTATTATTTATTGCGTGTTCCGTCAATGTCGTCCAGTTCTCGTTTGTGTCTATACTTTTAGCATGTTGTACAATTCGTTTTTGCAAGGGTTGTTCTGATTCCTCTATGTAGGATGAGTTGCAATCGTTACAACGAATTGTGTATATATTGTTTTTTGTGGCTGTCGGTTTAACATTGTCCTTAATATTGCTAAAATTATTTTCAATTTCATTACGAAATTTCCGACCTATTTTGCCAACTTCTTTAGATATTAGTTTCAGTCTATTAGCTCTTAAAGGGTGGTAATGGAAAGTACTTCGTAAAATAATATTTGTTCAAAAGTAAAGTAATTTAGAGAATCGATAAATGTTTATTATTGTACAAAATTTGATTTTGGGAGTTACAAAAAAATATTTTTGCATAGGAAAACCCTTTAAGAGGTGCGAACAATGGCACGAAACATGTCGGACAAAATAGAGAAAATAAAGAAGTTGAATATAAAAATATATATACATATACATACATATATATATATATATATATATATATATATATATATTATTTTTTTAATGTTTTCCGGTACTATAATATTCTATTATTACTATAGCTATAATACCATATATTAAGTTTATAAATTTGTAATTATATACTAAAAACTGTAATTAGACAGTTCCTTAAACCTATATAGTTTCCATTCCATTAAGTTATGTTCCAATTTAAACTATTCTATGTTCCAATTTATAATATCACCGTCAGCGTTATAAATTCTGATCATTAATTACTGCCCATTTACTGTAATATTAATGCATGGTTCTATTTGTTGTTAGCACCTGATGATGGCACATTTCTGCTGAAAGGCCTAGTGCAAAATAAAAAATAAAAATTGGGAAGACTGAATTTTGTTTCACCTTCTGGGATATATATATTAATTCTTCTGAATATGACCCAATATATATTTTTTTCTTGTTCTTTTTTCTTTTATGGCAGAGGGTCGATAAAGCAGAACACCATTCGTTTTTATTCAACTACTTTATTCTCTCTATTTTGCCCGACTTGTTTCGTGCCAATATATATATATATATATATATATATATATATATATATATATATATATATATATGTGTGTGTGTGTGTGTGTGTGTGTGTGTGTGTGTTGGTATTCGTAGTGGTAATCTATAGAGGAAAATATACTTTAAACTACATCGGTCCATAAGAAGGGGTGGGGGGTACTCCGGACTTACATTGCCAATTCGCCACTACCAGCCGTAATTTTGGTTATATTTGAACAAAACTCAGTACTCGTAGTGGTAATCTAAAGAGAAAAATTGGTTTTAACAATAAACCAAATTGGTTCATTAGGAGGGGGGGGGGGTTACTCTGGACCCAAACTACTAATGTACTCATACCTGTGGTAATTTCTGCTGTTTTGTAACGAAACGTGTAATCTGATGAGGAATAAGTGTTGTAAACATAAACTAAATTGGTCTATCGAAAAGCAGGGTTTACTATGTACAATGTTTCTATAGGATTAGCCCGCTAGACGTAGGTTCGCAAAGCTGCCGCTAGGAGCTCTTCCTACCACTAGCGGGACTATATCCCATTCCTGCGTCAGATCAAAATGCAATAGAGCAGAACTATTCATGTAATTGTTTTATTTATGTAGGTTATTTAAAGCATAATATTCAGGGATGCAGTCTACACTACCCAAAATCAGAGGAAATTGCTTAGTTATGCAGCTCCTGCGCGACGGATTTATTTTAATAGTATCATCTAAAGTTTGGACTACTTTTTCCTTGGCCCCTTTCGCGAGATTCTCACTTAAATCTTTTTTAAAAAATAAAGCACTTGTCACTGGACATTGTAAAACACTCGAAAACTACGACAGTAGCAGTGAACGAACTGAGTAACTGAGAACCGTTAAGCGCTTAGGCATGAAGACTTGCGCTTGGCGCCTATCCCCACAAATCTGGAGACCCGGACCTAAATAAATACGCTAAACGTCCAGGCGCTGAAGATTAATTCATTCACTAAAAGAGTAAGTTGCATTGATTCATTTACTACTTTTTGCTTTTTTTTTTTTTTTTTTTTTTTTTACAAAAATTACAGTGTTCTCCCATCTTTCAACGCTCTTTTGCGTGGAAACTTCGCGATGTACATAACTATGTTTGGGCCCATAAATTGTAGGCAATTGTGTCCTTTTTATTTTACTTCCGATTTAATTTTTGCGTAAATAACTTCCTTTGCACGTTACAAGCTGAAAACAACTAAAAAACATTATTTTTGGTGATTTCTTGATGATTTCTCATATCTGCCGAGCACATTTTTGGCGGAAAACTTCTGATTTGTGTTCAGTACCCCCAAAAAACATAGAATAAGCCAATCAAAACAATTACACCAAAATTTTCTGCTTGAAACCACCGTTTGACTGGGCTATGTGGTAATGGAATCAGCCCGCATCTTGTGCCAGGACCACACGCATGCGCAAAAGACCGTTTACACATACAACCCTGTCTAGCGGAGTAGGGAATTATTCAATACATTTTTTATTCAATAATCATTCAAATAACATTTTATTTAATAAGAATTTATTCATTCAATAACTTATTCGTCTACTGATTTATTTTTATTCAACGAATAATGGGGTTGGCTCGTTATTCTTACATTTTTATTGAATAAGCATTTATTTAGTTATTCATTGACCGATTTTTTTTTTTTAAATTTAATGAATAATTAATTATTTTGTATTCTTCATTCATTATTTTTATACATTTAAAATAATATGGTTCATCTATTTATTTAAATTTTAACGTCCATTTATTGTTAACTACAAATTTTAGGACGGGTTATCTATTGGTTACTACCCTCTTCTAGCCAGGATAGGGCTGATGCCTTAAATAATACGGTTCATGTAACAACAAACTCAGATTCTTTAAGTTCAAGAAACAATATCATTTGAATAAAGAATTTTCATTAAAAGTAAGAAAAAGTTCAATGAAGAAAATCTCTTGTATTTAACAAAAAATTGCAGTCAAATAAATCAATTTCATTCAAAAAATTGTTTCACTCGAATAAATAACTGTATTCGACAAAAATTTTCATCGTCATTCAATGAATAGTGACAGAATAATTAATGAAAAAGTATTCATTATTCAGAATGAAATAACAGAATTATATGTTATTCATTATTCTGAATGATTTTTGCTCTGACTGCTGTCTAGTGTCTACAGAACCTAACCTAAAACGTGTCTAATCTTCACATATTATTAACATATGTTAACCTGTTAACATGTCGCGCGACATGTCGCTGCGACTTGTCATAATGGAAACGTACCTTAATTAGCAATATTAAATTAAACTCCAAAAAACAGCAATCAAGAAATCAACAAAATCGCACTTACCGTTCATAATAAACTTTTTTTTTTTTTTTTCAAAACGAAATGAATTGTTTAATTTCTCCTGAACGTAGTCCTTTACTGCTTGCAACCACGTACTCTGAGACCAAGATATCTTGACCACGTTAACAAATGAGTATGCTTACTCCGACGATGAAACAGATACTGACAGACATAAGATGAAGCCACATCGATTAAGACTTGTCCACATCACTCGCTGAAGACACTCATTCTTCGCATCTTCAACATTTTACATTATTTGAAGAAATGCAACAAAATCTAAAGAACCTCTAATTTATCCTTCTTCTTTTTTTTTGTGATTCCAAATTGAATCTGTACAATTATGCTATCTGATTTGCCTATAGTGTTGGTGTCTGATATTTTATTTGTAATTTATTAATATTCTAAAGGGTTTATTTGCCAATTTTTTACTTGGGGCCTTTGCTAATTTTTTTAACTGAAGAAGGCTGCAAAAGTGCATGCCGAAACGTTCGAAATATAGATTTTCCTGAAAATCTGACGTTTTCTCCAAATCCCAACCATTCCTTGACTTTCCATCTCATTAAAAATAATATTGTTGCAAGGCTGGTCATCCAGGATTTCCTCTAGCACTTGACAAATCAGTATACAATTCCTCCTTAGAGAAAAGGCAGTAACTAATTCGAAAGTACTCTGCTCCCATCTAATTGAAGGACGGAGATGATTTCGACATCAAGAAACCACAATATCCTAGCGGAACGTCCTACCGATTTTTGAGAACCGACAATTTTTTTCTGACCGTTTCCTGCCAGTGACCATCGTCCACCCTGACTCTCTTAATGGCAACCACGGCGGCGCTTATTAGCGGTCAGCTGATGTAACCAAGGCTACATTAACAAGGCTTTTGTTTTATTTTCTGCCCATCCTAACTAAAGAACTACGATTCGATGAGGAATTATCCTTTGTGAAGAGAGGAATATATGCAAGCACACAATCGTTACTTGGTATATATAAATATATATTTATACGCATATGCATTTACATTTAAATAAACATTTTTTAAAATAAGAAAACCAAAACACCTTGTCTCCATCATAATTATTTAATCAATGTCACTATTGGTTTTTCGCCCGGGGCCAAATCAATGTCTCTCTCTCTCTCTCTCTCTCTCTCTCTCTATATATATATATATATATATATATATATATATATACACATACACACATAGTATATGTACACACGCATATGTATGTACATACATACACACACAATGCTCACACACACTCACATATAGTTTCCTTGTCATCTTCAATTGCAATTTTGTGTGATCGTACCCTTTCTTATTTCATACTACTTAACATCTTAGCAATCAACGAAGAAAGTTAGAATTACTAACTGGTTTTAAGAAAGCTTTTTAAATTACAAGAATTTGTGTTAAAAGTTATCATGAAGCAGGAGACCATCTTATATATTTTTAGATTTTTTTATATTTCAAATAAATTAATTCGGCAGGCTCGAAATTCAGTCAAGTTACTCAAACTTTAAACTCGGGTACGCTAACAATTACTCTATCGGGCGTCATATCACAGAGTGGGAAGTTCTTCGTCCAAAGGAGCCTAAGTTTCAGATAGATAGAATCACATACTTTTATTACTATACTAGCTGTTACCCGGCATGTCATGCTACGCCTACTTTCTGCCTATGAACTCTCCCTGTATCAAAATCTACCTGTATAGCCAGTTACGTCAAAATCGGTGAAACGGTGTGAATTTGTTTTTATCTGTCTAGATGTAGTTCGTGAAACAACCAACAGAGGTGAGCACCAGAGCAGTTCAGAAAAAAGCTGACAGAGGCCAGCACTAGAGCCTGCGAGTAGATACTTCTTACCAAAGAAAGGCCAGCGCTCCTTAGTTAGACAATGACTTGATATAAAATTACATGATTATATAATGATGTAAAGTCATCAATGAGTTCGAGTTATTCTAATTATCAAGAACATCAACAAATAAATTTGAGACATTATTCAAAATGGCTGCCGATTCAAAATGGCCGTCAGATTGGTTCAGTGTAGCCAATTTTTCTTGGACAAAACTTTTGACCTTTTGGCCAAATTTTGAAATTTGAATATTTTGACCTAGCCTAGGACATTTCCCGTATCAAGACCTACCTGTGTACCAAGTCTGGTCAAAATCGGTCAAACGGACAAATATACAAACAGACAGACACGCGATTTTCATATATATAGATTAGGATAATATTATTAGGATATGCTTTTGAAACACCTTTATTATTAACACTAACAGCCGTGTAACTCGATGGAGATTTCTTTTTTCGATTAATCTAGAATGTCATAATATATCTTAAATTTAGTTAGAAATATGAATCTCCCAATTTTTATTCTCTTTAATATAACCTTTCCAGTTAGTCTCTTAGTATATAGCAAATACTTTAAATACTTTTTAGGTGTTTCTCATAAGTTCTCAAGCTTTCGGGATATTCACTTCGCTGCCTGTAATTCGTGTGATATGTATGAATGCGAATGTATTGAGTCGGTCTTGTTACAGGAAATTCATTTTCTTCAACAATGCTGTCATGGTTTACCATGATGATCATGTCGTCGATGGTTTGTCATGATTGGATCATTGCTTTCAGCAAGCTTAAGAGCCTGCAAGCAGAGACTCACGCACGCGGCACGCATTAGCATCTAACCACCGTCTGCGTAGTTTCGTCGCTTCCGCTAGCCCTTCGACGCACTTTATGACTAATAATTGGCAAAGTCGGCGCTGACAGGCCCGCGACCACCGAAGGTTGTTACCACCCTGCTCGCGAAGAGCGAGAGGACGAGAGATCGTTAAAAGCTTGGAAGAAAACAGAGCTCCATTGTCCGAAGCGTAGCAGTGGTCATTACCTGCAGGTGTTCATGGGAGTGGAGGCTCTTAACAGCGCTTCACAATGAAATACAGCAAGCCCAACGCCACCGACCCTAATATCGGACCTACCCAGCAAATAGTCTTCGGAATGAATGTACTCTCTGCGAGTCCCATTCCACCTCTTCTCTCTCTCTCTCTCTCTCTCTCTCTCTCTCTCTCTCTCTCTCTCTCTCTCTCTCACTCAGTCTCTCCCCCTCCCACCCTACCTCCCAATAATGTAAAATCATTATTTTGATTGTTATAACATGTTCGAGTTCGTTATGCAATACAAAAATGATGTAGCTGTTTACATTCAATTGTCTAGATTAGAACTTTTTGATACAATTTTGAATTTCATGTAGCAAGTTTAGATATAGAGCAGAAATTCCAAGTTTGCCTCGTACAAGTTTGCATATCAACAGTGACATAGAAAATTGCTTTCTGGTAAGTCATCTCACATGAAGTATCAATATTATTAATAAAAAGTTTATTGATATTAATTAGCTGAATTTTATGTATTTTGGTGTGTGTACAAAATAACTGCCGTTTTTATCCATCACGTACAGGCTTCTTGCAAAATATGACGAGTGTGCACATAAAAAACTTAACAATTTGAGAAAAACATAATTTTTATTATGTATAAACTACAAAAAAAACAACATGTTTTTGTTTTCAAATGAATACAGAATGCTAAAATACAAATTGACGACTTGTTAAGGCATGATTTTGGGAATCCTTGCACTTCTACTTCTTCAATCTTATCTCACCCTACATCCCCCTACCGCCTCTCTTTCATTCCTAGGAGCGATATGACTAAATTTGAAGGTAAAAAAACCTTCATACGTTTGACAACCTGGCAGCAACTACTGAATTTGGGATTTAACGCTGAATAACAACACAAGAGATTCAAAAAACCCGTGGAATTCAACAAATCGTATGCAATTTATTGGTCGTTGACCTCTATAATTTATATTCTTATTGGTATATTGTTTTTGAAAGTTTCGATGTCTTATGCTATCCTGTTAGGAGACAAACAAACCCACTCACCCGATTATGTGTCTAATTGATATATGTATTAATTCCTTTCCTATGTTAATTTTAAAGATATTCAGTTGAGCACGAAAAAGATTTCACGAAACTTTCACGAGTGTTTCAAATGTGATATATGGTTGTTTAGCTTGGTATACTAAACTCCTCATCAACAGACGTTGTCAGCAGATTATCTCAAGTGTTCTTATCTTCCATCACAATCTGTTTGTTCAAATATCAATAGCCTATATGGCGATTATTATACAAAAAGCGATTTGTCAAAATGCTTCAAATAATGTTTGGCTTAAAGATACTTGAAACCGACCAGTGAGGGCACCTGTGTCCGGCATTAGGGCGAAAAATACACCCCCACTCGAGAAGCGTAATGAGCCTCCTGGAGCAATTTGAATCTCAAACAGGGGGGAGGGAGGGCACTAGGATGCCTCCGTGTGCTTTTACAGGTTCGCAGTCTATATAATTCTACTCAATTACCTTGCAGTCGTGGGAGGGAGGTTCTTTCCTCGAAGGTGGAGGGTGAAAGAGATAGACCTCCGGGAAATGGTTATTTTATATATGTATTTCTTTATTCAAACGTCTAGATGATAATTCTTTGTTGGTTTTATTATTATACTAGGCATTGTGTTTGCACTGTAAGATTGTAATTGTTCTCTTTAACGAACATTTTCACCTCTTGGTCAAATAAGTTGAACTCTTGTAAAATTCTTTTTATTTCCCTGACACGTTTCTAGGTACCTTTGAGCTTCTTCTAGAATCATCTATTTATTTTGACCCCACAATCACTTATGCTTAATTTAAAAAAAACAGATATTTTTTTCTGTAATTTATAAAACATAAATGTTTCTAAAAAAAAAAATGCATCTCGAAGCCATAATCGCAAAGCTCTGCCATTCGTTGCACTTATTTTGCCCCCCCCCCCCAAAAAAAAACAATGCTCCGGTAGGTGGATTCTATTGTTCAACGTATTTTTTCAATTGAATGAGGCAAAGTATTTTCTTACCAAACGTCATCACAATTGGGCCAATTTTAAGTCTGATAGAACGCTAACAGGCAAATAAATATGTTTATATATATATATACATTTATATATATATATATATATATATATATATATATATATATACATTTATATATATATATATATATATATATTATATATAACATTTATATATATATAAAGTTTTAGATATTAGCAAATATGAGCCACCTGAATTTTCATGACCAAAAGGACTCGTAACGTGGACATTTCCCATCCGTCCCCCTGATTGCGTCATCGTGTCCAAAGCGGATTTTATTCTATGGAGGGAGATACGTCATGCGCTAACAGTTGTAATATAAATAGAATATATATGATATATCATATTAATAGTAGATTTCTCTCCGAACCTAAGGTACGATACCAGCGATAAGCGACTGAACGACAGAGCGACTGAGCGTTTAGCGGAGGAGTGTTGCCGGCTACGATACTTTTTTGTAGCACACAGAATATAATGTCTGGGGTGTGCGATGAGCGGCAGCCCGGAAACTGCAAGTGACGTCGCACAGTGGTGCTCGAGCGGAAAAAATTAAATTTTCGAAAGCAATGATTTCAATTATTTAGTTTGTGATCCTGACACTATATTAGGTACAGAATCTAGGAACAGGATACTTTTCCCCCCCTGTTTCAAAGATATTCCCATTAATTTAGGCCCAAAATCTGAATTATAGAAGTTTGGCCAAATTACACTCTACTATAAATAATTAATATATAATTTCCAAAGGGAGAAAAAAAATTATCAAATTTGTTTTCTGCTCTACGATGGTCAACCAATCAGTCAAACTGGGCAACAAAAAAAGTAGATCGCATTACAACGTTATAAGTTACGACTTTTATGTAAGCATTGAGAACACCTATGATTACATAAAAATCTCCACCTTCCTCCGAGATAAGAAAGGTCACATTTCAAAGTAGACATGTTAAATTAAAGATTAGAACAGAAATCATCTGCTTTTATCTGCTTATCTGACCTTAACACCGGAATGAAAGGAAAGGATTAGAGGAGGCCTTTATTTGTTGCACTATATAGTTTACTGTAGTGGCTCATACATGTCCCCACGTCAAAACACTTCAATTCGAGTTCATTCTAGGTGCTAACGTTGTTTATTCATGAGCTCTCATGAGTTAAAATGAAATACCGCGATTTGTGTGACTGCTTGTTAGATGGTACACACTCCGACGTATTCCAACAACAAAATCATCTTGAATTGATTCAAATATACCCTCAAAATACTTGTTGCATTTTGTTTTGATGAGTTCAACCTATTCCGAAAATCTAAAAAATTATTAACGCCCCAATAGCCTTTGATTTTTCCATTAGCTCTTCAATTTACTTCAAAATTCCCGTAAAAACAGTTGACCTTGATGTATTTTCTTCTGAATCGAATGAGACCAACCCCAGGTTTCTAGGTTAATCCGTTCCTAGATATGGACTGTTCTCCGCTTTTTGGCCATTCGGCACCACCGTGCGTCGCCCGGTCGCTCTGCCTATTGTAGCCAGTCCTCCCTCATTCGACCATCGTGCTTCGCCCGTATCGTACCCGAGACCTAAGAATTACCTTTTTGTTCTCAGTTGTGTGATTTCCCTCATTATTTTTCTTTCAGAGGATTCTGTGAGGATTGTTTTTATTTATTCTCTTTTATCTTTGGTGTAGCTAATCATTTTCTCTATGGAATTAAATCATGGCTAATAACAGACACCTCTGAAGATTGTAATATGTGTTTTTCCCTACTAGTAAACCACCTGAGGCCCCGGGGACCGTTACTAGCCCTGGGGATGAACCCCGCATCTGGCCCATCAGTCAAAGAGCTACGAGTGGTTAGTACCTCATAGTTAACTCCATCATGCGATATACCTCTCAGCCGACCCTCTATCAAGTACACGCACTTCCAGTCATCTTTATGATTCAAAGGCATTGTAGATTTTTTTGTCGGACATTTTTTATTATCACCTTTTGTTGTTCCTTAAATGGAAAGGATTTTCGCATATTGTATTATAATACGCTGTCGGCGTGTAAGTAGTAAAAAAAAAAATTGTAACAGTACATATTGAATTTTAAGTAAGGTCGGAGGAAGCTTATGTGAATAAGGCTCTTCTATTGCTGCATCTGCTTACCTGATTGAATCTTTCGACGAATTTCTGTCCCGTTTCGTCGGATTTACCCTTGAGAAGATCAGAAGCCCTGTCAGGTTTATTTAGGAAGCTCCGAGGGTGATTCTTTATGAATGGAGACCAATCACCTTGAGGTCATATGTAAAGAAATGCTTGGAATTTATAATCTATATATATATATATATATATATATATATATATATATATATATAAATCACCTTGGCACCCTGGTAGGTCTTGTTACGGGAAATCTCCTAGGCTAGGTCAAAATAGTCAAAATTTGGTCAAAAGATCAAACGTTATGTTGGCTACACTGAACCGCTCTGATTTTGACGGCTATATTGAATCGACAGCCATTTTAAATAATATCAAAAAATGTATTTGTTGACGTTCTGTATGATTAGAATAACTCAAACTCATTGATGACTTTACATCATTATATTATCATGTAATTCAGGTTATTTCAGTTTTATATCAACAGTCATTGTTTAATTAAGGTGTGCTGGCCTTTCTTTGGTAAGAAATATCTCGCAGGCTGTGGTGCTGGCCTCTGTCGGCTGTTTTATGAATTGCTGTGGTGCTGGCCTCTTACGGCTGCTTTATGAATTACTTGACAGATAAATACAAATTCACACTGTTTGACCGATTTTGACGTAACTGGCTATACAGGTAGATTTTGATACAGCGAGAGTCATAGGCAGAAAGTAGGTGTAGCATGACACGCCGGGTAACAGCTAGAATAGTAATAAAAGTATGTGATTCAATCTGGTACACAGGTAGGTCTTGATACGGGAAAAGTCCTAGGCTAGGTCGAAATATTCAAATTTCAAAATTTGGTCAAAAGGTCAAAAGTTTTGTTCAAGAAAAATTGGCTACACTGAACCATTCTGACGGCCATTTTGAATAATGTCTCAAATTTATTTGTTGATGTTCCTGATAATTAGAATAACTCGAACTCATTGATGACTTTACATCATTATATAATCATGTATTGCAGTTTATTTCAATTTTATATCAAGTCACTGTCTAACTAAGGAGCACTGGCCTTTCTTTGATAAGAAGCAGGCTCTGGTGCTGGCCTCTGTCAGCTCACCTCTGTTGGCTGTTTCACGAACTACATCTAGACAGATAAAAACAAATTCACACCGTTTCACCGATTTTTACGTAACTGGCTATACAGGTAGATCTTGATACGGGGAAAGGCAGAATGTAGGTGAAGCATGGCACGCCGAAGAACAGCTAATTTCTTATAAAAAATGTAATTTCATTAAGATACCATGACCGAACCCTTACTAAATCTATCATCGCAATCCCAATGGTCAACGATCTTCTCTCAATGGAAAGTTATATGATAATCCTACATTCGTAGATACACTCTACAAGGCAGTACAAATTTGAAAATAAATGGAAGTGGATAGGAAACACACTGGGAAAACTTTATGGCGCCAATTCCCATTTTAAAAGTCCGTCACGCAGGAGCTGCATAACTAAGCACATTCCTCAGAATTTAGGTAGTGTCGAGAGCATTCCTGAATAATTTGCTTATTATAACGTATATAAATAAAATAAAAACATGAATAGTTCTGCTCTTTTACATTTGTAATGAGCAACTGTTTCAATTATTAATTTTGTAATTAATTTCCTTCCAGGGTTTTGTATAGGCGTTGTACTACTTAATAAATATACAAAAACTTTACATTTTCATCTACTGTCCTCGATAAATAATAAAATGAAAGAGATACAGTAATAGTGCAGGAAGGAGATACAGCACCCCCTAGCGGTATAAATCAGAACTCAACAACCTTCTCTCTCTCTCTCTTACTCAGGCTTTTGGCGGAAGAATTCTATTCAAGCATTTAGTTCATTTTTAGAACACTTCTTTCTTTTTAGATACCCACGACGTATACCGCGTTTCGTTACAATATAAGAGAAATTACGACTGGTATGAGCAAATAGCAATACTGGTCCGGAGTACGCCCCCCCTAATGAACCGATATATATCTGATTATATATATATATATATATATATATATATATATATATATATATATATATATATAGGTTACCCTGAAGAGGAATCCAGTAACGTGAAACATATACAGCGAAATGTCTTATATATTTGACCTTCTGCCATTTGAAAATACAATATTTTCTAATAGTTTGATTCCAAAATGCGCATGGGCTAACAATATTTCTAATTGTTTTTTTTGTTTTTTTTTTTTTGTTTTTTTTTTGTAACAATCTCTTTTCTGACTCCAAAACACTAAGTAACTGACCATCTGAGAATCAATTCGGCTCTAGATCTAAACCTCACAATTGTCAAAATTGACCCTTAGCTATGTTGACAGCGAATTCCAATCTGCTGACCTTTTTGGCTTTGAGATTGTTGAAACTCATACAACCATCTCTCCTCCTATATAACTTCTTTAAAAGTGGACAGCCTTTTATAAGATTCAAAATGAATGACTTACTGAATATGCTCTCTTTGCGCAGTTCTTGTGGGGAGAACATTTTGAAAAATAGTACCTTATGTCCTCTCACTATTCATATAATTTCTATTTTTATCTACTTTCATTCTATTTAACTCTTTCTTTTTGTTTTTCTTCAGGGGATGCTGCTTTCCTCTATTTCCCGATTCTAACTTTGTCTCATATTCAAGTTCATTATCAAAGTGGTTATACAATTAATTCGCAGTAGTTGCTTAGCAGGAAAAAGGCGGTTCGCCTTCGTTAAAGAGAGAAAAAAGGAAAATGATATTGGTTGATTTAGTCAATGATTATTTTTTTATGATTTTTGGATGAACGGACTTTCAATTTATTTTATCTGTCCCTCTTAGAACAAAGTTTGATTTTCAAGTAGGCTTACTATGGTTGTTTGATTATAGCTAGATGATATGTGTATAATTGTACTGAGCGAATCCCTTAGTTGCGGATGCTCATAAATAAATTTAAAAACAAAAAAATAGTACCATATTTTTTTACATGGAAGTAATTTTATTTTAGGCGAAGGGAGTCCTTGCAGAAATGTTTAAATTTATGTATTTCTCTCCTTATCGTTCTCCGGTGTAGGGAATAAATTTCCATCTTGTACTCATATTAAAAGCAGGTAAAGTAAAAAAAAGGGGGGTCTTATATATAAAAAAAAGTGCTTTCCCCCTCTCGGTAGTTGATTAGAGAGAATTTCTGCGGGGAGGCGCTAGTGCCCCCCTCCCCTCACGAATACTCCTTTGATGAATAAATTCTTGGGAGGCTGGTGGTGGGTGGGATATTGCGGGATGCAAAGGACTGTTTTAGCATTCAGGCCCTACCTCCCCTTGGGCCTCCTGAAAAATAACGTGTCCTCTCTCTCTCTTTCTCTCTCTTCCACCGTCTTCCAGATAAAGGATAAATAATTCTAGGTAGTTAAAGAGGGTAGTACTCCACTCCTTTCTTGCCGGCCTTCCTCTCCATCTGTCCTCTTCTTCTTCCTCCTTCCACATTAGTACCAGCTTACTATGCCTAGCTACATCATATTTTAAACCCTAAAACAGGCTGCACACGGTCAGGCGGGCCTGTCAGTTTGACCAGTCCGCCGGAAAGCCGGTCGCCTGAACATTGTTAACTGACAGATCGGCCGGAATATATACACGTTCAGGCGGACTGTTCAGGCCTAATTGACAGGCCTGCCTAATCGTGTGTAGCCTGCTTAAGAGTAGGTCTTGATAATCAACTCATTTTAGGCGAAGATAGATGGGGCAACCTTTTCCAAAAGGAACTTCATTGTCCAAGAAAGTTAATGAATGAATGAATGAATGAATGAAAAGTTTTATTCTTATTCCGGGACAGAAGTCCCATAGGAATAATTTTGAAATTACAAAATAATTTTGAATTTTACGTATAAACTTAAAAACTTATAAATGCTATCAGTATCAATATATAGTGTACAGCTTCAATATAGACTAGGTGTTGGGTAAAACTTGGAGGGATAGAAGGTGGTGGAAGAGTCGGGAATTGTTAATTGTTGAGGAAACGAAAAAAATTCTTTTAAGATGTAATTTTTTATTATTTTTTGGGGGTTTCATGGCACATATTGCTTTACTCGACTAGATTTCTAAAAGTTTTACCCTTTTACTACAATAGTTGTTAAGAAAAAGTAAATAAAAGTCTGGGCATGGGTCCTTTTGGAACTTTATGCTGAACAAGGGTCACTTTGGTATTGTATAAACGGGATTCATCAAAAGATGCATTTTGATTTTGTAGAATACTTTATTAATTTTTTTTTAGATTATGAATCGTGTCATTTGCGGGATTGTCATTACTCATATAATTCCAGTTATAACAGAATATTATTAAAAGTTATTAAAAAATATGGATTTAGTATATGTGCCACCGAAGCAGGTTCGAAAACATTACTGGACGTTTTCGAAGACTACGAACAGACAATAAAAGAACTACTCACTTACACTAGACAAATCGACATCTAAAAATACATATAAAGGCCGCACTGCTAATGTCGAGGTAGGATAATTAAAAGAAAAGAATTATAGATTTTGATGCTATGAGAGAAAGTTGTTAATTACTTTGCGTATCTCTTGCATGGTTAATTCTGAACAGTGACGTTTGTTTTTGTATGGTTACAATTGGGACGCCTTGGTAGGTGTTTGATACATAATTAGTTTTCATAACAATAATTGTTTCCATGTAGCTGGAGCACTTACTTTTTCACGCCCTTTCCCTTTTGCACATGGAGCAACAGATAGAGACTTTTAATTTTTGTTGCTCTTTAACCGACATGCTTGATAATATAAGGTATTACAAAAACTTTCTAATACATTTTTAAAGGATTAACAATAAATAATGAACATAAAATACAGCAAACTAAGGTTTCGCACACAATCACTCGCAGCATAATTCAATAACACAATACCATGTAAGTAGCCGTCGAAATCTTCTGCCGTTCGTTTATTTTTTGTCATTCGTCGTTGCCAAATGCAAAACACACCTCAGACATACAAAATACCATCTATATTATTATAAAAATTGGTTTTTACAATGCAGGGACCGTCACATTTTAGAAATCTATCGTGTTTCTATCGTGCTTACAACATTGGACAAGAAGCTTTGTTCCTGCTTAAAAATACAAAGCAAAGGTCGGCCATGTTGTGTTTCTTTCCATTATTTTTTAAATGTGTTTTTCATAAGATAATTGTCTTTTTGAACCATTAATATGTTATTTACCGGAAAGAACGCGAAAATCTAGTGGTTCCAAAATCTGATTTTCGAAATTTTGTGGACATGGATCCTTTTGGAAAAGAATGACTCAGATATAGTCATTGGTTCACGTAGTATCTTAATAAAACTACTTTTTATTTTTTTTTTTTATTATAAAATGCATTTTATCTTTGTTCCCATTGGATAAATTACCTATTTCTCCATGGTAATGTAAGAAAAAAGAAAGAAAAATAGAATTTTCGTATTAGTTACTTCACAATGAATAATTGCATTATTTGCAATTAGCCTCTCGTTAAAATATTTACTAGTTGTGCTTTTACTTCGTTATATTTAATTTTTCTATTATTAAAAATTTATCTTACGATTTAATAATGTTATCTCCCATATGAGTATTAGTATCCACTTGATACAATACAGCCCTGCCCGCCCTTTGTGATGGCTAGTTTTTTATACTCGGTGACATGTTTATAAAACAGTTCTAATCAGCACGCGACCCTCTAATGAGCCAAATCTCTTTGAAAGCCTCCCGTACTGTTTTTTACACTATTTTGTTTACAATGATAATTGCAAGGTAAAAGCGCTAAAAAAAAACAACCCCTCACCCCTTGATGGCGTTTATGCAAATGCTCCTAGCCTCCATGTCTCTATTGAATGGAGTCTAAACCTTTTTCGGATTCACTTAACCAAATTAGGTAGGCTGCTTCTATAATCTTCTCTCGTCTCCCTAGATGGCTCTGCTTACCGCTATCCCCTCCTCTCTCTCTGTCGTTTATAAACTTCTTAATGGCTTCTGAAAAAAAATATTTCATTCTTCCTTCGAATGGTGTGCGTTTTTTTAAGAAATTTCTTCTATTATTTCTTAGGATTAATTTTTCCTTGCGTCTTTAAGGAATAATTCTGCATTGAATTGCAACTAACTTTTTTTCCGCATTAAAAATAAAGTAACAAATACTTGAGATCAAGGCAAGAGATCTGTTATCTCTTTTTTATTCAGATCTCCAATCCTGTATAATGACTTATTTGATTTTTGCAGCCCGCTACAACGTAAAACATTTAAGAGTATGGAATGAGAACAAAAATATATTTACCGAGAGATAGTTGGCCGTTAGGATTTTTCATTTAAATGGGTAGTTCTAGCATAAATATGCTTTAGCAATGACTAAACTGGTAAAACCCGTTACAAAAAAGTGAAAAAAAAAGTGTCCGCTGGCATTCGTGCCTGCGCAGTGGCCACGTGGGAAAAAGAAGACTGTATGTCATACAGTAAAGTACATAGGTTTGTCGAGTGGACCTAAGCGTTACAAAAGTGTGCGCTCGCGTTCGCGCATGCGCGGTGGCTATGTAAGAAAAAGAAGACTATATGTTATAGAGTACGTTATATAGGTCTGTGACCTAATCGTTACAAAAAAGAGTCACAAAAAAATGCCCGCTGGCGTTCGCGCATGCGCGGTTCCATGTACGAAAAAGAAGACGATGTGTTTTACAGTACTTTACATAGATTTGTCGCATATTTATGTTCCTGAATTTGAGCAGAAGGCTCTAACGAAATAATTTTTGTCAATGTTTCGGCTTGAAATTCAAGCCTTTGTGAGGGCAGTAAAACAACTGAGTTAATGCTAATTTATATACAGAAGGTAAGAAAGGAAAATACAGAAGGCTTGCATGAATGATTAGTACAGATTAATTAAGATTTAAAACTTAAATGTGTAACAATATTTGTTTAGACAGCTCTGAAAGTGTCAACTATGGTTGGCTTCTTTCACATTTTGTATTGTTTTTATTTTATTTTATTTTTCTCATTTTTGTCAATTTGTACATACATATCTGTATCAACAAACTTGATAATTGTACTTTTATAATTGTAAATAAATAAATAATGCCTTTATTGCATAAGAGGAACAATACAAACAAAAAAACTATTTCCAAAAAATAACCAAAATAAAAGTAATAAAAATTTAAATTATTTTCCTCTTAAATTACTATTTACAAATACATGTTTCCCATGTAGGCCTCCCCTTGATGGGGGTAATGTCTAACTTCCCTGGCGACCAACCCAACTAGGAAGTGGAGTTCCCTGTTTCTTCCAACAATACTTTCCATTTGTCTTTGTTCCTGGCAACGTTCATACAATTCGGACCAGCAACAGACTTGAAGACATCACTCCAACGCCTACATGGTCTTCCTCGTCTCCTTCTTAAGTTTCGCGGGATCCATTCCGTAGCCTTCAGGGTCCACCTGCATTCTGGCAAGATGACCAGCCCATTTCCACTTAATTTTCTTTATATGCAGGCCTATATCTGTCACTCCAGATTCTTGCCGCATAAATGAACCCCTGACTTTATCCCGTCTCCTGTAATTGTTATAATTGTACAGGTTTCAATTAAGTATATATATATATATATATATATATATATATATATATATATATATAAAAGGAAATGTGTAACAGATGAATAGATATAAAATGAATTAGTACAGGATGAGAAAGTTAAAAATATAGTTAAGAGTTATAACTCATTTACGTATATATCATTCATCCTCGCCTTGTTATAATTTTTTTCCGTACATTTTATATCTATATAAATTAGTTTTGACTTTGTCCTCCTTGTCTTATAATATCCTTCTTTGCAAACGAAATTTTGAGGACAACTTTTTTTACAAACACATGTAATAAGGTTTTTAAATTTTTGTAATACAGGTCAGTGCTGATATGTGTAGTATATGCAAATTCTCAAACTTTCATATATATTAAAAGATATTACCTTCAGGCAAAACACAATGATTAAATTTTATGTGTCGACTACAAGTTATAAAAAGAGTATTTTGTACAAATTTCAAATTATATTAAATATTATATCAAGTTATATTTGAGATATACCCATTAAAAAATCATGAAAGACCTGTAAAATCTGAAGGAGACATCCAAAAGGTATAATTTTGTATTCAAGTCATCGGGTCAGTTACACTTTAAAGGTGTGTATCCATTCGTTTATTTAAAAAAAAAAAAAAAAAAAATCTTAAAAATTCAAATTTGCTCCAATTTTTTTACGATGTTCAAGTTAATTTTAGCCAATTTTGTGGATATCTAGGAACATTTTAATAATAACCTTATTTGTAGATAGTTTCATGTAGAATAAGGTTGTTTTCAGCTCAAGTTGATAGCTTAGTAAATTAAGACGTTATTTAATTTATCGCTAACGTCTGAAAACGCGACAAATGACCGAACTTCACATACAAAATCGTTGCCAACAACTGAACTGCTAATAATAAAATTGTAAAAAAAAAAAATAGTTTTGTACTCCCAGGTATATGTAAAAAATGAAAATTGTACTGTTAAAAATTTAATAAAACATGTCAGCAACATCCATTAGTTGATTTGATATGGATTGACCCATAACTTGATTCTTTATTAAATCTCCATATCTAATGAATCGATTGCTCTTATTTTCTCATCACATCTTTCTTATTAGTTGGACAAGATGAATACTGAGTTCCGTTGCAATGTAACAAAAATGTCGACCGTTTTATTAAAAATTTAGGCATGGAATTAACCCCCTTCTTCCACACAGATCGATTCTCCTGGTTAACCGTGAGAGAGAGAAAAAAATCGTCTTAATAGACTCACACAAATCTTAATAGCTACATTTCTTGCTAAAGTGCTGAATGCAGAACCAGAAATGTATGGATAATTTACCCAGCTCTCTTGTTTCCCAGTAAGCTGTTTTTCTGAGGGTAATGTTGAACCTTTTTAAATAGTTATTGGATTCTATTAATTCACAAAATAAGTACAAATATTAAGAATTCGAATGGCGACATTTTCACTTTCCGTGATTTAATTTAATATGGAATTGTTCCTTTGAGCTGTTAGAAGCGAAGTATTATGCTTCTGAGAAGAGTGCAATTCTCTCTCTTTGAGTGTAGGCTATTTGTCGAAGTAGCATGAAGACGTTACACCGCCTAATGGGGGAACATTAACTGGCATAATGACTCCTTCAAGCAGAGAAAACGGCTTTACTTTTAACTATTATTGCCTTTGCTGCGCTTATCCAGCTCCCGCCTTGTGCCTTTTTACTGCTACCGCCTTCTCTAGTCTAGCTTTACTGCTTCATATATCACTCATTCAAATTTCCAAACGCATACTCATCCTTTATGGGAGCAATAAGGGGAATGGGATACTTTAAGATAGCCTCGAGTCCTATTATTAAATGTGCAGTTTCCTTCTTCGTTACATTTCCACTGGTCTGCGGCTCATATTTAGTTGCAAAAGGAACATGCAAAAAAAATGTCGAGAAAGAAGATCGACAGTTAAAGACGACTTAATGAAGATCGACAGTTAAGAGAAATAAAATCGACAGTTAACGCTTGGAACACTTCACCCAGTATCAAAAGAAAACATGTTGCTATAAGTCGATAGCGGATTGGGCATACAAGATTAACGCATTCATTTCTTTTTTCTAAGTAAACACCCCCAATATGTGAATCATGCAACGTTCAAATATCAGTGAAACATTTACTTACAGAATGCCGAATATATCAGTCAATTAGAGAAGAGCTAATGTTATCAGACAGTATGGATGAAATCCTTGGAGATGATGCTGATAACGTTAGAAAGGTATTAAACTTTATAGACAAAACGAAACTAATAAATAAAATCTAAAGACATAAGATTAATTAAATTATCACGATAGAGCATGGTTGTCTGTGAGTGTGTGTTGTCTGTGAGTGCGTGTATTTACATTTGTTTGTGTGTACAGATATACAAGTAAATATTACGTGGAAAATATACTGCAAGTAATTTAAGTAAGCCAAATAAACTAGAATCAATGATAAATAATCACAATAATTCAATAAAATCCAAGAGGTCACTCAATCAACTGTGCAAAAGTGACAAAATCTTCGTTTTATCTTTAAGGCATAACTAATAATAAAATATATTTGTATGTTTGTTTCTCTCAAGCACGTGCCAACCCCTGTTTGACTTAAGGTTCTTCTTAACCCTGGAAGGACACCGTGGGGTGAAAAATACCCCACACTTTGTTCAATGGCGTGTTTCTTAAATTCTGTAAATCCTAGAGACTCACTCCTTCTTCCTAAATAATCGGAAGTGTATTACCTGGTTTGACCTAATATAAACAACGCCAGTTCTCTGCTAAACGCTGCATGAGAAGGTTGTGTATGGGATATTTTTTACCCCACGGTGTAGTTAACGTATGTCTTTTTCGCTCATCTGATAAATCTTCACGGGTTGATTACTTTCATGTTGCGGCTTTCCAAGTGACAAAATAGCCTGAAACTGCCCAGATAAGATGTTCTCTTTGATTTGGACTACCAACTGGTGAAAGCTCATGTGATAGTTAGTGCCCAACTGGAGAACATACCAAAACCACTGAAGATACTGATGCTTGTTGTTTTGGAAGATGAATCAACTCCTAATGGACCTCAACATCTTTCGTTATCTTGTACAATCATGTGAAATGTTTATCTTGTAACAGAAAACATTTTGGAACACGAAAACGCAATGTTCTGTGTGTAGATGGGCCATGCACACCAATCACCAAAATGTGTTAAATGTTAACGAGTCTCAATTGGACAGAACATTGTATTTTTCTAAAGTTCCTATTTTTTTATGGCTTTTGATCATTCTAGTTTATTGTTCGTAAAAAATATTTTCAGATTAGTAAAATTTTTACAGGATAATTATTTGTTGTATGAACAATATTGAGTTTGTTGTGTGAATTTTAATTAATATTCAGCAGATTTATTCCGGTTTGAATTTGTTTCTTGATGTTCCTGCTCTATACGTAGCTCTTGCATGAAAAAGCAAAAAAAAAAAATTGAAATTTATTTATTTTATATATTTTCAAAGTATGGGGTCAAATTTACCCCACGGTGTCATTAACGTAGATGTCAATGGCAGTGTCAATCCAGGGTTAATAATAAGTTTTGTTGTTACCTGTTTGTCTGGGTCCTGTTTAAAGTTTAAAGCGTCATGAATACCTTTGGAGAACCCCTTAGGAGGCCTTCTTAAGGGATGTCCTTATTAAGGAGAAGGGATCTTTACCATAGCAGGAAGGAAATCCTGGATCTATGAGGAAGTCAGAAGCGTGCCTGCAAGTGTGATAATAAGAGCTAGAAAGAAATATGGCTGTTTTATTTAATTGGTGTCGTGAGGCCTAAGGATAAAAAGCGAGGCTCGTGATCTTCTTCTTCAGGATCGGCAGGCTCACGAAGTCTTCCCTTCAGACGTCAGGATGTCCGCTTTAATTAGGCAACTTGGCGGCTTTTTATCTCTTCCGATTCATCGGTCGCAGATACTACTCCCAGGGGAAGGATATTGGCGAAGATTACGTTCTAACTCACGTTCTAAAGGCAATGTAAAGAAACATTAAGTATATAAAGAACAAAGTTTCATATATTTCCATAAACAATATTAACTCACTAGGGTGAGTTTTGAACCCAGAATCAACCGTTTTGAGCCCGGATTCGATGCCCATGTTGCAATTCTTCTAGTAGAGCCAAATATATATGAAGGGGTCGGGGCAAACAGTGCCAAGCAACATTTTTAACAAACCTGCCGCTGCTGTATATTGGTTATTATGTGTCACTATAAGTCTATGATGTAAATGCTACTAAAACATATAGGTATATGAGTTTTCTCTGTATGCCACTAAATCTTGTTGCCCCTAACCATTTCAACTGATCCGTCCGAATCATAATATCCAACATGAAGCAGCTACAGTTGCGTTTTGTTGAAAATGTTGCTTGGCACTATTTTGCCCCGACCTCTTCATTTAGTGTTGGCTCCATTAGATGAATTAACTCGTCATGCTGACATAACAAGACAGATTGTGTAATTAGCAACACACCTTGGCTTAAAAAAGTAGATTCTGAGTTAAAATAAAGAAAAAAAAATCCTGACGAGTTAATTTGACCTCAGAATAAATATTTTATAATTTGGTCGCTGGGGGCCAACAATTTTAGTATTAGTTAGATTTGTTCCCCAGATTCGAAAAATCATTTCATCCTGAGCCTGCTTCGTGATTCCTATCAAATTCGTTTAAAAAAAAAAAGAATTTGAAAAAAACGTTTTTGCAGAAACCCGTCTTAATGATCAATCAAGTCCCAAAGCCAAAGTCCGACCATATCTATGTAATTACTAATCTGTTTAAATTCACGTTGCTTGAAGGAATACATTATTCTTTTTTTGTGTTTTTTTCTGTGCAGATATAGAGCAGGAAAACTCGTTGACGACCTCAGAACGTCCAATAATTGTCCATTTGCGAAGGCCATCTTTCTCTACATGTTAAATCACTCAGTTCTAATGATTGCAGGTCCCAAGATTGATTGGCACTCATATTTGTTGATTGAGATTTCAAAAGCCAATCGAATTAGTAATTGCTGTATGAGGAAACCTTCGACTTCGAGATTCCTTGCAGGATATCAACAATTACGACCGTGAGAGGAACTCCAAATTATTAAATTTGGATTTAAACATTATCCCCTTCTCCTTATAAATCGATATTCTTTTGTTTCATATTACACCTCTATCATTAGTTCTGAATGTTGGATAGGGAACAACAAACATTCCACTGCTAAGGGCGTATCAATAATTTGGGTCTCTTAATACCGGTGTTTCTATTTTGCGGATATCTCCAAAAAAACATGCGAGTAACACACCCCAAATTCGGAATTCATCGTCCTCTCAAATTTTCAACTTCAATCAAGATTTCAATCGACCTACTAATTTTCGAGTTTTGCGAGCACGAACAAACGCAGTTTATAAATTCAAACATTATTTTCAACGCATTTGACATACATCCAGTGGTTTTCGAATGTTTGTATATTTACTTAAGTATATCTAAAACGGCCCTAAAATCTGGATAAGTGTACGGCATCCTTCTAAGCTTACTACATTTCCTGCAGTAAAAGTTCTTATGCAATTTTTTATACGGCTATCTCATTCGGATAAACCTTAGTTTTAATTTTGAAACCGTAGACATCGTTTTTTTTTAACGTTTTTCTTTCTGTTTTTCACAGTTTTAATTAGTTGTTGGTTTCTTCCCTCCCGCAGTAGATTGAAAACCCGTTTACGAAGGTGGCCAATGACGTATGTATATATATATATATATATATATATATATATATATATATATATATATATATATATATATATTTATGTTTGTATGTATTGTAATTTTACATTTCGTTTTTTAAAATACACAGATTTTTGTAAGTATTTAAGCCGATAACGAATGTCGAAACCTCCAAATATAGGTTATTCATAAAATCTATGTTCCTTCTTAATCCAATCATGTTCCCTATCATTCAGGTGGTTAATTATTTACATCTCATTATGTACATCATTTGTTTATTGCTGATCATTATCCGTTTGCCATTTGCGTTCATGGTAATACATTCGTTATAATAGCCCTGCCAATTCATTGAATTCTCATTCCTGTTTGCGCGGTATAATTTAATTGTTTAATCAGTTTTCATTAATTCTTTGTAGATTATGTTTAGAATTTGTTTTGAGATTCCATCATTATTTCTATTTGCTACTAAGTAATGTGTGCATTTTAATATCGATGGTCATAGAGGAGTTGGTAAATCGGAAAATGGTCAAAATGACTTACGTACATTATTTATTTTTCATTTGGTAGGGAGCTAATATGACGATCCGTCGCATAAAAGTAAGATATAAATACATTATTGTTAATTCTTGTTTATAATGGTATAAACTACGAAGAGGAATTTTCATGAAAATTGTCAAGAAACGTTATGATTTTCTATTAGGTTTTTTTTTTTATTTTATTATTATTATAAGGTGAATTAGACAATACTTCTTTATCAATTAATTGAAATAGGTGATAATTCAATGCACTTTTTTCAAAAAAAGAAACAAAATTTGTGCAACATAGTCTTATGAGGGAGACTGGTCAATGGATATAGGTTTTATTTTTAGGGCATAATAAATCAACTTTAAGTTTTAGTAAAACTTCATTCAGATTCATTTTACAAATAACTCAATTTTACGTGAATTATGATTGTCTCCTAAGATTCATGGACGGTGTAAATAAGTCACTAAATCAGTGACTTGATCGTTTCATACGTGATATCAACAAGATGTGTGTTTCTTGGCATCTTGTTTTCTGATTCTTTGTTCAAGACTTGCCAAGAAAAGTTGATATTTTGAACTTAGCATGTTATTCCCCGTGATATAATGAATGGTTTTTGTGTCTGTACCCAGGGCCTGCCATGATTACTCTAATGGCAGTATGGCTCACTCAGATGAGTTTAACCCGCCACTGTTTTAGTACCCAAGCTCCATAAATATCTCTCTGTCTAAGCTCCATCTTTTATTACCATCCTCTTCATCGATTTCCATTGGTTCACCGAGGGCGAATGGCGTCTTTCTTTAATAACCTGTCTTATCCTATCTGAGGGGCTTCGTACATATACCTAGGCTTTAACGCGCTGTCTCCCATTCTTCAAGGAATTTTTGCCGGATGAAAATTCAAACTTTTATCTTTGTAATTTTAGCTCCTTGAAGATTGCATTAATTTCTTAATTTACCCCAACTAAGTGTAACCAAAAGATAATTGAAATAATTGAATGGGTCGGGGCAAAATAATGCCAAGCAACATTTTTAAGAAAACTTAACTGTAGCAGCTATATGTTGGATATTATGTGGGACTATCAAATGTTGCTAAAATGTGACTTCAAGAACTGTATGCTATTTAATCTTGTTGCTCCTAACCATTTCAACTGATAGTCCCACATGATATTCAACATGAAGCAGCTGCGGTTAAGTTTTGTTAAAAATGTTGCTTGGCACTATTTTACCCCGACCGAGGATGCCGTACACTTATCCAGATTTTAGGGCCGTTTTAGATATACTTAAGTAAATATACAAACAGTCGAAAACCACTGGATGTATGTCAAATGCCTCGAAAATAATGTTTGAATTTATAAACTGCGTTTGTTCGTGCTCGCAAAACTCGAAAATTAGTAGGTCGATTGAAATCTTGATTGAAGTTGAAAATTTGAGAGGACGATGAATTCCGAATTTGGGGTGTGTTACTCGCATGTTTTTTTGGAGATATCCGCAAAATAGAAACACCGGTATTAAGAGACCCAAATTATTGATACGCCCTTAGCAGTGGAATGTTTGTTGTTCCCTATCCAACATTCAGAACTAATGATAGAGGTGTAATATGAAACAAAAGAATTTCGATTTATAAGGAGAAGGGGATAATGTTTAAATCCAAATTTAATAATTTGGAGTTCCTCTCACGGTCGTAATTGTTGATATCCTGCAAGGAATCTCGAAGTCGAAGGTTTCCTCATACAGCAATTACTAATTCGATTGGCTTTTGAAATCTCAATCAACAAATATGAGTGCCAATCAATCTTGGGATCTGCAATCATTAGAAGTGAGTGATTTAACATGTAGAGAAAGATGGCCTTCGCAAATGGACAATTATTGGACGTTCTGAGGTCGTCAACGAGTTTTCCTGCTCTATATCTGCACAGAAAAAAACACAAAAAAAGAATAATGTATTCCCTCAAGCAACGTGAATTTAAACAGATTAGTAATTACATAGATATGGTCGGACTTTGGCTTTGGGACTTGATTGATCATTAAGACGGGTTTCTGCAAAAACGTTTTTTTCAAATTCTTTTTTTTTTAAACGAATTTGATAGGAATCACGAAGCAGGCTCAGGATGAAATGATTTTTCGATTCTGGGGAACAAATCTAACTAATACTAAAATTGTTGGCCCCCAGCGACCAAATTATAAAATATTATAAAATATTATAAAAGGTCAAATTAACTCGTCAGGATTTTTTTTTCTTTATTTTAACTCAGAATCTACTTTTTTAAGCCAAGGCGTGTTGCTAATTACACAATCTGTCTTGTTATGTCAGCATGACGAGTTAATTCATCTAATGGAGCCAACAGTAAATGAAGGGGTCGGGGCAAAATAGTGCCAAGCAACATTTTCAACAAAACGCAACTGTAGCTGCTTCATGTTGGATATTATGATTCGGACGGATCAGTTGAAATGGTTAGGGGCAACAAGATTTAGTAGCATACAGAGAAAACTCATATACCTATATGTTTTAGTAGCATTTACATCATAGACTTATAGTGACACATAATAACCAATATACAGCAGCGGCAGGTTTGTTAATAATGTTGCTTGGCACTATTTTACCACGACCCCTTCAATTATGGTTGGGCGAAGTCAAAGACTGATTGAATGCAAAAAGAGCTTCAGTCCATTTTTCCCAATATGAGTTCGGATAATATTTTCGTTAATTTGAGTGATGGATTCGTTGACTCTGAAGGTAACTACACATTTCTATGTTAAATAGACTTCATTCCAGCACATAATTCCCATAGAAACATACTTCTAATTTTATTATTCCACCCAGAAAGGGCTTAATTCTAGTTTTTCTCCAAACTACTGATTTTAGACCCTTGATTGTCGAAGAATCAAATTCTTTCAGAATAACTTATATTTGGAAGTTCAAGCATCCTCTTTGGAAGTCTTTTATCAGCTAAAATAATTACAAAAAGAAAAAACAATGATAAAAATAATACAAATTATTTTATTATTTATTTTTTGTTCAGTATCTTGGATGATAAACACACTAAGTAAGTCTTCTAAGAGATCAGGAATTTGTTTTATGGAGTATATTTTATTACATGTCCAGGATTTATGTATTAATATTTAATTTATTAAAAGCATAAATATTATTAAAGAGAAGGTATAACTTGTAGTCTTAATAAATATGCACTTATTCATGGGGTAAAAATGTAGATTACTTAACGTGTCTTCTAGGTCTTCATATGATATCGTATAATCTTTTATTTCGTAATTATATTAAGATACTGTCTATGTACTGGCTACCTTTATAAGTTCACGCATGTTGTAAGTCATTCCGACTTATGCAGTCTGTAAGTAGTATGGCCTCTCGTCCACTGGAACCGAAAAGCTGCGAAATGAATTCGTCCGAGCTCGGACGAATACGCACGAACAATCCAAACACGAGGCTCCATCATGGACCGCGTCCATTGGGCCCGTATCGTTCGTCCGAACTGGTCCGAAGTACGAACCGATCCCATCCTGCTGGGATTTATAGTTGCGAAAAGGTGCGAATAGTCATGGTTAAACATGGACTATGAGTACGAGCCATCAAGTCTACTGCGAATTCGGACGAATACTGAGCTAATGGACGAGAGGCATTCGCACGAATTCGGACGAACGCCGATCGTCCGAATTCGTTGCTTCGCAGTTCGCAGCTTTTCGGATCCAGTGGACGAGTGGCCTATATGTTTTATTGTAAATTCAGTATTACTTATTTTAAATTAACAAAACATACATTTCTAAACAGGAAGAATATATTGAAAAAAAAAACATTCTAGCACCGTGCTATTTCTAGGTGGCCACCCTTCCTAAACCCAACGTGGTACAGACGGGACTTGAACCCGCATCTTTTTAAATATGAATCGGATACGCTTTTTTGTGTCTTCTTTCTGCCCTTATTATATATTGTCCTATTTTATTGTGGGACCTTCATTTGCCTGCCAATTTTCTGCATTTTTGAAGGAGCGGACATTTGTTTCTATTGGCCCTTGTTATTAGAAAATCTATCGTACATTATGGCCTGAAACGGTAAATATCCTACGTTTTAATATAATACTGGATGTGTTATTTGCTAAAGATAGCGAATTATATAAGGTCACAGCCTTTCTCAAAATAAAAAAAATAAAAAACCGCCTCTATTGTTGTGGCGTACAATTTATTTCTTCTCGAGGCTTCCCCCCCCCCTATGATATTGAGTCTAATGCTCACCATGGGACTATTGGTTCTTTCTACGCACACCCATGTCGTTGGAGAGACACACTCTCACACATTCTGCAATATCTCTCTCGTCCCACACTCTCTCGCTCTCGACGTCTTCCCCTATCTTGGCATAATAAAACTTTATCGCTCTTTATAATTTTCTACCCCTTTCCTTCTCCCTCCTACACCTATCTTCGCCGTCCTCGGGGCTTCCTTACTCCATAATGCATGGATCGGCCTCCTCTCAGGCCCTCATATGATTTATTTTGTACATACATAATCGAAAATTCTCTTGATTTTATCTACTTAAAACTTGCTTAATCATTATTCAAAGGTCTCCCGTGGTCTAGTGGCTAGCGCGCTAGATTCATAACCGGGAGATGGCGGCAGGAATTTTCTCATATCAGGGCTCGTTGAGAAAATTTCTGGTTGCACCCTGGATGTCGGCGCTAATGGCCAAGATTTGTAGATGTGCCGTAAAAAAAAAAAAAAAAAAAAAAAAAAAACACTGCATATTTTCCACTGTAATTAGCTGCGGAAGGAGTCTTGCTGAAAGTAGATAGATACAACATATCAATAACGTGATGTTTGTCCTACGTCTAAATTTCAGTGAAAAATATAACTTAAAGCTTAGAAACGCGAAGGATTTTGGTGGATACATTCTGCTGGCTAAAAAACTTGACATTTAATTCAAATCGTAGATTTTTGTGTGCGATGAAGTGCAAATAAAATTTCTAATATATATATATATATATATATATATATATATATATATATATATATATATATATATATATAAATCACGTGTCTGTATGTGTTTGTCCATCTGTTTGTCTGTTTGTTCGTTATACAAATCCACACCGCTTGACCGATTTTTACCAGCTTGGCACACCCGTAGGTCTTGATACGGGGAGTGCCTTAGGCTAGGTCAAAAACGTCTACCAGCTGCATGTCGGTATGTTTATTCCTCATCCACACAGTTCGACTGATTTTTATCAAACTTGGCACACAGGTAGATCTTGATACAAGGAGTGTCAAAATCGGTCAGACGTCACGGGTTCGAAACTATGAACCCAAATAGTTACAGATTTGCGTTATTAGATTTTCATATTATTTATTTAGCTTCTAATTTATTTTTGCTTTTCGAAACGCAGAAAGTAGGTGTAGCATGGCACGCCGAGTAACAGCTAGTACATGTATAAATGTATATATATAACGTTAACACACCAACCGCTGTATTAATAACAATTATACCCAGCAAAGAAACATTAAGTAGAATGTACTCATATTAATTTGATTTTAAATGGTTATTTTCTTTTTTTGGCCTATGGCACGTCGATTTTGTCATCAGAACTTCTGTATTGCATTATCATGTCGGTGTCTTTAGCGGGGTTTCCTTCCTACAGGGAGTGAGGAGACGCTTAAAACAAAGGCTGGTTTTTTCCGAATTTAGTTTTCGCTTCCACATTTATTTGCACAAAATATTCTGAGACTACTTAATCAATAACTAATTAACATACCTCTACCACAATTACGGTGATTCTGTTTAGAATAAACTACAATCCAAAACAAAAAAAAATTCAACTCAATACGAAATGACTCTCCCCCCCCCCCCCCGACCATTCTCCGCGAGATGGGACCGGACCGAGAGCACATAACATACGAGTTTAATAAACCGATAAAAATTCCTTTTAAATAATAAATTGCACAATAATCCCACATGCTAAGTTTTATTCTCTCATTTTAATACTATTTAAATAATATTTACGGCCCAGCCCGGAGGCCTATGGGAATGTAGATAAAATTGATTGGAGCCATAAACCGGTAAGTCTGAGGAGGGGGATAAAAGCTTAACAATGGTCGGTTCCATGAATAAAAGTGCTTCGGTACGGGTGGGCGACTCGGTCACCGGATACCTGGATTTTATTATTGGAGCTGTCCCCCTGCAATCTGTTGGAGGTACGCTCTGGAAGACTTCATCATCCTTATCACTATCCCGGACAGATGTTATCATTATCATGTTAATAAAGATATTTCTTAGAAATTGTTATGATTTAATACTAATCCTTCAATCTCTTTGATTTGGCAGAAGGTCTATAATTAAAAAAAAAATAGAAATCAGCTCCAAATCGTTTATTTCTTGCCCTCCATGTTTCACTACCTTCTGGAATTGCTGGAAGCACACCAGCTTACATATACATATTTTCTCTATTGATTCTGCATCGAAAAATAGTCGACACATGTCCAACCGTCCCATCCAATGCGTCGTAGGAGCAGAGAAAAACATAAAATTGGTTGAAAATGCTTTATTTTATATATAACTAGTTTAGAAAGGATTATCGACATTAGTCTTTCATCAATTTTATTTGTTTTAGAGAGTAGATTAAAGGAAAAATACAATAATTTATATTTCGTCAAATGAATTAAAAAATATGGTCACGTTTTCTAGTAAACTAGTATTATAATTTTTTTTTACGCCACAAATAATAGCAGAATTAAAACCAGCACCCCAAGAAACGCTAATGTGGTAAATATCATCGAAAACAAAAAATGATCATTTTTTTCTGTCCGGCAGAGTCTAATTTTTGAATTTCTTTGACGAAATATAAATTATTGTTTAAAGACTGTATTAAGAGAAATAAAATCGACAGTTAAAGCTTGGAAGACCCCACCCAGCATCAATAGAAAACATGAAGTTGCCTTAAGTCGATTGCGGATTGGGCATACAAGATTAACGCATTCATTCCTTTTTTCTAAAGAACCGCCTCCAATCTGTGAATCATGCAACGTTCAAGTAACAGTAAAACACTTACTTACAGAATGCCGAATATATCAATCAATTAGAGAAGAGCTAATGTTATCAGACGTCATGGATGAAATCCTTGGAGATGATGCTGATAACGTTAGAAAGCTATTAAACTTTATAGACAAAACGGAACTAATTAATAAAATCTAAAGCATTCAATTGAACAGATAGCGAAGGGTGAGTGTGTTTAATGTTTGTGAGTAAGGCTGAATGGAACTGGGTTTGTGTATGTGCGTAGGTGTGTCCATGTGTATATGTGTACATTTTGAGTATGTTTGTATCTATATTTGCCAATGAAAATGACATTGCAAGTAATCTCAGTAAGCAAAATAAACCAGAATCAATAATAAATAATTAAATAAAATTCAAAAGCTGATCTAACCATTTAATAAATTCAAAAGTAATAAGAAAATATTTTACCACAAAATATAAAACATTCACTCTATGGCGTTAATGACCCTAAGGTTGACACGCCTTAAAAAAAAAAAAAAAAAAAAAAAAAAAAAAAAAACTGTATTTATCCTTTGATGTACTCTATAAAAGAAATGAATTGGTGAAAGAATCATGTCGATATCATTTTTTAAACTCGATATATAAAATAAAGCATTTTCAACATATTTTTTATTTTTATTTCTCGGCTCGTAAGGCGCATTGGACGGAACGCTCGGACACGACTATTTTTCGATGCAGAATAACCAGAAGAAAATGCACCAGATCGGTGACACCACCACTCTATACTCCACTTGTAAGATAAATACATTAACTGTAAACAAACTCTAAGAGAAAAATTAGTCATAGTCCAAACGGGTTACACAAAACTTTTCATGGATTCTTCATGTCGAAAGAAGAGCCACCAAGATTTGATGACACTCTTGTCTATAAAACACATTTTAGTCCAATGCCACCACTAGAAATATAAGTATATTTGCAAGGATAATAGAACATACAAATATCTGTATTGCATTGGGTACCGAAAGCAAAATGATATACAGTATAATAGTTTTTTTGTTTTGTTTTTTTAAATTCGAACTATATAAAAATGTATGAAGGAAAAATATTAGATAATTACATAAAAAAATAATAAATAGGTAAAATTTAAAGCTAAATAAAAAAATAGAGTACTTGTGCTGTATACATGTTTGGATACAAATTACGGGATTGTTTGAAATATTAAGGGAAAAAACCCCATGGGCCTTGAGCGCCCTACCATGCAAATGTGAAAAAACGAATATCCGCTCCATGCTCCTTGGTTGTTACGGGATTGTAAGATGTACATAATTTAAGAAAGCTCTACTAAATAAATGAGTGTAAAAAAGAAAAGAAAAACATACAAAATGCACTATCAATATTAATGCATTATGACATTTAAACTAGCATAGGCTGTGCCAAAGCAATCTAAATAAACTAAAACCTTCTGGCACCCCTTTAGGAGCTCATAACTAAAACTATCCTGTGTACTCGTAAATCATTAATAAAAAGTCCGTCACGCAGGAGCTGCATAACTAAGCACTTTCCTCAGAATTTGGGTAGTGTAGACTGCTTTCCAGAACAATTTGCTTAAAATATCCTACATAAATAAAATAAAAACGTGAATAGTTCTCATTTTGTAATGAGTAACTGATCGATTATAAATCTGCTTCCAGAGTTATGTTTACACATGGTACCTACTACACTACGTAATAAATACAAAAATCCTCATATTATCGTATTTTGATCTAACGCAGGAACAGGATACAGTCACTCTAGTGGTAGAAAGCGCTCCTTGCGGCGGCTTTGTGAACCTACGTCTGCCGGCTTTTCTATTCAAATATATTACAAATTAAACCCCCGCTTTACGATTGACCGATTCAGCTCATTTTTACAACACTTCTTTCTCATGAGTTACCCACGACGTATACCGCGTTTCGTTACAATACAGCAGAAATTACGACCGGTATGAGTATATTAGGAAGTTGGGTCCGGAGTAAACCCCCCCTTCTAATGAACCGATTTAGTTTATTTTTACAACACACATTTACCTGTGCATTAGCACTACGAATACCGAGTTTCGTCGAAATATACCAAAAATCACGGCTGGTAGTAGCGAATTGGTATTGTGGGTCCAGAGTAAACCCCCCCCCCTTCTAATGAACCGATTTAGTTCATTTTTATATCTCACTTTTCTCTCCATATTACCACTACGAATACACAGTTTCGTTGAATTATAACAAATATTATGGCTGACATAGTCAAATAAGTGTTTTGGGTTCGGGGTAAACCCCCCCTTCCGGTGGACCGACTTTGGTGGTTAACGAACTCGTTCAATCGTATGCTAATTGAATGCTATATACCAAGTTTCGTGACGAAAAAACAATATATATAGATATATATAAATTTTAACGGGGGTCATTTTCGGTGTCTACTAGGTAGGATCGATAAAGATTTGAAGAAATTTTCCAAAAATTCCGTCATGAGTCCAACCTCAATAGCTACTTTCCTTCGGAGGAAAGTGCTAAAAACTATAAACAGGCAATGGTGGGTTGATATATCAACTCATTATTTATTAATTATAAAATACGATTCCTGCGATTTCGAGAACAAGTCTACTAGTCTCTAAAATTAAAATTGATTATTGCCATCCCTTTGTTAATTTTATTTTATATGTATTCCCTGCTGATTAATTATGTTTAGAAATGGTTGCAGCCTTGTGTTAGCTATACGCTCTTGCTAACACAAGCAGATTTGCCGTAAAAAAAAAAAAAAAAATCTCATTGTTGAGGGTCTTATTTTATATAGCTGTCATACAACTGTAAAACTGTTTAGTAAGGCTTCTTCATTAAATATATAGTAAACAAAAAAATAAAAAAAAGTCAGTTTCGTAAGAGGCTGCGAGGGCCCTAGGGGCAGAAAAAAAAGATGTTAGAGATGTCTGATTCATGACCTTACGGCCCACTAGGGAGATACTGTGGTCAGTACTATACTCCGGCCACCTGATTTTCTCCTTTGCCGCTTCGACTGGTATGGTCATTAGCACCAAGGTACCTATTAATAAATTAATTAAAGGCTGGATTAGCCTAGGGACGATCAGGGAGGCCGAATCCAACCCACGAACAAAGACACTTGAATATAAGAATCGTTAGTGCTTATTCGGGTTTTGAACTCAGGTCCTCCAGCATATTAGTCCAGTGACCTACCACTGAGCTAAGCTCGCCCCCAAATATTTAGTAAATGTTTCCATTAATAATAGTGTACTACTTGTAATTTCATTACTTTCCTTAGATAAAATTAAATCATAGTAGAAGCGATACTTCCTGATAGAAGGAACAATGTGCTTTTAAAGTTTAAATATTATTCAAGTTTTAATTCCCCATTAACATTATTCAGTGTTTTTCTTATCGTCCCTGAAGTGGTAATGTGTGGTAAATAATTACAAAAATTCTGAAAATCAAGTATCCCTCTCATGCATCAGTTATTTTGAATGTATTTTGAATACGTTTCCGTTTGATAATGCATTAAGGCATCCTTTGATAAGGGGTAGTAACATTGTTTTTTAGGTTATTAATTTTAGCGTGTTTCCTTCCTCCCTATCGGGGGAACCCGTTTAATACGTAACCTGGAAGTGCTGGGAAGAAATTTTGTTGAATGTTTGTACAAACATTACATACATACATAGAAGAATCTGCTCACTGGAATGCCTTTTTTTTACCAAGTTTTTTACATCATCTCATTAGCTTGCAGAATACTGTTTCTTCCGTCCTCGCTCACTTTAAGCCATCTTCCGACAGAAGTTTTAATAGATGTAATCACCCTTTCTTCTTTCCTTGGTCATTGGTCAATCCAAGACTGAATGATTTTATATTTTGCCAATTTATTACTCTATTTTTGCAGCATTGCTATAAGGTTTCGGTTTCTTGGTTATTTTCATAATTAACGGGGAAATACTCCTGTATGCTGTATGTTTACTCAAATTCATCCTTAAATACGTGTGCGAATAAGCTGATGGGTTTTAGAATAAAGTTTTGAAAAGAGCATTTGTAAGAAGGGTGTCGAGGAATTTCATTCTGCCCCTATCAGCTTATACACAAAGCTTTGTGAGGAGCCCCGTCGTAAAAAAGGCCCTGGGTGCCCCTAGGGGGCCCTCGCTAGGAGATTAGCCCCTTAAAGGGAGGAATGCCCCATATTGCTGCCCCTAAGGCGGTCCGTTCCAACATACACCCCCTCCCCCACTTCCAAACAACCCTTCCAGAATTTAGTCCCTTATCACACCATAATCCTGTTTTCGGCTTTTTTTTAAGCGATAAAAATGAAAAGTTAATCTTTTTTTTTAATTAATGAGTAAAAATTAAATAATACTTTTTCCTATGCTTCATTATCTAAAAGATTCTGTCGACCGGATGGAGCTGGAAAATTTGCTTAATGTTTAAAAATTAAATCATTTCAATTTTATTCCTTAAGCCTTGCCTTCAAGGGTACACACACACATATACATATATACGCATGCATATAATCAGTCACATAACAAGACACGATGGCCCAGAGCGGTAGGTACTATAGAGGTATCTGGGGTATCATGAACATACGGCACACTGAGGAGATAGTGTTTTCAGTAATATGCTCCGGCCGCTTGATTTTCCCCTTTGCGTGTACCCATTATTAAATTAATTAAAGGCTGGGTTGGACACCGAACTCAGGGGGGCCGAATCCAACCCACGAACGAAGACACTAGAAGATCAAAATCTTATGTAGTAATAGTATTGAGGTTTCATGATTTGGAGAAATGGATTTAACTATTACCAATACTCTTTAGGAATAATTTACAAGTTTATGGTTCTGCCAAATTTCTCCATACATGCAGCCAAGTTAATAAGGTGGTTCACATGGATCGAAATGCAGATGTTATCATGAACTAGCCTGTGTCAATTATACCTCTATATATATATATATATATATATATATATATATATATATATATATATATATATATATATATCTAATATTTCATGATTTTTTTGAAAATTACTTTTAGATTGTACAAATGAATGATGACAAAGAAACTGGTTTCAATGGCTTAGTTTCTTTATCCTTTGTTATTTCCTTTTAACCCTACCATCTCTAAGACCATTAGTAAACCATGGTCAACATGTTGAATTCAAACGGCCAAATTGGTAATTCATGACAAACCATCCTAGAGAGAATTTGACATCCCCTCATTTGTATTCAGGCATCGAACAGACAATCAGAATTTGCACTAGGCAGAAAACTTGCGTAGAAGACGCTCAATCATTAAGAAATCAACTATGATGCTCATTAAGAAGTCAAGGAATGGTTGGGATTCGGATAAAGTAATAAATATTCACAATTACTAACGAGACTAATCAAAATAGTATGAATTTGTTATATAAAACTGCTGAGAAATTTAATCGTATACAAATGTTTCTTTACCTAATATGCATTTTTTCTTAATCTATGGTTACGTTGTATAATAATTGTATACTGTTTTGACTAGTCTCGTTCGTAATTTATTTGAATTTTAACGTCCATTATCTATAGGGTTATCTATAGGTTACCACCCTTTTCTAGCCAGGTTATGATGCCGTTTCTTTTTTCTAAAGAAAAGCCACCCCCCCCCCCCATAGTAGGGTACGAACCCACGACCTTTGGCACGGAGTGTTAAGTGCTCACGCCTTAACACTCACGGTCGCCGGGGCTCCACGTTCGTAATTATGCATATTTATTTTTGAGCTGAAGAAGGTTGTCAAAGATCACGTAGAAAGGTTCTCAATACAGATTTTTCTTAAAATCTGACGTTTTCTCTTAGCCAAATCACAACCATTTCTTGAGTTTTATCACATCAACGGTTAACTATTCATGGGCGTGTATAGAAAATAATTTCGGGGGGCTGGGAAAATTGGGGGGGGGCTGGGTCCATTTCCGGGGTATGCAATACTAAAAATTTAGTACTTGGAATAGTTTTAGGCAACTAAAACGCTATTACACCTTAAATAAAATATTTTTTTATGGACTAAATGATCTTATTTAATTTTTTTTAAGGGTTTTATGACACATTTTTACCATCAAGTCAAAATTTCGGCGGGGGGGGGGGGGCTGGGTTAATTTCCGGGGTATGGAATACTAAACATTTAGAACTTGGAATAGTTTTAGGCAACTAAAACGCTATTACACCTAAAATAAAATATTTTTTATGAACTAAATGATCTTATTTAATTTTTTTAAGGGTTTTATGACAAATTTTTACCATCAAGTCAAAATTTCGGGGAGGGGGAGGGGTGTTGCAGCCCTCTCAGCCCCTCTCTTATATACACCCATGTAACTATCTGCATCTTATAACGATGATTATCACATGATAATTAAATAGGCCGCTGAGCAAGATCAAACTTTTTCATTGCGTAAAGTTGTAATAGTTTGTTAGTAAGTGTTCTTTACATCTCGTTACTCACTAGTTATACAAACGGGAAGAAAACGCAATACCTCTTTGCAAATAGGAAGAAGTCTTTTTCTATGGGAAAATTCCTCAACGATAAATAATGAGGGTTTTTCGGAAGGCCTTTTGGATGACTATTGTGAGAAAAGGATGCTCGGAGGGTATTCAAGAAAGGAGGAAGGAGGTTTGTAAAGCCCCGTGGAAGAAGGGAAAGGTGGAGAAGGAGAGTAATTATCGAGCTCCTTGGATAAAGGGTGTAAGGGAGGGAGGGAGAGAGAGGTGGGGAAAGCTTATCTATGTCCGAGTATGTGTGCGTGTATGTGTTCCGCCGTGTGTGGTGATGGCGAATATGAGCGGGGGTGGTGGATGGGCGGGGCTTAGTGACGTCAGGAGCCCCCCCCTACGAAGGAGTGGGGATCATTAGCCCCCCGCGAACGCGTAGACGCGAACGGACGCGGAGGGAGTCCGCAGCATCCAGCCTCCTGAAGAGATCCGCTGGATCTGAGCTTAATCCGTGTCGGCTGCTAGTTTCACAAAAGATTTATTAAAACATAAAATAAAATCTCCGCCACGCAGAAGCTGCATTACTATGTACATTCCACAGAAAGGTGGTAGGGTATGCTGCATTCCTGAATAAGATGCTAAAAATAACCTAAGTAAATTCAAAACAAACATAAATAGTTTTATATTTGAATGAACAGCTAACATTTTACAACACATGTTCCTCCTTGGTAGGGCATCTTGTCTACACAGTTCTTTGCAAGGAAGTACAAATAACTACCGGTACAGTCAAATTAATAATTTGGTTCCGGAGTAACCCCCTCCCCCCTTCCATATGGCCAGATTTAGTTTGTTCTTACAACACATTTTTCTCTTCAGGCACTGACGACGTAGTTTAGGTTTCGTTGCAATATAACAAAACTTGCAGCCGATATGGGGAAGGTAATTTGGGTCCGGAGCAACCCCCCCCCCCCCCCCCCCCCCCCGTTCAATCGTTTGACATTGGAATTATATATATATCAAGTTTTTGGTGAAAAAACAAAACCTCAGGCTGCTTTTGTGTTAACTGATTCATATATGCATATTATGTATATACGAGTATATATATATATATATATATATATATATATATATATATATATATATATAATTCATTTTCTGCATCTAGGTATCTAGTAGGTGGGATCGAATATTCCAATGAAATTCGGGGGAAGTATGGAGGTGGCGTAAGAAACAGGGGTTATATGACCTATTCGGTGATTTGGACGTAATTTCGGTATATTGCAATAGGGAGACTTCGCTGGGCTGGACATGCTCCTATGACAGTACAAGGGATTCCCAGGAAACCACTGGAAGGCCACTTGGACCGTACTTTTAAAAAATATAATGAAACATGTGGGTAAAGAGGAAACCCTTCTCTTCAAAGGTATATTTCAGCCTTTAGAAAGGTTATTTTCTTATTTCACCATTTTATAGATCTAGACGAGAACTACAACTTTGCTCCTTTTACAAATGTTGATATCTCCAACTGGAGGCCCGCAAATCTGGGCCACCCTGTATATGTTTCCATAACAATGTTCCTATAAACTATTTTCACTTTAGGGCGAATCCCATTTCATGGGTAAACCTCTCCATCAAAAGTCTTCACTTATTAGGACCTTGGTTCAGGTTTGAATAATTGCCCCTTGACTTTGTTCCCTTCTTCCCCGTATCTCTTTCTACCGCTAGTTTATCCCGAACCTTTACTTCTTCATTCCTCATTCAATTCCAGAACTGTTACAAAAATAATTTATTGATAGGAGATCGTTGACTGTTGGTGATGCGAAAGTAGAATTTCAGGGTTCCGTTGTGGTATATTAATAGAACTACATTTTTTATAGGAAATTGAGTTTTATTGTTTGCCATCGTTTCGGCTTGAACTTCAAGCCTTCATCATGGATGTAAAGCAATAGGATATAGTTAATACTAATATATATATATATATATATATATATATATATATATATATATATATATATATAGACACACACACACACACACAAATGTCAAAACAGAAAACATGGAACAGGGTGAGTGATGCATTTGGTAAGTGGTGTACAGAAAAATCTTAATTTAGAGATAGATCAATACGTTACAAATATAGGAAGTTTAATTGTGAAAACATGGCTCAATAACTCAATATTTTTTTTAAGCATTGAATGAATGTTTTTTTTAGCCTATGTTAAAGGAGTCGTGGCTCGGTAGCGTTACACTCTAGACTACACCCTACCCTAGGAATTGAATGGTATGGTAGGGGGTCCGTGCCTCACCCCAACATATCGCCGAGTATCGCAGCCCCTTCTCACTTACCACCATCATTCTACCAGATTATGCAATGGTGGTATTTTCATAGTCTCCAAACAAAGTCCATTTATCCATTTGATTCGAAAATGCTTTTAAAAGTATATTCTTAATAACAAACCATTTGGCATGAACTTATCCATTTGAGTACCAAAAGTGTTAGTCCAATTTTATCGAAAACGGGTTTCGAGATTTCGTCTGGTTTTCAATGGATTATCCACGCCAAAAAAACTATAGGGCTATTGCACTATATCCCTAGGGCTTAATAAGATTTTATATATATATATATATATATATATATATATATATATATATATATACATAAATTTGTAAGTGTTCCTATGCCTATGTCGACACGATACCAGCAAATAATCTCTTCTTTTGCTAGAAAATTCGTTTTACGACACCCAGAACGTATATTACAGATATACAATGATCAAAATTGTGGAGTGGGGGGTTTACTCTGGACCGAAATTATTAACACACTTTTTTTTCCTTTTTCTTTTATTTATTAAACAATATTAATATATAAAATACATATTTAAATTAACACACCCTTACTGTCGACGTTTTTTGCACCATTTGTTATATTTTAACAAAACTCGCTGTAAAAGACCCAAAACTACTGACAGGTATAGGTTTTGTATTAAGCATTACGAATTGGGGTTCTCTTTGGACAGGATTATAAATGTACCCCTTAAAGTCGTAATGGTTCTTATGTAAAAATAAAGTCCGACTCGCAGGAACTGCGTCATCTTAGCGCGGTTCCATTCATATCCCTAGTGTTATTTTGTAGACTTAGAATAGAAACAGTTATTACTTTGTTTGGATCATTTCTAATGTAAACAAATATGAAAAAAAAAAAAACAAGATTTTCGGCTAGGGATGAAACTATCCTAAGCAGAAATTACTCTTTCTGCCGTCCCAAGTTTCGGTCTACGAAGACTCTTCTACGAATATATTTCTAATTTACTTAACTTGCAGTGCTAACATATCCATTTTACTTTTAAATGCAATTAAACAAAATAAAATTGTACATGAAAATGAGAAAGTAGTGTTATTTTTTATTGAACTACGGCCACATTCAACCACAAAATATAATTATATTTCTAGTATAGAATTTGCCTGCATGACTTCCTACAGGTAAAGGTAACTGTCAGCTGTCCTAGAATGCTTGATGAGAACAATGAATCTTGATTTATGAAGTGCAATAAAAGCCTACCTGAACCGGCCTACTACCTCGACCCGGAGTGACCCTACGTTTTCAGTTCTGTTACAGGTTCAAAGAATTTGTATTTATTCCCCTGTTTTATTGAGAAATACATCCTCCTACTAGAAGCAATAACAAAATAACAAGAAATAAAAACAGACAAAAAGAACCGTATAAATAAACGAAATCAATTATCGTTTATTAAACTTCTAAGTTATATGTACTTATTTCTCCATTTGACATCGCCTAATCAAAACTTTCTTCAGGACCTGTTTTCTAGAGCATTTAGTAAGCTTTCGAATGGTAACCATTCGTTTACCAAGATTCTCAACCGTTTTCGAGATATTAAGGAAAGTATACGAAGTTTCCAAAGCTTTTCATCTCTATTAATAAATTAATTTAACCCTTCCTTAACTCCAAACGTAAGTAAATTTTCAGCATACTAGTTTTGATGAAATTAGAACATGCAGAAAATGTTTCAACTGAATCCCATAATTCGAAGTACCAAAATCAAAGACAAAAAGAACCGTTCGAATAAACAAAATCAATTACTTCAAAGTTTAAGCACTTATTTATCCGATTGACATCGCTTATTCAAAACTTTCTTTAGAACCTTTTTTGTAGACCATTTAGTAAGCTTTCGAATGGTAACCTTTCGCTTCCCAAGATTGTCAACGGTTTTCGAGATACTAACGAAAGTATAAAAGGTTACCAAAACTTTTCTTGTCTGTTAATAAAATATTTTATTCTAACCCTTCCTTTACTCCAAACGTAACCAAAATTTCAACATATTAGTGTTGATAAAATTCGAACTTGCAGAAAATGTTTCAACTGAATCCCATAATTCTAAGTACCAAAATCAAAGACAAAAAGAACAGTTCGAATAAGCGAAATCAATTACTTAAAAGTTTTAAGCACTTATTTCTCCGATTGACATCGCTTATTCAAAACTTTCTTTAGAACCTTTCTTGTAGACCATTTAGTAAGCTTTCGAATGGTAACCTTTCGCTTCCCAAGATTTTCAACCGTTTTCGAGATATTAAGAAATTATACGAAGTTCCCAAAACTTTTCATTATTTCTGACAACAGAAAATTGGTCTCATTTTACCTATCCTGTTTTACACACACATACATTTTCCTTACAAATACAACATAAGAAATTACAAAAATAAAAAGCAATAAAAAACCAAGGGAAAGAGACAAAAAGAACGACAAAACCCCGTTCATAAGAACAAAACAGACGTATTTGAAGTTTTAAGCACTTATTTCTCCGATTGACATAACCTAATCAAAAATAGTTTTAGAATCATTTTTGTAGAGAATTTAGTAACCTTTCAAATAGTTTCAATCCACTTACCACGATTTCCCAACCGTGTTCGAGATATTGATGAAAGTATACGAAGTTTCCAAAACTTTTCATGTCTGTTCATAAAATATTTTATTCTAACCCTTCCTTAACTCCAAACGTAACATAACTTTCAACATATTAGTTTTAATGAAAGTAGAACATGCAGATAATGTTTCAACTGAATCCCGTTATTCTAAGTACCCAAACCAAAAACGGTATTCAAAAACTATTTTTCCAATTTTCTCGCCAACAGTTAAAGCTATCGCCTTGAAAATGGTTTCATTCGTTTTCCTAGCCCAAGAAGCCTATAAAACGAGTACTTACTAGCTTATGAACTCAAAAAAGTAAGCGTTACGATTTTTTCTGCGCGAATTTCGCCCCAAACGCCATCTTCCAGTGGGCGGATTTTGCTGGTTAACGAACTTGACCTTTCAAATTGGACGACAGATTTTTGTACCAAATTTCAACAAAATCGGACCATTCGTCTTCTACCTAGAGAGCGAACAGACAAATATATATATATATACATATATATATATATATATATATATATATATATATATATATATATATATATATATATACAAATTTGAACCACCGTTATTTTCGGTCTCTAGGGGTTCTGAAACGCGAAATTTTCTAGTCGGCACTTCCGGATTGTTTCATTGTATCAACCTTATAAGCGGGGTTCCTCCCTATGGGGGAGGGAGGAACCGCGCTAAAAAAAACACAATATACACAACACGATTGGCGTGTGTGTCTGTTAACACGATTTCGGTTGTGGTTTTTGTTGTTTTTTTTACCACGAAACTTGATATATATCATTCCCGGACGCAATTTTTAGCACTTTCCTCCGAAGGAAAGTAGCTATTGAGGTTGGACTCATGACGGAATTTTTGAAAAATTTCTTCAAATCTTTATCGATCCTACCTAGTAGACACCGAAAATGACCCCCGTTAAAATTTATATATATCTATATATATATATATATATATATATATATATATGTCTGTTAACACGATAGCGGCCAGAGTTTTTGTTTTTACGTCACGAAACTAGGTATATAGCATTCAATTAGCAAACGATTGAACGAGTTCGTTAACCACCAAAGTCGGTCCACCGGAAGGGGGGGTTTACCCCGAAACCAAAACACTAATTTGACTATGTCAGCCGTAATATTTGTTATATTTCAACGAAACTTGGTATTCGTAGTGGTAATATAGACAGAAAAGTGAGATATAAAAATGAACTAAATCGGTTCATTAGAAGGGGGGGTTTACTCCGGACCCACAATACCAATTCGCCACTACCAGCCGTGATTTTTGGTATATTTCAACGGAACTCGGTATTCGTAGTGGTAATCCACAGGTAAATAACTGTTGTAAAAATAAACTAAATCGGTTCATTAGGAGGGGGGGTTTACTCCGGACCCACAATACCAATTCGCCACTACCTGCAGTGATTTTTGGTATATTTCGACGAAACTCGGCATTCGTAGTGGTAATCTACAGGTAAATATGTGTTGTAAAAATAAACTAAATCGGTTCATTAGAAGGGGGGGTTTACTCCGGACCCACAATACCAATTCGCCACTACCTGCAGTTATTTTTGGTATATTTCGACGAAACTCGGCATTCGTATTGGTAATCTACAGGTAAATATGTGTTGTAAAAATAAACTAAATCGGTTCATTAGAAGGGGGGGTTTACTCCTGACCCAAATTCTTAATATACTCATACCGGTCGTAATTTCTGCTGTATTGTAACGAAACGCGGTATACGTCGTGGGTAACTCACGAGAAAGTAGTGTTGTAGAAATGAGCTGAATCGGTCAATCGGAAAGCGGGGGTTTAATTTATAATATATTTCAATAGAAAAGCCCGTCAGACGTAGGTTCACAAAGCCGCCGCAAGGAGCGCTTTCTACCACTAGAGTGACTGTATCCTGTTCCTGCGTTAGATCAAAATACGATAATATGAGGTTTTTTCTATTTATTACGAAGTGTAATAGGTACCATGTGTAAACATAACTCTGGAAGCAAATTATTAATTGATCAGTTACTCATTACAAATTTAAAAGAGAACTATTCATGTTTTTATTTTATTTATGTAGGATATTTTAAGCAAATTGTTCTGGAAAGCAATCTACACTACCCAAATTCTGAGGAAAGTGCTTAGTTATGCAGCTCCTGCGTGACGGACTTTTTGTTATATTGGAACGAAACTCAGTATATTTCGTAAGCATCTAAATACAAATATGGGTTGTAAAAATAATTTAAATCGAGGAAGGGGTTTACTCGGGAACCAAATTTTCAATTTGGACGTACCGGCCATTATTTGTAGCTTCTGGCAAGAAAACTCACTGCGTTTCAGAACCCCGAGAAATTTCGTACAAAAATCTTTCGTGGAATTTGAAAGGTCAAGTTCGTTAACCAGCAGAATCCGTCCTCCGGAACAAGGTTTTTAGAGCGAAATTTGCGCGAAAAAATCATTAAGCTTACTACTTATGCTTGCAAGTACTCGTTTTAAAGGTTTATTCGCCTATAAAAACGAATGAAACCATTTTTAAGGCGATAGCTTTAACCGTTTTCGAGAAAAGTGGATATTTGTTGAATCAAGTTTTTGGTTTGGGTACTTAGAATCATGGGATTCATTTAAAATATTTTCTGCACGTTTGGAATTCATGTAAACAATGATGTTTTAATTTTGGTTACGTTCGGAGTTAAGGAAGGATTAGAATAAAATATTTTATTTTTAGACATGAAAAGTTTTGGAAACTTCGTATATTTTCCCTAATATCTCGAAAACGTTCAACCTTTCAAAAGCTTACTAAATGCTCTACAAAAAAGATTCTGAAGCAATTTTCGATTAGGCGATGTCAATCGGAGAAATAAGTGCTAAAACTTCAAATGTGTTTATTTTGTTCTATTAAACGGGTTTTTGTAGTTGTTTAGCTCACTTTTTAATTGGTTGTTTTTTTTTTAATTAGAATTATTTGTAGAATTAGTGCTATAGTAGAAGAGTACAAATAAATGTAAACATTTTGATATTTTTCTAATGATTGAACACTAAGATTAGTGGATGAAGGGTGCTGCCTGACCCTTTTTCTGTCAGGTAGAGGTGAGGGTCTGGGCGGATCTATTTGATGTCATAAATTATTTCATGAAAGGTCTAACCAAAATTATAACTGTTTCTATTTTAACCTTTCCAAATGACATTAGGATTAAGAACGGAACCGCGCTAAGATGATGCAGTACCTGCGAGTCGGACTTTTTGTCTTTTAGCTGACGAAGGGTAGCCGAAACGTCCTAAATACAGACTTTTACAAAAATCGTCTTGATGCTATCTTAGCCGAATCCCAACAATTCCCTGATTGCTTATCGCCTCTATCTACACCTCATATATATTTTATAGAATATTTTCGCCCTAAAGACAATAATGTACTATAGAAGCGAGTACTACTACTCATCCTCCCCCACCAGTACTATGTCATTAACCCTATTCAAATTCAGCCCTGCTCTTCCGAATGGCGACTCATCGATAGGGGAACTCTTTCTGTACACGGCCTCCTAGAGAACAGTCCGTCCACCGTGTTTCCTTCAGATAACGTATTCCTCATTTTAATCTTATTTTTAGAGTTCATTTATGAAGTATATTATTATCTACCTCAACTGCTAAAAAAATTAATAAAAACATATTTTCACAGTCAGAATATATATATATACATTGTTGTGTGCGTAAAACAAATTTTTTGCACTTTTATAATTTCTGTTCTATTCTATTGTATCATACGTCTTCAGGGGTGTGAAGACCCTCTCGTCATGAACACTCGACCAAAGCACGAAACATGTTGGGCAAAAGCTATCAAATAAAGTAGTTAATGCAAAAGAATAGTGTCCTACTTTATCGACCCCCTACCATCGAAAAGAAATAACAAAAAAAAAGGTCCCGTAGGCGCTGCATAAAAAAAAGACTTTCCTCAGAATTTGGGTAGTTTAGACTGCATTCCTGAATAATTTGGTTAAAATAGCCTATATAAAACAAATAAAAACATGAATAGTTGTGTTCTTTTACATTTGTAATGAGCAACTCAATCAAATTATTTCTGGTTTTAGTGGTACTTGACTACTTTATAAATATACAAATACAGGACACCTAGTAGTAGATATGAGAAGTAATATAAAGACAGAGGCGCTCCTAGCGGCAGCTTTGCCAACTTACGTATTCTATTGAAACATAATACACAGTAACCCTCTCCCGATTTAGTCCGATAGACCGATTTAGTTTATTTTTACAACACTTCTTTCTAATTAGATATCCCAGACGTTTTCCGAGTTTCGTTACAATTCAACAGAAATTACGACCGGTATGAGGAAATTAGTAATTTCGCTCCAGAGTGAACCCCTTCCCCCCCCCCCCCCTAATCCACGGATTTTGTTTGTTTTTATAACATATTTTTCTCTTTATATGACCACGACGAATACTGAGATTCGTTGAAATATACCAATTACTACGGCTGGCAAATTAGTGTTGTGGGTCCGGGGTAAAGTCCTCCCACCTCCCGGTGGATCGATTTTGGTGGTTAATGAACTCGTTTAGTCGTTTGCTAAGTGAACGCTACATCCGTTTCGTGACAAAAAACAAAAACTCTGGTGGCTATCGTTTTAACAGACAAATTATACACACACACACACACACACACCCGTATATATATATATATATATATATATATATATATATATATATATATATATATATATATATAGGGGAAGGTGTTGTACCTTTGACCACTTTGCACAATTGAATTTTTTTTAGCTTGAATATTAAGGCTAAATTCATTTCTTTTATTTCATTGTAATTAGTATTCTATTGTTTATCATTTTTAATTTTTTCAAGGTTCTAACTTTACATTTAATATTTTTTATTATTTTTTTAAAAAAATAATCGTACAGTGGTCAAAGGTACAACATGTAGTTGTACCTTTGACCATGGGGTGTTTTACCTTTGACCACGTAAAAACAACACAGCAGTGCAGAAACAAATTGTATTGATTGATATTATAATTAATAATAAGTTTAATAAATACAGGACATGGATGTAAGCATAATAAAAAGCTATTATTGATATTATGTTATGCTTAATATACTGAAAAATCAATAGTAGGGTATGGAAGTTAAGCCACAATGTCTTCAACATCAATATCATACAAATTTTAATCTTCTCTTGTAAAATTTTCACATTCAAATTTTCAAGTTTGTTTTTTTTTTTTTTTTCAAATATTGGATCTTAAACATTGGACATTTAAAACCACCGATCTCTGCGACTAAATATGTAATAGTCTTTTTACTTTTATTTTTAACAAGTATAAAATTTCCTTTTTCCAAATCATATTTTTTAAATTGTTGCTGGTTATCGACCTGACTCACGACATTTATCTGAGGAATCAACGTCACTTTCTCCTGAAGAAATTTCGGTGTCAGTATCAGAATCTGAACTCTCATTAGAATAATTTTCTTTTTATTTACCACTTTTTTAGGAAGGGGTTTATTTGTATGTGGTGTCTTACGTTTAGGGTGGTGCTTTCGTTTTGTTTTTTTCGCCTTCAATAATTAGCTTTTTAGGAATATCTGTCAGGATACGAGGTTTCCCTTTAGGCCGGCCTCTATTTGACATTTTTCTTGCCTCCGATTTTCGATGAGATATTACGACTTCAAGTGGAACGATAAGGGGCGATAGGTTCGAAGTGCTACACTGAGGATTAATAAATTCAGTTTGAACTTATTTAATTTATTATTTTTTAAATTCTTTGAACAATTTAAACAACCAATATTAATTTTTTTTTTTTTAAATTTTAGCAGAAGAACATAAAAGTTGAATTATGTAAAAATTACTCAGGTGTGTTGTACCTTTGACCTGGTCAAAGGTACAACTAGTCGTGGTCAGAGGTACGACACCCCGGTAGTGCAAATTAAAAAGCATGCTAAAAATTTTAGGGTTAAGATAAATCAATTTCAGAAGCGATTTGTCAAATGATTTCCATCTAGAAAGACTTAATATAGAAAATATTATGAGGCAAAACGTCATCAATAAATAACTTACATTTTTATGATAGAAATGGATAAGTATTTTTTTGCAAGAATCCTCTTTGACTTGAATAATCCAAAGTAGGTTACTCTAGTGAAGGAGCTAAACACTAATTACACCAAAATTTATAAAATGTTGCTACGTGCCGCGACAGCCTCGGTGGTCAAAGGTACAAGACGGTCAGAGGTACAACACCTTCCCCTATATATATAGTCCCCAAAACATGCTTTTTTTGTTTTGGGCTAAATTTAACGAAGATTTCTGAAGAATCACTTGTCGATTAACAGTACGGCTACGTATAAAGGTGTTCTTGTTACAGCTGCAACCATCTGGCGGAAATCGCTAGGACAACTGTTAAGTTTTACATATACCCTGTACAGTCGAAACGAGCAATACTTAAGTAGTTGTCTCTAGAAGAGCTATTTTCCATTCAATACCGTACCCCCCCCCCCCCCCGGGCCCTTACAGCGCCTACCATAGGCCACTGGCTCGACCACCCTGGAAGGCTATCCTAACCTGACCTTGATTTATCACCTTCCCTATGGTTATAATAATGTCTATAAAAGGCGTCCGTATCTCCTCATTGTCCTCTCTCCCCGCTCTCTCACTCTTTCTCCGGCTCAGATCCGCGAGATTAGAGACACAATGGTAATGGCGGACTACTACGCCGATGCTGCCTTTTCTAGGAGGCTTGGCTTATTTTTATTTAGCATCTATGGGCAAATTGGTTACTGATTTCCGGGGCGAAACATACCAGCAACACATTTTTTTTTATTTATCTGTACGATTATAAAAGTGCAATTATCAAGTTCGTTGATACAGATATGTATGTACAAATTGACAAAAATGGGAAAAGTATTATAAAATAAAATCAATTCAAAATGTGAAAGAAGCCAACCATTGTTGGCACGTTCAGGTCTGTCTAAATAAATATTTGAATGATCACATATATGATCAGAAAAGTAAATTATCTCGGGGCCACTGTCTCTTAAGCCGCCTGGGAGAGACCTTCAGGATTAGGATGGTGGGACAATTTGGAATGGAACACTTGGAAACGGGTTTTAGCGAGGTCGAGGATAAATGGGATGTTAAGATCATTGTGAAGGGTTTTGTTTGAGACGTAGAAAGGGGCATTTACAATTTTACGAAGAACTTTTGACTGGAATGCCTGTATTCTGTAGATGTTTGATGTTTTTGCAGATTCTCAGAGACCAGCAACACATAACTATGATGACAAGAGATGTGTGATCCGAATCGATCTTTTGAATCGATCTCCCAGGGCCGATCTTTTCAAAGAATCGATCTCCAAGGGCCTATCTTTTTAAAGAATCGCTCTCCAAGGGCCGATCTTTTTAAAGAATCGATCTCTAAGGGCCGATCTTTTAATTGCTAATCCGTTTTAACATTTAACCCGGGAAAGGGAGCGCTCCTCCAAGGGTCGATTTAGGTAGCGCTTCGTCGCTGAGACGAAGGTGGTTAATTTTGCTTTAAATGGAGCTATATCATTTTGTAAATGCTATATTGTAATATTATAATATTCTGAACAATAAGTTTGACATAATATCTCTTTTTTTACGCTTATTTCATTCTTAAAAACTAATAAATTTCAATTTTGTTTTGCCAGTTGGCCATGAAGAACTATACGTTATCGCTGTCTACTAAGAGGCTTCGAGGTTTTTAGTTTGTACCAGTTATAACTGTAAATCACAAAACTATGTATTCCTGCAATATTCAATATGTCGTAAAAAAGAAAACATAAATACCAGCGACGAGGATGAGTCACACGGGTGCATTTATTATCGGAGCACATTCTCTCAAAAACATTAACTCAACCTTTAGTACTGTTATAAACAGTAACAATGTCTGATTATTGGGTTTGGTCAAAAAAATAAAATGAAAATGCATGGCATAAAGTATTGCTCCAACAGGTTAAATTAGCCTTCAAGACAGATAATTGTTATTAAAGAGGTAGTTTTCGACGTTTTTACGAACATTGAATAGGCTTCTAAAGGTAGCACTTAGTTTCCAAGACGAACGAAAAATGTATATATGAGGTAAAGTTCGTCTTGCCGACGTCGCTACTTCTAAAAAATAAATCGACTAATTGACTTCCCTATCATAGCATCTAGTGTATTACAAAGGTTGCTAGAACTCCTAGTAATTGGGATATCTAGTGACGGGAGTCATCTGTAAATAACACAAGTATGCGGACTCTTCGTCGTCTCGACGAGTGCTACCTCTCTCGGGTTAAAGATAAACGCAACTGAAGTTGACAGCTAAGTATCCTTCTGTAGTACATTATTCTCTCGAAGATATTGTACTACAGGAAAATTTATTTTATATACTCTCTCAGCCATAAATATCTGATTGGTTAGTTTGGATTGGGAGCGAAGAAGCACTTGACTGGCTTAGCCCGAATGGAGTCTAGGTGTTGAGTATAATAGAGGTTATTACCTCTGTGGAGTATGATTATGAGAGTGTTGACGTGAAGGAGATAAGGCGGTAGGTAGGAAGATGAAGGATGGATTCCCGGTCGGTGGGGTTAGCCTTTCAAAGAGGAGAGGGAGGCACACATGAGCCGCTGTTTGCTCCGTTTATCACCTTTTCCATTTTCAGATGGTGCCAGCGGGGGGTAGGGGTAAATCTTATTAAATTGCCTAGGGGGTGGGGCCCCCGTTGTCATGGCAACCGGGCCACCCCCCCCCCTTCAGTTCGGGCCTCGCTGTTTTTTTAAAGACCTGTCGCCTAACACTCTTAGCTCTCACCCTCACCCACCCTTTCTCTCTTTTAGTCTCTCTTCCTGATTTTTTCCATTCTCTCTTTTCTTTTCTTTTTTTTTCTGAAAGTCTAATGCTTTTCTCCTCTTGGGTTCTGCGGAGAGAAAGAGAGAAGAGTGTGAAAACGTTTTGTTGTTCTTGAGGGAAGGCTAGGCGGTGGCGCCCCCCCCCTACCCTCCCTGGGTGTTTTAACATGACAATGCCTCCCTCTCCCTGAGCACACATCACATTGCACTCACACTGACAGAGCACAGTGACAGTGTGAGGGAGGAAACACTGTCTCCAGTAGAGCACTTTTTATTGATTCCCATACACCAACCCCGTGTTCCTCCCCGCCGGTCTGAGGACTATGTATGAGCAACGAGAGGTGACTGAGTGCCACCCCAAACCAGGAACAGGATCCACACTTACAGTTTCTACATTCCTCCTCGCCGTTTTTGCATAATTTAATTTATATACCTTCCATTCCAGCTTTATGTTGGGTTTTAATAAAAGTTGGCGCATTTAAATTGTATTCTGAAACATTTGCCATGATACAATGGCTTCATTTATGTATTTTAACTACATGGGTCTGTATAGGTATGTGAGATACGAAACAAAGGAAAAGGACTTTACATCATGAATTTTATATGAAAAGTGGGCTTTGTGAGATAGTTCGTAAAACTGAGATAGTAGTATAAAGGAAGGATTGTTTTGAGCCTCTAAAGAACAGAATACCACAAGGCGATTAAAAGCCTGGGTCACAGTTTTAAAGACACCAGCGCATAAAGATCCCACTCTCGTAGAAGGATTTCGGTTTCGTGGCAAAAAGGTTATCCAAGGAATGTACTCCCTCATCCAACACATACTATAATAATCTGAACAGATGGTAGCCATAGAGTGCATGATCTGGGCGAGGGAACAGAGGATGCACTAAAACATCCCAGGCGTATTGCTTATACTGACGACGAGCGTAAAAATAAACGTGTGGTATGTCATTATCATGATGAAAAAGAAGCCCTTTTCGATTTAACCAGGTTATGTTTCTTTTTTTTTTTTTTTCAAGGGTAGTCTTGAAATTGGCCGATTTTGCCCTATATTTTTCAGAATTTACTTTCTGGTAGTAACTCGTAATAAATTGTACCTCAACAATCCAACCAAATTGAAAGCATGTCGTTTCTCGGGCGAAGCCATTTAGATAGTGCTGGACTTGCTTCACCAGGTTGGTTCAAGTCTCATACCCAAATATCATGTTGGATCATGTAGGCAAGTTGCTTCATACGGTCATGTGTTGTACTCTTATGAATGTTCAACTTCTCTACTAGCTATCTGAACAGCTTGGGTTTTCGGAGATGATTTCCTTAAAGAGTAATAGTCAACAGAAGAAGGCCACCCAGTTCGTTCATCATCTTTGATGTTGTTATTACCTAGCTTAAATTTTTGAAACCATCTAACTGTGTTATCTTGCCGTACCTCAAGGATTCTTCCCTTCCTTAAAATAAAAAAGCATAACATGGTGAAAATGTTTGGTCTGCTATCTTCAAGCAAGCACAGAACAAAATATACTGGCTGACTAAATCAGTTTCAATGAATTTATAAAACGAATGTTTATTTTAATTGGGAACAACTTTTCTGGAAGTATTAGACTAAAGGTCTAAATTCAAATCTTCTTTCTTGTGAAAAACCGCACTACTTTTTGGCTAACCTATTACAAAAGGTAGATAGAAACTAATTTTATTACTTTTTATGTACTTCCTAGGACTTTAAATTATTATATTGGTTGTCAGTAGACTTGCACAATTCTTGAAAATGCATTTACATACTGAAGCACATTTCAATTACCATGCTTTTAATATAATGTTGTCTTGTTTATTTTGATTTTACATATTTGTATTTTTATGGAGGGGTTTTCTCGTAATTTTCCTAGGATAAATTATTTTTATTAAATGTATATATGTTTTGTTTAGGTGGTTAGGACGTGGGTCCATGTTCGTGCTGTCCAAGACCCAGTTCGCCCTACTGAGCGGTAGAAGACAAGGCCAGGAAGGAGACTTGGCTGACCTGGGTGCTGGTGATGGTTCAACTACTGCCATCATAGCTAATTTCTTCTCCAGGGTTACCGTAACGGAAGTATCCAAAGCTATGCGACCTCAGCTCATGAAGAAAGGATTCAGGTTAGTCATATGATCCAGTTATATTTCAAAGTATCAGCTCCTTATTTACTCATATTAAGCTCTAATATAGGAGCTTGTTGAGCAGGTGTCACCTTTGCACCCTTAACTCACTACTGTTCAGTGTGTACTTTTCACTGGGTTTTCTTTTGCCAACAATTACTATTTTATAATTCAAAAAGTCAGTCCCGTAACAGGCCACAAGGGCCCAGAGGGGCAGATACTGTAGAGGTATCTGATTCTTGACCATGCGGCACACTAGGGAGATAGTATGGTCAATACTATGCTCCGGCCGCCTGATTTTCCCCTTGGCGCTTCGACTAGCTAGAGTCATTAGCACCCAAGGTACCCATTATTAATTAAATTAATTAAAGGCTGGGTGAGCCTAGGGACTATCTGGGACCCCAAATCCAACCCTCGAACGGCAGCACTAGAAGAAAAAATCTTTAGTGCGCGCTCGGGTTTTGAACCTGGTCCTCCAGTTCATTAGTCGAGTGCTCTACCACTGAGCTAACCTCGCCCCCACTATTTTATAATTGTAATGTTTTAAAAAACGATTTTACTATTATTATTCTCTTAGACCTCGGGTAGGACCTCGCGAAGTTCAATTAATGCTGTTTTCTGTCATCAGACCAAGCTCCTCCACTCATTTTTCCTAATATCTCTCCAACCGACCTTCCAATCAAAAATATTTAGTGTGATTGTTCTATCGGAAATGTTTGTTAGAGAGATCTCTACTGCTTTTTAATCTTCTTTTAATACTGTTTAATTCTTTTAATTATTTCTACTTTCGCCTTACTTTGATTTTCATTAAATTCCCCGATTTGCTTTGTTGGTCTCAAAGGATAGATTCTTTTGATGTGCCCTTAGAATTTTAATCTTCGTTTTTTTATTTTCCAATATTCTCTAATTTCCTGATTGCTTCGAAACTTGTTGTTCAATACTATTTGGGCTAGTATTTTTCTCATTATTTTCCTTTCTATTATTTTAATTTGATCTAAGTCAGTTTATCTATTTAGGACTAACATTGCAGTTGCATAAAGATAAACATGATTTGGTTAATCATTTATTATATTCAATTTACGTAACCGTGTCGGAAATCTTTAAGACTAATTTCAAATTTTGTTACTTTTACTGATTAATTAAGTGCATAATTATGACAACTGAAGCATTGAAGGTATTGAATACAAAAACATTAGGGTTATTCTGAATTTTCCCTCCAAATTGCTATTCCTGAGATTGAATTCTGAACAAAATATCGTAATTCGCTAATAGACTGATCAGTCTGGACGTAACCTTGCCAGCAAAAGGTACTCTTGGTGAAGGTTGTAATCTTTTGTTAGATAAGTGCTAGAATAAAGCACTAAGTGCTAAATAAAGGATTATTGAAGAATAGTGTGTTGGACATGTGTTTTCACCTTCTGCCAAAATAAAAAATGTCGGTCGTGCAGGAGCTGCATTACTAAGCTCATTCCTTAATTAATTAATTAAATTCCGTTTTGGACTTTTTGAATAATGGAATGTCAACAAAACTAAATACCATCTGTACCACGATGAGAAGGACTATAAAAATCAAATAACGTGCATATCTATAAGTTCCTGAATTCTATTTGTACTTGGTCTTTCTTTGAACGTATTTTAGTGTTCTGTTCGTACTTTTAGTACGCTACATAAAGGATTAGTCATTCCTTCGGTAGCACCTGGTGATGGCGAAACAATACTCTTATAGTTTCAGCATACATTATACCGGCTTGATAGATGAACGATAGCACATATAGGCCGTGCAAAAAAAAAAAAAAAACCTCACCCTTCTTCACCCCTGATGCGGTAATTATAATATTGTTCTTAGTCTAAGTGGCTCACCCCTCCGGTAAACCAGCTGCGCACATGGAACGTGCCGTGAATAATGGCTCATTCATGTTTTTTCTTCATTGTTTTTATACTACCACCGAGGGGTTGGTAGAGCATAAGATTATAGTTTGGCCACAGGAGCAACGGATAGAAAAAAAAACTTGTATATGTTGACAATATATGGTGTAGCCATCACAATCATTTCATAAAGCTCTTTTAATTGCTTTGAAGGGTTACTTTTTTTTATTTATAAAGCGACAGGTTATTTTTTTATAAAGCGACAGGGATTTTTTTTTACTCCTACTTTTTTTAAGGGTACTATTATGCTTAATGATATGGGTATTTATTATACACTATATATGACTCTTATTAAATCCTGCTTATACTGATATAGACTGTACCTATTAGTGTAAACAGTAAGACAAGTTCATGAGGCGTGTAATTATCCTTTTCGTAAGAACTGTGTCATCTTTACATGTAATACTTATATATCAGGCTGTACCGTATGAAATGTCAGTTTTGGACTTGCCGATTTCCTTCAAATGTCTTGAAACTGTCATGGCTCCTACTCCGAGTTCTTTGGCATATTCCCTAGGGCTTTTTGAGGGACAAGCTTCAACCCTTTCTTTCAGGTGGTCATTGTCAAGCTTGGTTTCTGGCCTTCCTCGATCCTCGTTGTCAAGGTCAAAATTTCCACTTCAAAACCTGGAAAACCACCGGTAAACAGTTCGTTCATTCACCGTCCCCTCCCCGAACGCAGTGTTAATGTTCATACACGCCTCAGCACGCTATGACCGAGCTTAAATTCATAACGAAAAATAATACGGATTTCCGTTGAAGTCATAATTTAGGTTTTATTTTTTTCTCACAGGATCGTTCTCACAACAGAGTACGCAAGTTACTGATTAAATAATAGGAATAAAAGAGCTTTAATTCTATATGAATAACAATGATGTTTGTAAATAATGAAATAAAAAAGGGAAAGGATTAAATCGCAAAGTAAACAAAACTGACATTTCATACGGTACAGCCTGACATGTTGTAATTTGGAAAGCTTTAAATGGAACGAATCCGACATTTCCGAAAATCAAGCAACAATTTTTTCTACTGAAAACTCCTATCAAAATTCATGCCTGAACCTTTTTTGAGAACATTTATTAGGCCTTAGATTACGTTATATACACCACGATTTCTCAACCGTTTTCGAGATATTTACGATAATGTATGAAAACTTCTAATCTCTCTAAAATAATAATACAGTAGTAATCTTCAGGAAAAGATAGGTAATTAACTTGGCACTACATAAATAATAGAATAAATTCCATTCTTCGGATGAATAAATATCTTAATAAATAATCTATAAAGCTAAAATAGTATTGCTTTATGTTAGATTAAAATTGGGAGCATTATTTTCATTTTGAAAACAAGACAAAGAATAGAATTATTTCCTTCAGATCTATGAGAAAACTTAAATTATGAGATGTTGAGAACTGAGTCATAGTATTTACTCATTCCTTATTTCAATATTGTGTTTACCACAATTGCTTTAGTCTTCATCTATCCCCTTAGTATTTATTGCTGAAGAAGGCTGCCAATGAACAAGCCGAAACGTTCATAATATAGATTTTTCTGAAAATCGGTGTGTTTTTCTTAGCCCAACTATTTGTTGACTTCTTATCACCTCGACAGCTTGTGAATCTCTCTTTTTTTTTTTTTTGTTTGTTTATTTTTTACTATTTATTTTAGTTTTTCTTCAATCTATATGGAGTATCTTTCATATTAGTGGTAGACAAAAACTGTGGTTAAATTTTGGTTGAACAATTGATACTTAATGACCTCAGCAGTCACAAAAAAATCTATGCACCAATACACTCATATTTCCTCTAAAAAGTTGATATAACCTCCGTTTTTGACTACTGCTATTTGTAAGGTGGCCATATTAAGAAAGCGATGGAGTAGTTTATTACTATAATAAATGTTTCGTGAAACATTTCCAAGCAAACAGTAAAAATAATAATATAAAATTTAAGTTTGTGGATTGGATTCCCACTAAGAAGTTTGTGGGTCATTTCATTAGAAGATTGGAAGAAGCATCACCCCTATCTTGTCTACAGACGAGTGGTAACTTGTAGATTACCCATCCTAAATATTTAGGTACGTATAATTTGACGTAAAAATTGAAATAACATAATATTTAATAATTAATTATTTACATAATTTCGAGATTTGTTGCTCCTCTCAAGATGGAATCAGCGTAGAGATGTTTCCGAAGATGCTGGCTAATTGAGAGTTCAGGTAATGAAAAACAGAACGTCCTTTTAAAATCAACAAATATTTATTCCGCCAATGTTTTTAACAAATGAGATCAAGCAACGTAGACAGCGCCCGGAGCAACCTGGTAGCTCGCTGATGCAGAAACATAGCTCGCCGGACCAGCGATATAGCGTGCTGGTGCTGCGACCACTGGTGCAGCAGCTGGCGCAAGGTAACGTGCTACTGGTGCTACAGCAGGAGCAACGTAGCGTGCAGGAGCTGCGACTACGGTTGCAGCAGGTGCAACGTAACGTACTGGTGCAACAACCGGTGCAGCGGGGATGACCTCCGACTGGATGCTATGATCAATGGCGTGCGCAGCATATGATTGTTCCAATGTGACAATAGGAGCTACTCCTGCACTCACTGCGCAAACTCCGGCCAAAGCGAAGACCTGTAACAGAGTAGTGAAGTTATTAACAAGGACATCAAAAGTTTGAACCGTCAAAATAAAGACGAGACAGCTTTCCCCGAAGCGCAGAGCGTCAACTGCCCACGAGTTCTGATCTGCGAAGGAAAGAATGCGTTGACTCTAGGATCAGCGCACACTCGGTCTACCACGTTTTCGCGTTATTGCAAACATCCAGCAGTCTATCGACTCATACCTGGCAGCGAACCCGCTTTTGTAGGGGTCGATCGGGCAAAAACAGGCCAAAACTTAAGGGCATGGGTATCTTCTCTGTCTCTTAAAGGTGCCTTTTATTTAGAGGAGCAAAAGTCTAGGGACCATTGGCCCTCCTCTCCCCCACAGTTCGCGAATACAACAATTATTATTTATATTTTTCTATAATAATAAAAAAACGTGCAATTCTTAAAAATATCAATCTGTTGCACTGTTCTACTTCAAAAAGTCACTTATCATGACTTATTAGTAACACGAGTCTTCATTGAGACGATTTTAATTTCGTAATCGTTTTAAAATGTTAAATGTTCAACATTTTCATACTCTTATTTAAAATGGGTTGATAGTCAACCTTAAAGATAATATATATATATATATATATATATATATATATATATATATATATATATATATTTGTTTGTCTAAATAACTGTCTCAATATTGTATTTAACGTCTGTTGACTCAACATAACACGATTTATGTTCAAAATATGGCAGTGATAGATTGTTTGAAAAGTTTTTCAAATTTTCATCGATCCTATACTAGGCACCAAATACGCCCCCCGTCAAAATGTATCTACCTGTATATATATGCACATATATACATATGTAAAGGCCTTATAGGTCAACAAATTTTACATTTCTTTTTATAATATTGTTTACTTTCTTTACGTGTTTTTACCTCTTTGCTCTCTTTTAAAAGAATATTTCAGTTTGTTTTGGTTTTTTTTAAGAAAAAAAATACTTGATTGTTTTCAAATCTATTTTATTTTTTGTTAAGTCATCTTTAATACCTTAATGTCCAAACTACGCGTTGGATTTTTTTTGGTTCTTCATGTTTTATTGTAAATTGAACTCTTCTAAGACTTCTTTTCTTTTTGTAAAGGCCTTAATTTATGTATATATATATATATATATATATATATATATATATATATATATATATATATATATATTATTGTGTGCGTTTGTGCAAAATAAATATAGTAGCTAAGTGATTATTAGAAACCTGTTTATTACATTATGATGGCATGAAAACTATTGATAATAATATACAAAATGTTACTTTACTTACAATAGCGATGGGAGACATGTTGTTGTTATAAGATGTTCGGTGATAGAACTACTGACCTAACCTGTCGCCCGGCAAGTTTATATACCTAAGTGATTAGGCCGTTACAACACATCATTTAGATGCGCGGTTGGATCCTTGCCTTACCAAACTCGGCCGCACCCGACACAGTTGGCACTCATTCGTATACATTCGAAGCGGTCGCTGTATCTAGTGAAGGTCTTCACTTGTAGTCAAACTCTTACTCTCGTCAAGGAAGGTCGCTTAGCGAATTGTTCCTTCATTAATGTAGAACGCTTTAAACAATAAAACGTCAGCCACGCTAGAGCTGCGTAATTAAGTACGTTCCGTAGAAGGGTCGTCACTTGACACTGCATTACTGAAGAATGTGCTTAAAATAACCTAGATAAATAGGAAATTGACATAGATAGTTCAACTTTCTTATATATACCTTTAGAAAGCCTGGTGGCTACTATGCAACCCAGGAGGCCTGGTGGCTTTGTGTGTTTATCATTAAAGAAAAGAAAAACCAAATCTGTCTTAAGTATTACTGGGAGGTCCAGTGGCCGTGAGTGTAAAGACGTATGCACTCCGTGCTAAGGGTCGTGGATTCGATTCCCACTAGATGTGGTGGCTTTTCTTTAGAAAAAAAAGGAATCAGCCCTACCCTGGCTAGAAAAGGGTGGTTACCTATAGATAACCCCTCCTAAAAATCTAATGGACGTTCAAATTTAAATAAATAAATATTCTATATTTGTATTTAGAGTTGACTCAATTATTAATTTGGTTCAGGGGAAAGCCCATATTTTTATTGAACTGATTTTTTTTAGAAGATATTTTCCACTTTAGTTGGGAATGAAAGGACCTAAAACTAACGGCCAGTATACGGAAATTAATTCTGTCACATTCCTAATGCAACTATTTAGTTTACTTTTACAACACAGGTTTCTCTTAAGATGGGCGTTTGCCAAGTTTCGTTGTAAATAAATGTAACCAATATTTTAACAGTTAGGAGCATATTAGTAATCTGTGGGAGAATAATCTTTCTTTAGATGGACCGATTTTGCTCGTTAACGAACTCCTCCAATTGTTTATTATGGAAATGTTAAACTTATACCAAGTTTCTTGGCGAAGAAACAAAAATTTTCCCCTCTTTCGTGTTAACGGACACACATACACAAACCCACATGTGTGGGTCATTTTCGGTGTCTAGTACGTACGAATTGAAGCAATTTTGAAATATTTTCTTTCATGAGTTCTAAAAATGAATATGACTTGTCAGGAAGCTGTTTACATTTAAGCGCGTACTTATGGTACTACGGTAGAACGTAAGTAAGAATTTGAACGACCATACCTACCATGTTGCAAAAATCGCCTAATATAAATATATATATATATATATATATATATATATATATATATATATATATATATATATACTAGGAGCTAATAGCTAATGCGGGGATCTACTACGTTGAAATAATTTGGTGTAAAACTGTGCTAATGTCCTAGAAGTCGGAGCGGCGTAAAAAAAATATATGTATATTAGTATATATTGCCTAAAGTTACCATAGATCCAGGATCTTTGGAGGATGCTAAAAGCTGCCGTGAATGGCCCTTTTACATTGTATTCACCATACTAATTATCAGGCATGGATTTCTTTAAATCAAAAGTAGAGCAAATTGGTTTCATCTTCCTTTATTAGGATAATCGCTTGGAAACAATATATAATATGTTGAAGTGCGTTGTCCAGCCCAGGGTATGCAGAAGCGTGCTATACGTGGGCTGCTATACCGTACTCACAATCCTTTCCTATCTATTTATCGAAATCACCAGTGTGGGCGACCACACCCTTCGTCTGCTCCTTAGCTTCTCTCCTGCTTATAGACAATACTCAACGTGGCAGTGTCTTCAATATGTTTCATGTGGTATATTACTATTAATCGTTATTGTCAGGAATTGGACCCATTTAATACTCTGGTCTGACAGGTTCCATATCACAGCATGGCACATTAATTCATTTAATGGAGCCGCTGCATCAGATCCCATTTATGTAATATGAAGGTCATGAAGACTACTTGGTACATACATAACTACGAGATTTATGTACCATCTAGACGTCAATGGTACTGTTCATACTGACAGTCATCGTCAAGGAACGTTGGGGCATCTCGAAAGTTTGACCTGACGTTGCCTGTTAGGACTTCTTGTACTTCTGCATGTATCTAATCCACGACATAGATGGTACAACCATTTAATAACCTCAGCCCCAAATTCAGCAGGATCATCTGCACAGATTTTCGCTTCGGATATATCGCACTAGTATTTCTAAAGTGACACAACTCAAAAATCGGCGTTTTTCAGTTATGTCTATGGTAAATATCTCTTTATCAAACATAAAAATTGTATGAACCTAGCTTACACCAGAGGGCGCTTCCTGTTTTGATGCTATTCCCCCTACATAGCCATGAGTGACACATTTTCACTTTTTTTTTTTTTTTTCTTTTTTAGCGCGGTTCCTCCCTCCCCCATAGGGAGGAACCCCGCTTATAGGGTTGATACAATAAAACAATCCGGAAGTGCCGACTAGAAAATTTCGCGTTTCAGAACCCCTAGAGACCGAAAATAACGGTGGTTCAAATTTGTATATATATATATATATATATATATATTTATATATATATATGTATATATTTATATATATATATATATATATATTATTTATTCTTATAGATGACCCAAAATATCAAAATTCCTTTTTTATCCTAGGAGGCATGGGGTCATTAAGCAGTCTTCCTTTATTATACTACTTTATTTATTGGGCCCGACATGTTTCGTGCATCTTTTCTTCGCACCTCTTCAGGGGCACTTCTACAACAAAATATAATTTTTTGCACATCCACACAAACCTTTTTTTACTATATTAAAACTATCAAATTTGAACTGTTCCACAAAAGGCATTAACATTATCATGCTCATTAAATGTTACTTCTACCCTAAATATTGCAATAATTATAGCTAAATTACATATTTTTGCGTTTGGGGCGAAATTCGCGCAAAAAAAATCGTAACGCTTACGTTTTTGAGTTCATAAGCTTCTAAGTACTCGTTTTATATGATTCCTGGGCTAGGAAAACGAATGAAACCATTTTCAAGGCGATAGCTTTAACCGTTTTCGAGAAAATTGGAAAAATATTTTTTGAATACAGTTTTTGGTTTGGGTACTTAGAATCATGGGATTCAGTTGAAACATTTTCTGCATGTTCTACATTCATCAAAACTAATATGTTGAAATTTTGGTTACGTTTGGAGTTAAGGAAGGGTTAGAATAAAATATTTTATTAACAGACATAAAAAGTTTTAGTAACCTTGTTTACTTTCCTTAATATCTCGAAAAAGGTTGAAAATCGTGGTAAACGGAAGAATACCATTAGAAAGCTTATTAAATGCTCTAAAAAAAAGGTTCTAATGAAAGTTTTGATTAGGCGATGTCAATCGGAGAAATAAGAGCTTAAAACTTTAAAGTAATTGATTTCGCTTATTCGAACTGTTCTTTTTGTCTGTTTTTTATTCCTTGTTATTTTTTAATTGCTTATTGTTGGATAATGTATTTGAAAATAAAACAGGTTAAGAAAAATAAGAAAAACAATTTATTTATAGGCTTCTTGGGCTAGGAAAACGAATGAAACCATTTTCAAGGCGATAGCTTTAACCGTTTTCGAGAAAATTGGAAAAATAGTTTTTGAATACCGTTTTTGGTTTGGGTACTTAGAATCATGGGATTCAGTTGAAACATTTTTTGCATGTTCTACTTTCATTAAAACTAATATGTTGAAATTTTGGTTACGTTTGGAGTTAAGGAAGGGTTAGAATAAAATATTTTATTAACAGACATAAAAAGTTTTGGTAACTTTGTATATTTTCCTTAATATCTCGAAAAAGGTTAAGAATTTGGTAAACGAAAGAATACCATTAGAAAGCTTTCTAAATGCTCTACAAAAAAGGTTCTGATGAAAGTTTTGATTAGGTGATGTCAATCGGAGAAATAAGTGCTTAAAACATTAAAGTAATTGATTTTGCTTATTCGAACTGTTCTTTTTGTCTGTTTTTATTCCTTGTTATTTTTTAATTGCTTATAGTTGGATAATGTATTTTACAATAAAACAGATTAGGCAAAATAAGAAAAACAATTCATTGTTAGAAATATAGCTTGCCAAGAGAAAAAGATTCGTTGACGTCTTTTGAATATTTTCAATTGCCTTTATGCTGTTGGTTTTTTTATTTTATTTTTTAATTGATGTAATCTGTAGAATTATTACTATAGTAAAAGAACACAGGAATGTGTGAAAATATTTGATATTTTCCAATTCATTGAAACGTATGAAATGAAGTATCGGTATAGCCATAAAACCCTTTGAACAAAGGCCGAGGAAAATATTATCTGTTTCTATTCTATGCTTTTCAAATGAGAATAGGGATATGAACAGGAACCGGGGTCTCCCGTGGTCTAATGGCTCGGAAACTTACGCAGTGTCAAAACAACAAAATTACTATCAATAAGGCCGCGGGACGGGGTCTCCCGTGGTCTAATGGCTAGCGCCTTGGAGTCATAAGCGGGAGATGGTGGGTTCGATTCCCAACCTCCGCCAGGAATTTTATCATCCCACGGCTCGCTGGTGAAATTCCTCGCTACACCCTGGATGTCGGCGCTAATGACCTAGATGTAGATGTGCCGTAAAAAAAAAAAAAAAAAAAAAAAACTGGAACCGCGCTAAGATGACGCAGTTCCTGCGAGTCGGACTTTTTTTTAGTTGTGTCACTTTAGAAATGCTAGTGCGATTTATTAGGCCTCAGATTAGGCCGTTTTCGAGGTATTTAAGAAAATATATGAAAAGTCCTCTTCTCTCTAAAATAATGATAAAAGTAGTAATCTTCAGGAAAAATAATTAATTTGGCACTAAAAAAACATTGGCGTGAATTCCATTCTTCAGATGAATAAATATCTTAAGAAATAATGTATAAATCTAAAATAACATTGCTTTATGATCGATTAAAATAGAGAGCATTATTTTCATTTTGAAAACAAGACGAGGTTAAATTATGAAATGTTAAGACCTGAGTCATGAATTTACACATTCCTTCTTTCGTAAAATTCAGTATACAGGTGGTGACCACAATTTCTTCATGGTCTTCTAATTTTTGTCTTTAGTCTTCCCTCATCCCCTTGGCATTCATTCCTAAAGAATACTGTTAAAAGACATGCAGAAACGTTCATAAAATAGATTTTTCTGAAAATCTGACTGTTTTTCTGTGCCGAATCCCAAATATTAGTAACTAAGAGTTGCACATTTTTAGTTGAGTTTTTATTTGGAGTTGTGTCACTTTAGAAATACAGTGCGTTATGATTCTTTGATAGTTCATAGGCCTTTTATTTTACTCAATAAAAAGTTATGAAATAAATATAATTAATTAATCCAACAAAAAGGACCTTATCAATATTTGCCTAGAACTAATGGGTTTTCGAAATGTAGAATTATTCTTTTGAATGAGTTCTGACCTTTGACGTAAAAGGGCATCATTTTGACCCTGGAACATTCTAAAATATTTGTAAAAGGAAATTTTAACATCTTTCAATTCCTTAAATAATATTTAATACTCTCCAGAAAGCTTTCTTTTGGTGAATATGTTTTGTGTTCATGATAGGAGTTCTCTTCTTCTTCGTTTAAAATTAATACTATCATCGTACAGACAGCGGGAGCCACTGGGCTTAAATCTCAACCTATTGTGTTAATTTATTCTGAAATTGAATATTAAAAATCCAATTTACTGGAAGTGAATTTCGTACAATATACAGTGATTATTATTGCGTTCATTCAGATGTTGTAAACTTGAAGATGAAAGAGATTTCCATATCTTGGTTTTGATATGCCGCTCACAATAGGTTGCCAAGTGTGGAAACATGGGGAGGTGGTTGCTGTTCAACTCCAGGTGTTCTTTTTTATCCTGCCTTTTGGCGGCCCTTCAACGTTTACTGTAGGATTAATTCCCGACTTTTTTTTTTTACATTCCTGGGGTCATGGTGTGCTAAAAATGCTGTATTATATGGAAGAACAGGTAAAAATGCAGCTCTAGTTTGATATTGAGAGGGGGCAAACCAATTTTTGGGAGAATATATTCGTAAGACCTTATATAACAATAATTGAGGTATGCGTAAGTCGACAAGTTCGCGGAATATGTTTTTTAATTTGCAACAATTTAAAAATTTTAATTTTTTCGCGAATACCTCAGTTGCAAAAACTATCAAACCGACTAAAACGAAATTTAGAGGGTTGTTTTATTATATGATGAACATTTTTTTTCCTAGAATGTGAAGGACCTAAATGCATTTTAAGTCGCCGAATTAGTAACATAAAAAATGTTTTTGCCCTATTTTTCATATGTATTTCTATTTTGCTCAGCCGCGAATCAATTTTAACATTTCTGAATAATGTAACATTATAGAAAAAGTTATTAAGAATCTTTCGACGCCTTGGGAATGTCTCTCACATGAATATATTCGGAGAAGAGCGAAAGAATGGAAAAAAAATTGAGTTTTTCGACATTTTTGTTCATTAAATTAAAATGTTCCGGAAAATTTCCGATTTACGGATAACTCAAGTATTGTTATCGTGAGGTCTTCCGGAAACATTACCGCAAAAAATTAGCTGGCCCCCTCAACGTCCAACAAAAAACAGATGCGCCTCGGTCTATCGGTGCTCCCAAATCCATCGATTCTTGCCTTAGCACTGCCCGCCTTCTATAGCTTTATTATGGAAATGTTAGATCAATACTTCAGAATGCCCTCCTGGGAGGAATCAAGCAGAAATGAGAAATGTACCAAGGAAAGCTGGAAAGAAAGCGAAAAAAAAAAGTACAAGATAATAGGAATGCATACAATAGTGAATATAGGGAGAGGCTGGACGCCATTGTTGTAGGGCCCCAGAGAAAGGGTGAAGCGAGCCGGGGGCTGGATGGAAGAAGAAAACAAAAATAAGGGATGGTCCGTTGGAGTGGGGGAGAACGGACACGGCTAGACAAATGTAGGGGCCCCTTGGACAAATGCGAAACTCCGGGGTATTTTTCTTAAGTACCAGCCTGCTCATCCTTCACTCCGGCCTTCTCTCTGCATATACTTTATATCTCCCTCTCCTTTTCATACTTACTATATATTATTATTATTATTATTTTTGTATATTTATATTTTACTTCTAGGGCAATATTTTGTATTATTCAAGTTATGCTAGTATGGTAACATTGCTATTTTGTTGAGTTAGGACTGCTTCTGTATCAAATAATCCATTAGTTGTAGATTGTGTAGTACTAACTGTTCATTCTCTCTCTTGTGACAGAACTGAGCACACTTAGTTACTTTACATCTTGGCAGAATAAGCAAAACATGGCTCGGAAACTTACGCAGTGTCAAAACAACAAAATTACTATCGATAAGGCCGCGGGGTAAGCACGAGCCGCAAATAACTACCGCAAAACACTCTTGGACGAGTTACTTACATATTGTTGGATGGTCGTATATTAGTGTGGCCGTATAGCGGTGGAAAATTTCGGGGGGCCTGGGACCATTTCCCAGGAATACTAAAAATTTAGAACGTGGTTTTTTGGGTAACTAAAACGCTATTACAGCTATATTTTTTATGAACTAAGTGATCTTATTTAATTTATTTTTAAGAGGTTTATGACACTTTTTTCCATCAAATCAAAATTTTGGGGGGCTGCAGTCTCCCCTTATATACGCCCGTGTATTGTTGACACAAACGAAAATGCTATTAGACAAGCTTACTTAAATTAACAGGCAGAACAAATTTTATCTAGTGAAAATTAAGAGAATACATGTTCTTTTATGCAAAACTCTGAGCAGGTTTCGGCAGAATTAAACATTCTGAACAACGTGTTAGTTACAGCATACGATTATTATTTGTGTGTTTATTTCTGACTTTGTTTTGTATAATATTATTTATAATTGTAATCGGCATGCTCTTTGGCAACCTTTTCAGCAAGTTATTTTAAGGAATGTGTTTAGTTTAACTTAACTCCTGCGTGGCAAAGAAACCAACTAAAAGAATGTAAAGGAGGAGGGATATGAAGAGATGACTGGATCCGGGGAGAGGATGCCTGTGAGGAAATGTAAGTAAACACATTTCCCGATATGATCATCCCGACTTCCCGGGGGATTCTCAGCTTCCCTTCACACAATCGGGTGTCTAATACCGCATCTCCGTCTAGCGGATGTGACGAGGCTACGGTCTCATACTAAGGCAGGAATATTGTAACAATTTACTACAGGCTCAGGCCAAATACCTTTTCTCAGACGATAACGTAAATCTTTGGAGGCCTGGTGGCCGTGAGTGTGAAGGCGATCCCTGCCTAAGGTGGATTAGATTCCAATAGGGTTGATGCTCTTTCATTCAAAAATCATTTCGGAAAATGTTTTTTTTTTTTTTTTTGTTTTTTTTTTACCCGCATCTGCATATAGGCCATTACCGCCAAGGTAAATAAAACTGAAGTTAACCAGAACAGTCCGTCCCATAGGCGTTAAACCATAAACTCGGGGGTCTATTTGCGAAGACCACATCCAATTCCTTTAAGTATCTGTTGTCATTTTATACAGTGATTTTGGTACTTACGGATTAGTTTACAGGTTTTTTGCAGGTTATCTATTACTTCTTTAACGAATAAATATTATTTTATTTTACATATTAAACGTGAATATTAGGTATTCGTAAATAAAATCTGAATGGCTTACTAAAAGAAAGTTGTTTTTATTAAACCCACCTTTGCCCTAAAAATAAAACATATATACATTAACCAGTCTACCTCTTAAAACTATGTTGCAAAATATTTCTCGTAAAACTTACAGTGCATTATCATTAAATTTGATTTCAATCAATTAATAAAAACATCTTCTATAATTCACCTTATAATAGAAAATCATTAAGTTTTCAGGACAATTTTAATCTGACACTTATCTGAAAATTGCCATAGAGTTTAGTACCATGCCTCTTTGTAGTGTATACCATTAATCTCAGGAATTTACAATATTGTATTTATATATTAGTTTTTTTGTGATGAATTGTCATTGTCGCGTCCTCACAAAGGTATAAATAAATATTACTTCTTTACAGGTTTCTAAGGTTAGAACCCACATTATATAAATATAGTAAAGAAAAGTTAATATAGCAATGAAAAGCATTTAAAATCACTGCAATCTCTACTAAAAGTAACTTTTTTTGGTTACTATATTTATATAATATGGTTTCTAACTAACCGTTAGATAACTTGTATTTGTAAGCGATACATTTAGGCATGTTAAGCATAAATGAAAATAAGCAGAATATATTTCAGCAAGCAATATTTATTGATAAAAAGGTTAATATTATATAAATCAATGGTAATTGTGAAGTTTAGGGGCCTCCTCACTGATTTCTTTGTCCGGTGGTTCTGAAACATATTTATATTTTATATTTATTTCGCATTATGGGGATACGTGCTATGCGTTTCCACTCGCTACGCTCGCTCAAGAAGATATCAAAACTCTAGTCAATACAACTCGATAAAATTAATAGAATTCTATTAATTTTTGCGAGTTGGATTGACTAGAGAGTTGAAAGTTACTTTACTACTAGCAACAACCAATAGATATGGGAATGAGTTATGCGCATGCGCTGAATCACTGTTGTAATCACTGCAGATACTTCACATGTAACTGGATGTGCTCTTCGCAAACAGGCCCAAACTCGGTATACGCCTCAGATATATGAAGTGAACCACTGCAATAAATGAAGGGGTCCTTTCCCGTGTGTTAGATTCCTTGGTACTTACGTATTAGTTTCACCTCGGGTTGGAAAAGTGGTTGTCGTTCAGTGATCTGGATCATCATCGCACCCCCTATGGCGACAGAAAGGTCATTTATTAATATTATCGACGAGTTTCGATATAACCTCGAGGAAACGCATAATTGCTATGCGTTTCCGCTCTCTCAAGGTTATATCGAAACTCTAGTCAATACAACGCGCAGATAATACAGATCAATGAGATTCAACTGTCATAAAATTAGGACAAAGCACCAGGGTCTTAACATCTGTTAGGTATTAGTTGTAACTTAAGCATTTGATACATAACAATAAGATTAATTTTAACTTAAACATGAAATATTTATACATTTTTAATAAACCTATGAATTCCGCCGAAAAAAACAGATCTATATTATCAACTAGTTGGATTCAATATAACCTTGAGCAAGCGGAAACGCATAGCAATAACATGACATAAGTGCTACGCATTTCCTCAAGGTTATCTAGTCAACCCAACTCGTTGATAATATTAATAAATGGTCTTTCCGTGGCCATATTGGCACAACTTTAATTGACTTCTGCGCATGCGCTGATGATCCGGATCACTGAACGAGACGCTCTTCTCTAACCTGAGGTGAAGCTAATACGTAAGTAACGATTCCTTGACTAGAACTGTACTTTAGTCCCTTTCTAAGCCGTGATTCGTGATAAAGAAGTGTTCTGCAACTGCTGATCTTCTAGTTTCTGCATCATTGATGCTTTTAATGTGTTCTTAGAGTCTTAAATAAATCAGTATTCCAGTTTCCCCTATGTATTTCTTACCATAAGAACATGGTATGCTGTATATACCCAGTGTCTTCAAACCTAGTTCATCCTTGTAATTCGGGAGCAGGTGTCTATTCTTCTGATTTGTTGTGAATATAGTTTTGATTTGATATTTCCTCAATAGTTTGGCTGATTTTATCCGTTACTTCTACATATGGGACGTTGACTTTTTCAACCGGTTCTTCGTGAATTTCTGGCAATCTCAGTCTTTCGAAAACTCTTTTTTGTTTTCTCGTCGTATCTATTTTTCCTCAATGCTTTCGTCCGATGCCGTTCTTTTTGAGATACACGGGCTCTGAAATTTTCATGGCTCTATTTAATGGTGTCCTGATAATCCCATTCTTACGAGCTGGATGATGGTTGGAATTTGCCTTAAGATATTTGCCTGTTTGGGTTGGCTTCCGATACACAGAATGGCATTGACGATTATTTTTCCTTTCCACCTTGACATCAAAGAAAGGTAGTGCTCCTTCTTCTTCAATTTGGATTGTGAATTCAATGTTTACATTAACGCTATTCTGTTGATCTTTGAAGTTCTCCAAATTCTCTTTTCCGGGAGGCCAGTTAACGAAAGTATCGTTCACATATCTAAACCAATGTGAATTCTCAATTAACATTTTTGCGACCACTGGACTTAAGGGTGCGTCTTTTTCTTGTTTTGCTAATCAGTCTCGAGACAGACATCGAGGGCCCTGAGGGGCAGATTACTATAGAGGTATCAGGTTCATGACAATACGGCACGCTAAGGAGAAAGTGTGGTCAGTACTATGCTCCTGATTTTCCCCTTTGCAAGTACCCATTAATAATTAATTAAGGAGGACCGGTGGCCGTGAGTGTTAAGGTGCGAGCCCTTAACACTGGTTCGATTCCCACTATGGGGTGGTGGCATTTCTTTAGAAAAAAGAAATGGCATCAGCCCTATCCTGGCTAGAAAGGGTGGTAACCAATAGATAACCCGTCCTAAAAATTTTAGTTAATAATAATCAACGTTAAAACTGAAATAAATAATTAATAAAGGCTGTGTTGGCCTAGGGACGGTCAGGGAGGCCGAATTCAACCCACGAACGAAGGCACTGAATCATAAAAATCTTTCGTGCTTGCTCGGGATTTGAAAGCAGGCCCTTCAGCATATTAGTCCAATGTTCTACCACTGAGCTAACTTCGCCCAGAATTGTCCTCTTCAACGGAAAATTCTACAAACAAAATTCGTGGCAACGACCTAATTAAAACCTTTTTGAAGTACACTTACTAAGTCATCGCTTAACTCTTCACCAGTCAGGTTCAACCGACTTTTAAATTACCAACATACAATACTATTATTATTAATTTACTAATTTCGAAATTCCTTAATCTTTATTATTATTATTTATTTATTTATTTTTTTTTTTTTTTGGAAGAAATAAAGATTAAAACATGAAAATTTGACTGGTTTTAGAAAACGTAAAATGCAGACAATGTAGCAAACATCAGAAAAGCTGTGTTTTTTCGGGGTAGGGGTTGTTAGTTTATATCAAATACTATAATAAACATATTGTAAGTTAGATGTAGAAACTCATTTCCTCTTGGAGAATTCGGCGGACGGTTCCTCGATGAAAATTAAGGCGAATCACAAGGACGAAATTGAGACCCTTCTCATTCCGAGCCTAGAGGTGACGCCATTCCTTATTATCTGGGAGTCACCCTCTAATGGAAAAGAGTATCTTGTCAATTAGATCTTGGAAGTGGAAAGAGTTATTAGATATTTATTTAATTTCCATCGTCCTCCGCCTCCATCTTCCGCCCTCAGCCAGCCTCGGACGGTAAGAAAGTCATTATCCACCACAGCGCCGAGGTTTGGAGGGGGTTGGTTCGCCCTTCATCAGGGCGGCAAGAGAGGAAATGTCAGAATGACATTATCAGTGTTGCTCTTGGGGGGTTCTTGGCGTCTCCCCCCCCCCCTCCCAGAGCTCTGTCATTTGTAAAACTCCATCCAGAAGGTGGGCTGAGTAAAAGAAAATTGAGGGAGGGCTCGACCCCTAAGGACCTGATGGAACCTCTTAGTTTGTCTGTTCGTTTCTCTTTATCACCATATCAGCAAGAACAAGCAGTACCACCACTACAGAGAGTAGCATTTCGTTAATTTTTCACTTTTTGGCAAAGAAATTCTAATTTCGAAATACAGACTTCTGAAAATCTAATAGTCTTCTCTTAGCCGAATCCCCACCATTCCTTGACTTCATGACGTATTATGTTTATTTTTTCTTAAATTATCGTCGTATTTACATGCTGATTTTTTAGTAATTTTGTATGTTTATATGTTGTGTAATATTTAGAGTTTTCCGCTAATAGACATATCATCCCTACCATGTCAAATTATCGAATATGCAAAAACTCGTTGGTCTTGGATTCTGGACGATAAGGCCTGTCGCAAATTGACGGAACTCTAACCCTTTTATAGAATAGCCTTTAATTCCTTAAATAAAGACCATTTTTCAATATATTACTTCGTCAATGGTTAGAATATGTTCGTTCTCTAGTTTGGTCCGATTTGCACATTCGATAGTTTGACATGGTAGGGACGGTATAGAATAAATCACCTCATTGTGAAGTCTTAACTAATAATTACGTAAATTAGCAATATGTAATCCAGTACTAAGCGTTTTTGTCAGATCAAGACACCTGTCTTCAGAAATATAATGGATCAAACTTGTCGGCTGAAGACCCCATTACATTATTCCTTAGACGTGATACTGAACGCACAGCAGTTCTGAAGATGGTGCCCAGAACCTTGCAGGTCTTTCTGCCAGAGATGCATTGCACGTTTTAGAAGAACATCGAGAGGTACGGATGAATCTCAAACGAGAAGCTCTTACCAAATATTTTCAGAGCGGCACGGAGGAATATATCCTTTAAAAAAGGGAGAACGTAAGATCTAAAAGAGAACGAGTCGGATAGAAGTTAGGAGGGGGTGGGGGAGGTTAACAGAGGAAACCTCTTTATTTACCCAATAACCTCCCCAAGGGCCCCCTGGTTTTTTAATATAGCAGTTGCCCGCCGCAGTCGGAGGGTGCTGCAAGCGGGGACTGCGTTCTCCCAGGTTAATGCCGTCTCGTATTAGAACTGGAAGAATTTCATTTCGGCTCAACTCCCTTCTTCTTCATATAGGCTGGTTGGCTTCACCTACCCGCACCTCGGCAATATGGAATCCTCATTTGAATAGTGATGTGTCCTTCGCAAGGATTTGATTCGTAATCTCTTCAGCTTTTTCTCTTATTCTCCTTTCATAGTTTTGCTCTTTTTTGGGAGAAAGAAAACTGCTCTTCAGTTGGATGTGCAACAGTATAATACCACTGATCGCCTCCTTCCCAACAAACATAACAACAAACGTTTCCGTTTTTTTTGTTTTGATTTTTTCATCAGGTGTCGTTGGCCGTGTACATTACCAAGATGGAAAAAGTAGTGGTTCAATCATAATAGTAGAATCAAACTGCATCGATACATAAGTCATGGAGTGTACCTGAAATCGACCTCTCTTAAACAAATGCTTAGCTGTGCCTCTAGCTGGGGTAATTTTTGCTTAATTTCAACGAAAGTCGCTAACATTCTTAGAGGAGTTTGAAATTCAAATGTGTGTTTTCAAATGTTTGAATAGTCTGTCAAACTTTAGGGTACTTTCTGTCTGTAATTTGGGGGATTTTCTACTCTAAGTCTTTTACAGTCAAAGTTTCGTTGCAGACTTTACAAGTTGGTCTGTCCTTCCTGTCGAGTAAGTACGAATGGATAAGTTGAGTGTGCCCTACTTTATTTGCATTATTTTTAATATCACTAAAATCACTTAAGCGAAGCGGAACGTCAATAGTTAGAAACACACATTGGACGTAGTCGACTATTGAAATCGATAAATAATCAACTGGTATAGCTGCTCACCGTTTCTTTTACGATAGATTCAGCTGGGGTTAATAGAAGGTTTAGCCATCTGGCTTGCTTTTAGTTATGAAAGATTTTGTGACCACAAATAGTTTTAGTTACAAGCTCCTGGAGATCCGCCAGATGGGCGTGAAACATGCAGAGCAAGGACCTGAAGTATTTTTGTTTTAGCGCAGTTCCTGTCTCCCTCCATAGGGAGGAAACCCGCTTATGAGGTTGACCTCATGACGCAATCGGGAAGTGCCGACATGAAAATTTCATGTTTCAGAACCCATAGATCTCGAAAATAAAAGTATACCAAATGTCGCTCTCTCACCGGCTCAAAAATGGTCGGATTTTAATAACATTTTGGTACAAAAATCTTTCGTCTTATTTAACGGTTACGTTTTCTAGTTCATATGCTTGCAGGTACTCGTTTATTCCTTAACATAGAAAAATAAATGAAACCTTTTTAAAAGTGATATCTGTAACCGTTTACGTGGAACATTTATACAACTAATTTTCAGTTTGAGTTTTCAAAAACTATTGATTCAGTTGAAACTTGTTCCAGATCTTTGATATTCATCTAATTTGACATATTTAAATTTTGGCTTCGTTTGGAGATAAGGATGTATAAGAAACAAAATATTACTAATAAACATCAATTGTTCTCGGATCTTGGTACATTTTCTAAAATATCTCAAAAACTTCCGACTCACAGGAACTGCATCATCTTAGGGTGGTTCCGTTCTTATCCCTAGACTCATTTAAAATGATTAAAATAGAAGCAGTTATTATTTTGGGTCCACATTTCTAGAAAGGTCTTGATTTATGATCTTACCTGGGCCTTACGTGGGTCGGCCAACCCTAGGAAGGCCCCCGCTAGGCAGTTGAAAAGCTATATCTTGAAATCCATATCTCTAACATTAAATTCTTTTTCTTATTTTACTTAACCTGTTTTATTTTCAAATACATTATCCAACTATAAGCAATTAAAAAATAACAAGGAATAAAAACAGACAAAAAGAACAGTTCGAATCAGCAAAATCAATTACTTTAAAGTTTTAAGCACTTATTTCTCCGATTGACATCGCCTAATCAAAACTTTCTTCAGAACCTTTTTTGTAGAGCATTTAGTAAGCGTTCTAAAGGTAATCTTCCGTTTACCAAGATTCTCAACCGTTTTCGAGATATTAAGGAAAGTATACTAAGTTACCAAAACGTTTTATGTCTGTTAATAAAATATTTTATTCTAACCCTTCCTTAACTCCAAGCGTAACCAAAATTTCAACATATTAGTTTTGATGAAAGTAGAACATGCAGAAAATGTTTCAACTGAATCCCATGATTCTAAGTACCCAAACCAAAAACGGTATTCAACAACTATTTTCCAATTTTCTCGAAAACGGTTAAAGCTATCGCCTTGAAAATGGTTTCATTCGTTTTCCTAGGCCAAGAAGCCTATAAAACGAGTACTTGCAAGCATATGAAGTAAGCGGAACGATTTTTTTTCGCACGACATTCGCTCCAAAAACCATGTTCCGGTGGGCGGATTCTGCTGGTTAACGAACTTGACCTTTCAAATTAAACGAAAGATTTTTGTAGGAAATTTCATCAAAATTGGACCATTTTTGAGCTGTCAGGGCCGCGAACAGACATATATATATATATATATATATATATATATATATATATATATATACATATATATACATATATACAAATTTGAACCACCGTTCCTCCCTATGGGGGAGGGAGGAACCGCGCTAAAAGGTCGGGAAATCGTGGTAAGTGGAAGGAGACCACTCGAATGCTTACTAAATTCTCTATGAAATAGATTCTGATGTAATTATCGGTGGGGCGATATCAATTGGAGAAATAAGTGCTTAAAACTTCGAAATTGTTTGTTTTGTTCTTTTCAATGCCTGAATTGCATTTAACAGTAAAACATGAGCATTTTAGTAAAACAAGGTAAGAAAATGAGAAACAGTGTTAAAGTTTTCCAAGAGCGAACGTTGAGAAAGAGGATGGAGTTCTTTCCGCTTAGTTTACTGTTGTGGCGCCTTATATCATTCTTCCCTTTGAAATTTTTTTTTTTTTTTTAATATTTTTCACGAAAGATCAAAACCTACCAATGTACTCCTTTACTAATGGCCCTAGTGATATGAACGGAACTGCGCTAAGATGACGCAGCTCCTGCGAGTCGGATTATTGACCCTCTGCTGATCTAATTTCATCAAATATTAATGGAGCCACTTCTAGGAAGAATTATTTTCTAAAACCAAGCAATTTATGGGTGTACTCGTTTGAAAACTTGTTTTTGTTGTAGTTGACATGTATGTGTTGAGGGTCCGGCCGTTAAGGGGCTACAGGGGTGGTAAACAAGTTAGTGACCGTCGCTGCTGATAAGGTCCTCTCCCTATCTCGGTGCGATGTTCCCCATTAGAGGAAGGGTTGGTTGTAGAGAGGCGTGGTCCCCCCGGGGGTGTGTTGGCGATATGCAAAAGTGAGGGATGACCTCCTTCCATTATACTTGGAGGGGAAGGGAGTATGGATGTGTGTGTGTATGTAGAAGATCGGTGGACACACTTACCATCAGGCCCTGCCCATTGTTCGCTAGCTCCACCCCGTATTATGCTTAAGAACACCTCTACGGCGCCATGCAGTCTCTCTTATATTGATCAAGAGAGATATTTTACATTTGAACTTTTGCTGTTTCTCATGAAGCATACCTAAAAAAAATATTTCAAAAACTTATTTGAATTTAAAGGTTTGAAAAATAACTGGTCGTTTTATCATTCAATATACATCGGTTTGTAAGTTTGGCTTAAGCATAATTTGGGTGTTCTGGCGTCTCCGGAAAAGGAAATATTAGATAAAGAGAGGAATATTAAAAAGCGAAAAATAACAGAAAATATACCTGTGTTTAAGAACAGGAAAAGTACAGTAACGACTAATAAAAAAAACCAAAAAAAAACGAACTTAAATATCTGGATAAAATGTTTTTTAACTTAATATTTATTTAACGTCCATTGAAATGAACTAAGAATTTTAGGACGTGTTATCTATAGGTTACCAACCTGTTCTAGCCAAGGTAGGGCTGATGCCTTTTCTCTTTCCTAAAGAAAAGCCACCACCCCTAGTGGGAATCAAACCTACGAACCTTTGGCACGGAGTGTTAAGTGCTCACGCACCGGACCTCCTCTTTTAACTTAATAGACAATACTTGACATAAACTGAATTCTTTAATAAATTGACAATGACTTATATTGGGAAATCCATACTTGACCTAAAGCAGTTCAATGTACAGTTTCGCTAAATGTATGTGATGGTGAGAAATGGTAGTCATTTTTGGTTTCAGTACCTACATTAGAAGACATAAAAGTTCCTTAAATATCTCCTGCAACTGAAAACTATACTAGGTAGCAAAGAAAGAACCGGACACTTGTGTGTGTTGTTTTGGGTTTTGTCAGTAATCTATGGACTACGTTCAGTGAAATAATCCGTTCGATAAGGCTCGGGTTAGGCATAGGTTTCGAGGCTGGATCTTCAATGCCTCACAGCCTTAGGACACTTCACCTTATAAGAGGGAATTAATTTAAGAAGCCATCCTGTGTCGAAAACGTGGGTAAAATGAATAATTAAGTGCTATTAAATGAACTCTTATTTTTAACCATTATTAAACATTTGTATATTTTTTAATAATAATACTTTGTTTAAAAAAAACCTAACACATCTAATCCTTTCTATAAATTAAAGACACACTGATTTACTGTAGTTTCCGGACAGAACAGGCAATAATCAGAGTGTCTTTTTTTTTTTTTTTTTGTGGCTGAGTATATTTTTTTTGGCAGGTCTTTGTTGTTATGATCGGCCGCTAGTGTTTTCCTTTTCGTTCTCTTTGACGGTGCATCAACTGATTTGCTATTAGCACCGGTTTATTTAAATGTTGCCACACTTTTATATAATGCCAATGGAATGTTGTTTTCTATAAGCATGGCAGTTGTTCATTAGCTGTGTAATAGAAGGACTTATATTGTACAGGTTGAACATCAACTGGTAGCTCACAAGCTTCATAAACATTCACCTGACTTCTCCGGTTTTTCTCATATGAAGTACAGAATAGAGAGTGATGTTTAAACTGGAGATGTCCAAGATGTAGATCTAGACAATGAAATCGATTTCTTCCAAAGAGGTAGATGCAAACAGGCAACGTAAAGTAATCTCATTGCCGAACAGCGATCATGCATGTATGAACAACATCGCACCTGACGTTGTCCAACTTCGGTAATCGAACGGGAACCGCTTTATTTAACTCGGTTCGGCCATTGGCTCCACCTCTGATATTTTCCCAGAGAATTGAAATGTTTCTCAAACTTGAGAAGAAGAATCCCTGAATGATGACACGTCCTGACAGCTAGAAGTGCCATAAAGGAGACCTCGAACACAGGGCCATTACTAGGATCCAGACCTACCATCCACGAAGCAATGGACCGTCAACCCTTACTCCGGTATAACTCAAGCCCTCCTTTTTTCTAACAATCTACATATCCCTTCCCACCCTCCAGTCCGGAGCATCAATTTTTCAAAAGGGCTCTCTTCCTCCCAAAGTAGGCTGTCCATCCTCGCTTCTTCCTACACCCACCTTACAACAAACAAGTGGACCATTGTCCATGAGCAGGAGGCCGCACTCAATCTCTCGCTTCTACTGCGTTATGTCGCTCTTAGTGAAAAACTAACTTATGATAGTGCAGTTTGATATGGTTACTGCGCGATTGTGTATTCGGCTCGATATATCTCTAGATAAGTCAGGGTTATAATATAGTTGGGAACCAACTACAACATAAACAAATTGGATATAATCGATTTTGTTTTTTGCACGTTTCCTCACTCCCCCCCCCCCCCAGCGAGAAAACCCGCTTATGAGGTTGACTTCACACTTACTATGGGTGTAAGAGGTTGTCCATCTTTATGTAATTTTGGAGGCCCGGTGGCCGTGAGTGTTAAGGCGTGAGCACTTTACCTCTGTGCACAAGGTCGTGGGTTAGATTCCCACTATGGGGTGGTGGCTTTCCTTTAGAAAAAAGAAAAGGCATCAGCCCTGTCCTGGCTAGAAAAGGGTGGTAACCTATAGATAACCTGTCCTAAAATTCGTGGTTAATAATAATGGACGTTAAAATTAACATAAATGAATTTTATGAGGCCATAAAGGAGCAGGATATTGCTATTGTAATTAATATATTTAGTTTGTTCATTCTTTTCGATGAATTTAAGTTTTACTAGCTTGTCTAAATATTTTATTACTAACTTAAATTCATTGAAAAGAATGAACAAACTAAATTAATTAATTACAACAGCAATATCCTGCTTGTTTATGGCCTTATAAAATTACATAAAGATGGACAACCTCTTGGACCATGATGGATAACCAGTAGTAAGTGTTGCTGAGTCTCCAACTCAAAAACTCGCAAAAATCCTCAAAATTGCCTTCTGCCTACACAAGAAAAATTGTTGAGATTTGGGGCATTATTTATTTTTATATAAAGAGAAAAGATATATAGGCATGAGCTAGAGAGTTAGAATACCTAATTTTTATAGATTATTTATTATTGACAATCTGAATTGTTCTAGGGTAGCAGAGGTGGATAACTGGTTCGAGAAGCAGTACGATATGATTTCGTGTTTGAACGTTCTAGACAGATGTGAAAAACCTCTGACTCTTCTTCGGCAAGTCAAAACTGCTCTCAAACCTAATGCAAAGGCCATTGTTGCATTAGTCCTGCCATTCAAGCCTTATGTTGAAACAGGTAAGATTATGGAAGATATTTTAATTTGCATATTTTTTTTTGTTTAAGTCAGTCTACTGCATCTGATGCAGCTTTGTTATTAATTCTACTTCTTGACAATATATTTTTTTATGACTATTCTGAGGTCAAAATCTTATTAAAAATAAGACCTCGCTACCCATAATGGCTGGACAAACCAATTCCCCCCTCCCTCCTTTCCTTAAATATGCCTCGAACCACCTCATTCAAAAATGATTGCACATCCATGAGGCATAGTTTTTCTTATCCTCATCGGTAAGCCCCTTATCATCCTGTGTTTATTCATATAATATTTATGTTGCCCATATTTTAAGATTTAAGTCTGTATCAAACTACCTTTAATTTAAGCTGTAGCTGAAACACCTATTTACCACATGTATCTTTCACCCTCGCCTTTGTATAATGTTTTCCTTTTCATTCCTTCTTTATAAAAATTAGTATTAACCCTGTCCTCCTTGTTTTACAAACCTGATAAAGGCTTGACTTTCAAGTCAAAACGTCGGCAAATAATTTTTTTTTTTTTTTTTTTTTTTTACGGCGCGTCTACTTCTAGGTCATTAGCGCCGACATCCAGGGTGCAGCGAGGAATTTTCCCAGCGAGCCTTGAGATGAGAAAATTCCTGCCGGAGGTGGGAATCGAACCCACCATCTCCCGCTTATGAATCGCGGGAATGAGGCGCTAGCCACTCATAGGAAATGGGTTATTTTTTGCTTTCGGTACATTATAGGCGTAATGTACCGGTACATTTTGGTCCTATACAGATATCTAAAATGTATTTACAATAAAATGAACTTTAAGGTTCATTCAAAAAATATATTTGATAAATATGTTTTGAAAGAAAAATATTAAAAGAGTTTCTATGCTAAACTTTCCTAATCACCCTGAGGATAAATATATATATAAACATACTTTTGTATTTTCATCCTGACAGTCGCACTGATCTTTTCAATTATATATTTCATTTTTTATGTTTCTATATTTTATTTTTCGATGTTTAATTCATACCGAGTTAAATATTATAATTTAAAGAAAAAATAATAATAGCTAGGTAACAGAAAGATAACTATTTTTCATTCAGGTATATCTTTTCTCTCAACAATTTGCAGAATTTTGAAAACTAGTGTAATTTTTGCGAATCTGCATTTACAGAGAAACCATTAATCGTGGCATGGGCATATATAGGAAATAATTTTGGGGGACTGGAAAAATTTTGGGGAGGGGGCTGAGACCATTTCCGGGGTATGGAATACCAACAATTTAGAACTTTGAATAGTTTTAGGCAACAAAACGCTATTACAACTATAATAAAATATTTTTTATGAACTAAGTGATCTTATGTAATTTATTTTTAAGGGCTTTGTGATACATTTTTACCACCAAATCAAATTTTTTTTTGGGGGGGGGCTACAGCCCCTTCCCTTATATAACCCATGAATCGTGGATTATAACAATTTAAGTCCGAGATGCGGAGCATACATAAATAATAATAATTATCTGAGCCATACTTACAAGTTTCTATTTTCTCTAGGATCCTCTTATTTTATGTTGATTTGCTATTATTTGTAGTTATTTTTTGTGTAATATGAATTTGATTAATTGTATAATTGGATTTATACGTATTTTAGTATAATTAATATATTCATATAACTGTATATATGTATTAATTAACATAACTGTATATGTGTATAATTAGAAGTATACCTAATAATTGTATTGAATCCCGTAGGTTGTGGATTCTCATAAATAAATATTAAAAAAATTATAAATTATACATTTTGTTTTATCGCCAAAAGATATTACAACTTTAACCTATTTGATTTTTTCCCCAAGGTACTAAGGACAACAAACCAACGGAAGAACTAGGCGTAACTGGACAGACGTTTGAGGATCAAGTGACAAGTATGATCGAAGTCCTGCAAGGAGAAGGTTTCCGAGTCGAGGCATGGTCACGTGTGCCTTATCTGTGTCAAGGAGACCTCAATCAAGCTTATTACTGGCTCCATGATGCGATTTTTGTCATCAGTCTTCCAATTCCGACTCAGTCGGTCGCAATGTGAGACGTTCAATTTTAGAACGCATCATATCAAAATTATTCTTATAAAAGAGAACATTATGTATTTTGAAATTTTCAAAACAAAAGAAAATGGTGTGAAAGTGCACTTTCTTACTTTTAAATATTTTTCTAGGTGAGACACTTGGGATAACGAATTTTTTTGGTGCTAAATCACATTTGCAAGATTGTACATTGTAGAAATTGTGTCTAGTTACATCAAGACCCTGCTCATAATTCAAGATCAAACATTCCTGTTTTTAATTGGTTTTATTTCTTTTAATTTTATTTCATATATTTTTAGGAGCTAGTTAGTAGACTGGTCGATACTGCTATTAGGTACATTTTCACTGACAAGGGGAGTATACAGCAATGGGGTCACCGATTTGGACCATTTTTTTTCTGGTGATTCTACATCGAAAAATAGTCGACACGTATCCGAGCATTCCATCCAATGCGCCACAGGAGCCAAGCAATATAATAAAATAGGTTGAAAGTGCTTTATTTTTTATATGGAGTTTAGAAAATGATATCAACATGATTCTTTGACCAATTCATTCGTTTTACTGAGTAGATTAAAGGAAAAATATAATCGTTAAACAATAATATATTTAGCGTCAAATAAATTCAAAAATATGCTTACGTTTTCAAGTAAACTAGTATTATACATTTTTTTACACCAAAAATAATAGCAGATTTAAACTCAGCACCCCAAGAAACCCTAATGTGGTGAATATCATTGAATCTTTTTCATCTTTTTCGCTTACAAATTTTTAGTCTCTTCTAGACTGGGAAAAATCATTATTTTTTGTTTTCAATGATATTCACCACATTAGGGTTTCTTGGGGTGCTGAGTTTAAATCTGCTATTATTTCTGGTGTAAAAAAATGTATAATACTAGTTTACTTGAAAACGTAAGCATATTTTTGAATTTATTTGACGATACATAAATTATTGTTTAACAATTATATTTTTCCTTTAATCTACTCAGTAAAACGAATGAATTGGTGAAAGAATTATGTCGATATAATTTTTTAAACTCCATATAAAAAATAAAGCACTTTCAACCTATTTTATTTTATTTCTCGGCTTCTAAGCCTTAGATTTCTCGGCACTGGACGGAACGCTCGGATACGTGTCGACTATTTTTCGATGTAGAATCACCAGAAAAAAAAATGGTCCAAATCGGTGACCCCATCGCTGTAGACTCCCCTTGTGAGTGAGTTACTACTTTTCACTGGTACAGATTACTATTGGTTTTTAGGCATCTTTATATGAAACATATTCCTTTAGAATCTTAATTAAGAATATTAACTTAACAATCTTATTTGTTTGGGGTTGCACTCGCCATTGGAGATTTTCACAAATTTTGTAGGAAAACATTTCAAAAATATTCTAAAAGTGCAGCAATTTTTTTTTCCTTTTAGTTTATACTTTTATTGACAAGAATTATTAATATTGAGTCTAAATAATATTGGTTCTGTGATGAACCGCCTTTATAAGGGTCTCACAAATATATTAATAAATAAATCTGGAGCCAAAGGATCAGTAAGCAGTATGTTATTTTTTTAATTTATTTTATTATATTTTTTCCTGCGATAAGTAGTGTTTTACCAAAGTCTTTTGGGGTTGGTAAAAGAGTTATATATATATATATATATATATATATATATATATATATATATATATATATATATATATATATATATCAATTGGGCACACTTCACCTCTCTAGGCTCATAATGGTCTAATAATTTGTTGAACTATTTAAAGATATACAATCCCCCGTGGTCAAGTGGCTAGCGCCTTGGATTCATAAGCGGGAGATGGTGGGTTCGATTCCCACCACCAGCAGGAATTTTCTCATCTCAGGGCTCGCTGGGAAAATTCCTCGCTGCACCCTGGATGTCGGTGCTAATGACCTAGATCTAGATGCGCCATTAAAAATAAAAAAAAAAAAATGTAGTTTCATCTCCAAAACGTTGTGATTAAGGTAATAGCAGATTTAAACTCTCGTCAGTCATTGCCATTTAAAAATTTGATGTCTGATTTGCCTAACCTCTGGTTTTATTAAATCTTATATTTCTCGAGCCAAGTTGGAGTTGAAGAGAGGTTGGTTGACCTTTCAACATCATCTGATGTTCATCGAGGATGTTGTTGAGAGCCCATGAGCACAGGGCCCTAAATGTCCTTCACATTATAAAATGTGCATATACACACTGTAATATTCAATAAATGAATTATTAATTTAAAAAAAATTATGTAACCAGATTCCAAATGTAAAAATCTCCTAGAAACTGAAAAATGTGTTTCATATGAAGTTGTGCCTGATCCAGTAAGCATTCTTGTTTCAATATTTTAAATTAGTATCTAAAAGTTAAGACAGTATTGTAGTTTTGTAATAATTAATTTTAGAAAGACATGAATCAAGCTCTAGTTGTATGAAGGTTTTTAAACGATGGTTCTCTTTTGAGTTGGTATGATTACTGTTGTTTATACTCATTTGTCGTTAATTTAGGCGAATTTAAATGAATTTATTTGATAAAGTACTAGTAGTTTATAAGCAAGTAGTTGATAGTTTTTAGGCCAATGGCAATTTTATTTTCTTGTATTATTATACTATGAGTTAATTTTATTGAAAATAATTTAATGAGTTGCATTATTGAACGAAAGGTCAAAGAAAAGCGTGCTGTTAATCTCAGATGACATATACTATATATATATATATATATATATATATATATATATATATATATATATTCCAATGCAAGATATTTTTCTAACATACAGATATTTGACAAATAATTATATTTGTGAAATCGGGGCGGGATTAGCTCAGTGATATAGCACCCAACGAATGTTCTGGAGGATCAGAGTTCAAAACTCTGGTGCTCACTAAACATTTTATCTTTTGGTGTTGTCGTCTCTAGGCTCATCCATCCTTTAATAAATTTAATGAGTACCCGCAAAGGGCAAAATCAGGCATAGTACTCGCCATACTACCTCCCTAGTGTGCTGTATGATTGAGAAACAGATACCACTACAGTATCTGCCCTCTGGGCCTGTTATTGGACTGATATCTATGGAATCTCGTAGTAGGCCAAAATAACATTCATTGCAATATGGGAATACAGTGTTTCGTAAGTAATTGTTTCACTTGTCAGGCCCTAAAAGTACCAGCTACTTGTACTTTTTATAGATGTGATCATTTTTATTTGTTGTTTAACTTTTAATTATAAACATTCCTTTTTCCTGTCAATGGAAATCAATACTCCTTCAATTTAAATGGAATTTTGCTTCTATCTATAAATTAGTTATAGATTCATTTATAACTAATTGATGGTGATGTATAAAAGGTTTTGTCTTCCTTTGTATGTGATGGATATTTCATTGGATACCATCTTAATATAAAGTAGGTTTTTAGAATTCCCTTCAGATGATCCAAAGAAGAAGAAATTGATTTTAATTAATGAGCTTAGCAACTTTGACAATTCATTGTGAAAGTATGGAAAGAGGAATGGGTTTTCTTTTTTAAGGGTTAATTTAATAAATACTGCATTATGATTAAAAATTTGAATTGCGATTTTAACGAAAATTGTGATTACAGAGCCTATCTTTGTAAACTTATTTTTTCAAAACTGCTTACATTTTAAATTAATCCATACAACTGTGTAATCTTTCTCTCAGTTCGAACAAAGTAGTTTTAAGAAGAACCTCTTTAAAGTGTCATTGTCTTTATGAGAATTATCACTGCCTTAATCCTTTTATGAATTCTTGAAGCTGGGATGGGGTTAGAGATATTTTACAGATTTGAGGGGGCAGGGGCATTGACCCATGCTCCCTAAAATTGTTTATTTATTTTTTTTTTTTTTTTATGAAATGGATTTTATGTACTTTACCCCCACTGAAGGGGTTATCATATGCATTAAATTTGTGCTTCTAAGATGTCGATCCGCTCCTTACCAAATAGGTTGTTGAAGAGGGGTGGGAGCACGCAGAAAATCCATTTCAATAATGATTAAATAATTTTGAATGGGGGTATAAAAAATACATACTACACAGGAAGACAAAACATTATAATTGTTCTTGAATTTTCTATATGTATTTTCATGTTGTCATTACTTTTAAAATTTTAAGTTTTTAAAAATTGTTATGCTTAATTTATATTTTCCTTGATCAAAATATCTTAGCAATATTATTGGAATTGTTTCATTTATGCTTCCCCCAATAGTTTACTTTTACTATTTTCGTTGAAGAAATTTACAACTAATAATTCCTTTTTGTTTATAATATTTAATAAAATAATTCTTTTCCAGTTGTTGATCAAATAAATGGAACTGATAGCTCCCACCTATTTTTCATCTTAATATATGAGGCGTCTAGAATCAAAACAAGACACATCATTGAAACCAATTTGTTCAGTAAACACCAAAACCTGAATAAGTCTTATGTTAAATATCAACCACTTGTATAATTTTCTTTAAAGTTGTAAGTGTCACAGAAGAATGTTTTTGAGGAATTTGAGAAGTTTATCTGTTATATTATCTATTTTGAAGGAATTTTTATTTTTAATGTGTCTTGCTTAGTTTTAAAATTCGCTGATATAAGTCTTATTTTGAAGCAAACTTTTCACTTCAGCATTAAAAAATTTGATTTATTGAGTTTTGAAAATCCTTTTCTTTACCAGTATATAGAGGACATTTGAACTTTTAAAATCAATTGTTATTTAAAAATAGTGATGTGTCTTGTTTTGATTCTAGACGCCTCATATATATAGTGTTTTTTTTAAACATACTATATAATATTATAAAATAAATAAGTGTATATTGTTTTATGTTTATTAGTTATTAGTGATTTATATTTTTGATAAGAATAATAACTATTGAAAAGTCTCATTATCCAATTGTTATTATTTGATAGAGGAAAACCGTGTCATATTTTAACAAATACTTCACTGGTGGAGAGTTTTTATACTTTAATGGCAGAATATAAAGGAGCTCTCTCCAGAAGAATATTTCTCCTCTATTTCTATTTCATTCTCGAAAGTAAGACAGTTTTAAGTTTTTTGGAATTTCTATAAAGTATTTTTTTTTTTTTTAATTGATGGGGATCAAGTTCCATTTTCAGTTGATTTATTGTATGGTCTTTTACCACATTTCAAATGAGAATGTTTCAATTTATTAAATTGTTTTAGAGTTTTCAGTTCCATTTCCCACATAAAGATTCTGAAACTTGCGCTTCAATCATTGTAAGATTAAACAATATGTGCCATCATTTGATAAATTTTGTTAATTAAGAGTTTGTATATTTTCTTCATTTTATACAATTACAGCCTCAATATTTTTGTTTTTGTATTGTTGTAACGGACAACACAAATTGTACTTAAAGGAGTCTTTCTCTAAATATTGTTTATTTTAATTTGTACTATTTCAGATTTTGACATTATCATAGGACAATTGTTCTTGTTTGCCAACAAACATTTATTTATCTATATGAAATGTACTGAAGAATTTTAGATCAAGGACTGATTCATAACTAAGATAGGTGTTAAGTAACTATTTGTACTGTTAATTTCTATTTTTCTTTAGTACTGAAATCACACACACAAAAAAAAAAATTATACTTCGACCTTAATGGAGTAGCAATGATGATACAAATGCAAACTATCGAATGTGAAAATACGCATTTTTCATTTTCAATCTATACTGATTCCTGTTGGATTGATGTACAGCTAATTCTAGAATCTAAGTTCACTCAGTGATTGGGAAGGTAACCAAAGGTCGAACTTGCCGACTATTTGACTCTCCAAAAGCAAAGTAATGAATAAAAGTTTTTTCACTCTGGAAAGTGGTGATTTTCACATTCGATACTTGGCATTCGTATCGACAATATGCTCATTTAGTTGAAGGAAAGTTGGCTTACTTGCAGAAAAATAATAAATCTTTACCTCCTTAACAAACTGAAAAATTAAAATGAAGTTAAAGCGTGCAGGTTTTGGCAGAATTATTGGTTTTCTCTAATTACAAAATTGTGTTCCACCTTTAAATTTTATCATTAAACACTTAGAGGACAGAGGACGTTCCAGGAATGTGTTACTCGGCTATCCACAGGGCTACAAATATGCCTCGCCCCCAGTAATGCCGAACTGTCCACCCTCTGCTGGCTTATTTTACACTCTCGTGTTAATAATAATTGAAATAGTACTATATGAAATAAAATGCATGAATTAATTGAACAATTGATTATTCAATATTCTTCTTTGTGCCGTTTTCGTGCTGCAGGTGGGTTAGTTTGATGGATTTTATATTATAAAATTGTGCCTCTTTGTTCTCAATAATTTATTTTAAAAATTACGGAAGTTCATATGTATATTTAATCACTTAATCTTCTCATAATATGCTTTATTTTGTCCCCTAGATGTTTCATGCCTATAGACACCTCTTTAGGAGGTAAAAGCCGCACAACAAGAATGTTGAACAAATCCAATGAAGAACTTAAGAAAAAAACACGAACTCAGTTATTCATTCAATAATTAAATGAAGTTGTAAAAAAGAAAATTGCTTGAATTAAACAGGATCTAATGGTTTTACTGACTCCAGAGGTAAAGTACTCATGCCCAAAAATGCACTTTTTTTTTTTTTATTATCATTGCTTCTCTATAGAAAGATTAAGTTTATGTTATAATGTAAAATAGAGAGATGTTGCTTCAAGAATCATAACTACTAGGTACTAGAGAATATAAGAAAACCTATATAAGTATTTATTTTTGTTCTTCACATTCTAAGAAAACTTATATTACCTTCAAGAAGTGTTCATTAAAGGATTTCATAAAAGTTAGTTTAATTTTAAAATAATCATAAAATCATCAATGCAGTGTAGACCTTAATTTTTCTCAGGAAATATTATTTTCCTTACTTCAATTATTTGAGATAAAAGAATTGATTAGTACTTATCTAAACGTTCTATACAATTGAATGTTAACTCTGTATGATGAAATTTGTATGGTGAAAATAAAAATCTTTTGAGTAGTATCTATTGGATTTTTATTACTATTAAAACTCCCACCCCTCTTCTTTAGGAGATTGTCCTCTATTTCAGTTGACAAACCTCCACTGATCAACCCCAATAGTTAATTCTCAATTGTTTTTTAAAAATATATTATCTGCTGAAATATTTAATACTGGTTATCAGCCTTTGGTAAGACAAGTACTCATCTCTTGATCTGCAGATTTGACCACAGAATCTGTGGTCCCGAGTCATTACACATAAATTTCACCTCAATAAGTCAATTGTAGGCCAAAATTGTGGAAAACTATGTAAATAAATTGGACTGAAAATACACGTCCTGGGAAGGGATTTCCACCTCTATGAGTCGAAATCTTATAAATCACCTCTATATCCCGAACTCCAATTACCAACCTCGTCGAATCTCCTAACACTTGTAGTGATTGGGACATCATCAAAACAGCTGTATTTGCAAACACAGACTTCGTCGAATTCTTGCAAGGTGACGAGGGAATGGGTTTTGTTCGTTTTCTGTGCAATGTGACCATCTTACTTTTCTTAGAGATTATAATGCAGCAGGTATTTAAATTTGCTTAGCTGTGAAACAAATTTATAAATTTAAGGTTACAGCAATGAGTACGAAGTAAAATATTAACAGTTTTTGTGGATGAACTTTCAACATCACATTATGCTGCGTAGGACTGTTTTTATTTTGTGCGAGTTTACATAATAGAAACTTTTTTTTTTTTGGTTGGATTTAAGGCGTGTCAACCGTTGAGGTCATTAACGCCATGAAAATGCTTTAAAGAGGTAGAGTTCCAAGCCTTATATATAATGATTTAAATCATTTTAGCCTATTTCCTCCCTCCCACCAAAGTCCATAGGGAGGAAATCTGCTTGAGGTTGACCTCATGACGCAATCCGGAAGTGCCAACTAGAAAATTTCTGATTTCAGGACCCACTGATCATGAAAATACTGTTGCTTCATAAATTTATGTCTATATATATATATATATATATATATATATATATATATATATATATATATATATATATATATATATATATATATATATATATATATATATATATATATATATATATATTTAAATCCAGAAATAAATAACCAGCTGAATATTTGATTTCCTATTTTTAAAACTGAGTTAAAAGGGTACTGGTCAATATAAACACATTTCTGACCATGCAGGGTAAACTCGTGGATTGGGGATACAATACACATCAGGCAACTTTCAAATGAAATAAATAATTATCTAGTTCAACAAAAATATAAACAAAAAAAAATACTCCAATATTGTTCAAACTTATCTTTATTAGTGCATACGAGTTTTATAAGGTAAATTCAATTTTATACAAGTAAAAATACTAAACAATTCTGTTTTAATTTTTAAATTGGTATAATTATTAATGAGAAAATGTGCAGCTACTAACTCATAAGCAGGCATAATTTCTTTGCCTGATATTGTGTTGATATTCTCATAATTTATTTTTATTTTACGGTACTTACGTACTAGTTGCATCAATCTCGAGAAGTGGGTCTCGTTCAGGGATCCGGATCATGAAATGAGAACTCAAATGAAGCTTTTCTATTGGTTCATTCCTAAGGGCAATACCATTGCCTGTTCTTTCTTCTAGTCATCGTTTAGTTGTTTCTAGTCATCGTTTTGTGTTCACTTACTGTTAGATTTGTGTTTTTACAAGTTATATTTATTGTTCCTTGTTCCACTTTAGTGTTGTAGTGCTCTTTGTGCTGTCTTTTCGGCTAGGGAAATGAGTATTTGGGATTTACCGACTGAAAAAGTACTCTTTTCAAGCAATGTTATCATCCATATCAACCCATTTGCCACCGAAAAACCAGTGATCTATATTACCAACGAGTTGGATTAACTAGAGTTTCGAGATAACCTTTAGCGAGCGGAAACGCATAGCATTTATGCAATTAACATAATTGCTAATGTTATATAACCTAGGAAACCAGTAACACTTCTGTTAATGGCATAATTGCTATGCGTTTCCACTCGCTCAAGGTTATATAGAAACTCTAGTCAATCCCACTTGTTGATAATATTAATAAATGGTCTTTCGGTCGCCATATTGCCACAACTGCAATTGAGTTCACATTTGATGATCTGGATCCCTGAACGAGACCCACTTCTCAGTGCAACTAGTACCTATTTTATCTTAACTTGACTAAATCCAAAAGAAACTATGAATATGGGTTCAAAAATATTTGATAACATTTCCTGAGGCTCTTTTTTTTTTTTTTTTTTTTTTTTTTGCCATGAAATATATTATGAACCTTTTAATTTAGCTGCTTTAAGAGGGGAAAACCAATTCATCATATAAATAAAACACACGAACAAAACCATTTCAATGTGAATGATTTTGCTTCTTTTTATAAATATATCACACTAGTCACAACTCATTATCAATCCTAAACAATACTGTTTCTTTGCAATTAATTGGTCAAAGGTATTAAAGTTAATTGTATCAAATTACTATAAATGTATATAATATATAAATACAGACAGGGTGAGGCACGGGAACCGGGTGTTTTTGAAAAAATTGTAGCATTGTTAATTTTGCTTGAAAAAAAAAAAAAAATGTATACAACAAAATTCGTTAGAACATACCATTTGAGAATCCTAAGTTCAAGAAAAATTAAATCGTCCATTGTCATTGACGCATTGGTAAAATCGTTTTCAAAAATTTCGCATCCACTCTCTAGGAGGTCCATACCTTAGGGCTATGCAGTGGCTTTAAATTGAAGGTGTCAATCCGAGAAAGAAAGAAAGCTTTATTCGTAGTAAATAGTGGTGCCCAAATAAATTGGGTTGCTATATAAACAGCCTGCTCATTCTTTCAAAAATTAATTTGTTTCATTTTGGGATGTTTTTTATTTATTTTATATAAGGAGGAAAATATGATGATCATAAAATCATGATTTTTTTTAATACATTTTCCAGGAGGGGCAATTTTGATTTTGAGAACACAATGATCTCCGAAAGAATGATTAGCCAGCTGTTCAGCTCCCATGAATGTGATTGCTGACAATCTCCAGGGAATCAATTAGAATTGATTCCGCGGGGAAAGCTTGATTGTTCTTGTCAAGCTCAAGTTTTTCAAAGTGGTCATAATTGGCTTTTGGTATCGTCCCTCTTGTGCCAAACAACAAGCCTCGCACAATAAAATATCTGCTTCCGTACAATTCTTGAAATTTTTCATCGTACGTGTTTATAAATTTTGTATATATGGCCTTTTTTGTCATTGTTATCACAGATCACTCAGATCAATAAGGACCACACAGAGAGAGTGGATGCCAATTTTCAAGAACGACTTCACCACTGCGCCAAAGAAAACGGACACTACAAGCCAGATTTAATTTTTCAAACTTAAGATTCTCAAATGGTATGTTCTCACAAATGTTTTCATATAAATCATATTTAAAAAAAAATAACGATGCTACAATTTTTCCAAAAAAACTCTGTTTCTGCGCGTATATATCAGATGAAAAAAGCCCTGTCCTAAACAATAGTATATTATTATTCGATGTTCTGACTAAAAATATCTAAGATTTTCTTAGATGTATAAAATATTTAACAAAACAATAACAACATAAAACAAATAAAGAAATCAGTTGAATGCCTATTTTATTACAAAAAAAAGTTAATCAAAATTTAACAAAAAAAAATAAAAAAAAATAAAATACTTTTCAAATAAAAATATCCTCTATTGGCCAATAGATAAACAATTATTTATGGGAGAAAAAGTCCATCTAACTGAAAACCTTGTCAATAATTTGTTAACATGTGTAGTATTTATTTTAAATGTTCATTCAAAGCAAAACATAAATAAATGAACATCAATCTTTAATTAACTAATGGTTCATTCAAATAACAAATGATAAATTCACAGATAATATAATAAATAAAAAATGTATTTTCCAGCCCTTTCAAATATTTTATTTATAAGACAGCAGCAAAAGAAATGCAAAAACTACAAAAACAGTAATTCACAAGACACTGAATATTCTTTTAATGACAATTTTTTACAAACAAAAAAGGGAACAAAAATAAAAAATGCATTCGAAAACAAAGTTCATTTAAAAAGAAAAAAAAATAATTAACAACAACAAAAATAATAAATACATTTATAAAATCAACAACTGTGTTCATTACACACTGGGATTTATAATACACCTACAAATAATGTATGAGAAAAAAGATAATTTTTTTCTTATATAATTGTTCAGCTTTCTTAATAAAATATAGACATACTTTCAAATACCTTGTAGGTCACTTTACACCATTTATTAGATCACAGATTGGATGATCGGTAAATGCCGATGGCAATGCTCTAGTTCAGTGGGAATGGTTTGACGAGATGGAAAATTCAAATAATCAATCTTCCATCACCAATATCTGGTGTAAAAATTGATAAAAAGTTTATCACTTATATGGTTTTTCATCACTATTCGTCATCTATTAGTTTTTCGATTCTGGAATTTAAATCCGGATTCTTCCAATCCCTTGATATGTCGTCGAGATGGTTGTCAAAATCAATGAGATCATTGAAAGCTTGTTTTTGTAGAAGTTCAGATGCAGCATCCAAACAGTTGTCGCTCACAATTACACTGAAAAACAAATAATAAAAAAATGTTAATTTTTATAATATTTAAGGTTTACTAAATGCCAAGGTAATGCATCAATATTGTTTTCAGCATAGATAGATCGATCATTCAAAACCAGATCAATAAAAGTCAAATGACCTAAGTGTGATTAGGAATTGGAGGATCGTCTCAAGAAGAATCAAGATGATAACTAATCATGCCCGATGGTCATCACATCGTGGCTCATGTTGGATATAGTGGCTTTGGTAAAATATTAATCAATATATTTCTCCCATTTATAAGTAATAAAAAGGAATATGTCAATGTTTCATAACCCATAGGTAAAAAAAAAAAAAAAAAAAAAAAGAAAAAAAAACTGTCACATAACAGGGTAATTAAGCCCTTTTCATAGCAAGGTTTTAGGTGTACACTCCACATACAACCTACACGCAGCAAAAATAAACATAAAATAGCTTTGCTCCTGTGTTTTTAATGAACTACAGTAATAATTAATCAATTATTAATTTTTTAATGTGATTTTGTTTGGGGTAATTTTGGATGTCTAGTGGGTAGGATCGGTGAAGATTTGAAGACATTTTTAAAAATGTATTTCATGAATGCAACCTCAATAGCTACATTCATTCGGAGAGGCTATTATTGTTGTTCAAGTTTGTGTATCCTGCCATTTATAAAAATGGACTGATTTTGCTAATATTTTGCACTAAAAAAAAATCCTAAGTCTAAAACCTGAAAAACAGTAGGGCACACTACGCTCTAATTTGCCCCAAAAAAAAAAAAAAAAAAAAATTGTTTCGAGCCTTTGCTTAAATTCAGGAACATAAATATGCTTTACATCCACCCGACAAACCTATGTATAACGTACAGTCTTCTTTTTTCCTCATGGCCACCACGCATGTGCGAATGCCAGTGGACACTTTTTGTGACACCTTTGTGAAACGATTTTTTGTAACATTTTTTTCAGTTTAGTCATTGCTAAAGCATATTTATGCTGAAAAAAGTTACAGCTTTACATAAAAAAGCTTACAGTTTTACATAAATTTCGAATTTAATTGAAGAATTTGTTGTTTTTTTTCGCAAACTGAAAAATGTTTCAACAACTTGAACAATTTTTAACATGTCCCACATTTATCAAAACATAGATATATGTACAAATTTGTGTTACATTTGGTATAGGGTAAGTATTTCAAAAATATATATTCTCAACAGACATGAACAGTTTTAGCGTTTTCTTAAATATCTCAAAACCAACAAAATCAGAATTGAAAGGCGATCAATCAAAGTCATAATACATTTCCTATAAAACAGGTTCAGGCTTTAATTTCCAGTCTGAAAAAGGGTGCATGACCTTTCAGAAGGGCTTTGTTACATTCTAAGCTTTCCAAAACACACCAGATAAGATATAAGCATTTTAAAATAAAAAATGCTCTAAGATGAAGCAGTTCAGGTTGGGCTTTTATTGTAATATATTTCATGCACAAAAATGAGTTAGCAAGTATTTTCTTGAGGCTTGTTTTTTTAGTCCTTTCCAAAATACAAATCTGAATAATCCTATGACAGGCTATTTTTTCTTGGACTTTATCTCGGGTTCATTCCATGTCAAATCATCACACTTTTTGACCTCACCCTTTCCGATATTAATGAAAATTGGTACACCCAAAGTAGGTGTTGGGACAAATAAAAATACCAAATTTCAAATTTTTATCTAAAATGGTTTTCAAAATACGGCCACGTAAAGTTTTCAAAAAGCGGTCAATATCTCGCTTTTTCAAAACATTTAAGTAGACATAACTCCTCTCCTATTTACGTTACAAACATGGAGAAGGTGTCAATGTTTAGCTCTATATATGCTCTTTCAAATGACATGCAACACATGATAGGTTATGATAACATAATTTTTTTCAAAATCAAAAATAAAATTTTGAATTAAATATTTTCAAAAACGCATCTTCAAAAATTTTGAAAAAATTATATATAATAGGTCATATTATTACTAATTTTTATAGCAAATTTGGTTATGGGATGGAAATGGGTTCTAAGTCAAAATAATTTAAAACCGAAGGCGACTTTGGACTAATTTTACGTATTTTTATATATAAAAGCTTTTTAATACATAATTGTGTAATTTAATCCAAACATTAACGTTGCATATATTTTATAAACACTTCAACTTCATTATCTTAATTACAAAGCTTATTTAAAAAAATATTATACCTTAATAATTTTATAAAGTGTGTTGATTTGACATGAAAGGACCCCTCGGTCATAATCTAGATCAGAGTTGACAGTTGTGCAGAAAAGAATTGGGGTCTTTTTGCGAAGACCACATCCAGTTATATTTGAAGTAGCTGTAGTGATTTTAATAGTGATTCAGCGTAAGCGCCTAACTCCTTTGCATTTCTATTGACGGATTCCTATGAGCAATTCTATTGGTTCTTGCTGGGTGTAAAGTAACCTTCAACAGTGTGTTAGCGTTTGTCTAATTGACTAGAGTCGCTAAAATTAATAGAATTTTATTATTTAGCGAGTTGGATTGACTAGAGTTTTGATATTTTCTTGAGCAAGCAAAGAGAGCGGAAACACGTAAAATATCCAAAAAGAGAGAAAAAAAGGAATAAAATATGTGTGTTTAAAAATATCATCGTTTATTTGATCCTTCAGAACCTACAAAACAGTTAACTTTAATGCTTAATAACTTTTTTCGTAAATGAGAGTGATTTTTTTGTTTAGCGGATTCGTCTTTAGTGCATCAAAATACATTATAGAACCAACGGACCAAAAAATTCGAGAGGAGGCCCCTTAATTTCACAATTACCATTGATTTTGATCATATTAACATTTTTATTAATAAATATTGCTTGCCATTATTTAATATGGTTTATAACCGTAGATAACGTGTCAAGTAGTAATAGATAACAAGCAAAGAACCTGTAAGCTTATCAGAGAGTACGAGTAACTGTTAAAAATCACTACAAATACTTCAAAAGTAACTGGATGTGGTCTACGCAAAAAGACCCAAGAAATGGTTAAAGATGAAAGTCAATCGTAGTATACTGTAGTAAGTCTTGAATTGATTTACTTGAAACAGCGCATGATCTGTTACAATATAGCATAAAAAGCTAGGATAAAATTGAGTAAAAAATTATAAAACTCACTTAGAACTGTCAACAGGTTTCCATTTTCCTTCAACAGACTGCATCACTTTCACAGCAGGTTCATCCATTATTAAAGTCAACTTCCTGTTATCAACCTGAAATTATTATTAATAAACAAGATAGTTAGAGACCTTATATTGATAGCAATAGGCAATTAGGTAGACAAGTAATTGCTAGGTGAAGAAACATTTTTTTTTTTTTCCATCCTGAACTTATATTACAAAGCTAGGTTAATTTTTTTTATAAGTGCATGGCTGTTTAGAGGAAAGATCAAACAATAAAATACAAAAACATTCTTGTTAATACATTTTTTTCTAAATATTCTGAGCTCAAAATCATATTAAATATATCAGCCGATCAACCTTAAGTTTTCTCCATTTTTATGTTTCGGTTCTGTACATTATCATATTAAAAAAAAAATCAATCAACTATATATTTGTCAAATAGCACTTACTCACTGACCTATCATCGCCCAGCCCAAACCACTTGACAGAATTATTTGAAATTTTGCATGGACACTCCCTTTACAATGTGAACACTCACTAAGAAAGGGTTTTTATTGATATTCAAATTTCTAAGTACTTTTAGAGGGGTTTGAATTATTAGATGGTTTTAAAGATCTCAGCATTCGTTGCTAGGACAGCATCAGGTCAGCTGTTACCATACAGTATCTATTTTCTAAGTATTATTTTTATTTGCGGTTCATTTCAACTATGATAGTGGACCCTTGAATTACTAGAAATAAACGTTAATTTTGTCCCTCAAAGAGTTTACGTAATACCTTGTGATGGTGCCTTATCAAATGCGTTTTATTTTATATAATTCCTTATCATGGATCTATTGCACAGCCCTGAACAATCTTCAAACATGCCTCTGTCTAATGGGAAGGTTACACACGTTCTCAATGACATGAGAGTTGAGTATGTTTCTGTCAAGACGGCACCGTTTACCATCGGCTTGTCATTTGAATTGGCAGTTGTGGCCGACATTTATCCTTACCATTTTAAAGTTTTCATAGTAGGAAGCTTTTAACTGGTAATACTAATGGGCAATCAGCTTCTACAAAGCGGTTTAAATTTACTGGAGAAACTACTCCGGGTCAATTTGAGGTGTTCAAGCAGTGTATGCCACTACTACCAGACTCGCTTACAATCAATGCCTCAGACAGTAACCAGGAAACCAAAAAAGAAGAAAAACGCAGAAAACAGTTTACTAAAAGTATTCATAAAAAACAATTAATGACTGCTCAAGATAAATATGCAACACAAAATCCAGATATAGATAGGAAATCAGTTGACACATATGCACAAAGTCATCCATCAATGAACAAAGAGGCAGTGGCTGCATTCACTAAAAGGAACCCCGATATAAATTGTAAAGCTGTTGCCAAATATTCCAAATCCCACCCAAGTGTAAATAAGAAAGTTATAGTTAAACATAACTGCAAGCGATCACAACAAAACTTGCAACCTTTGGTTGTTTTAAGTACAACAGGTTTTCCATTTGATCCAAAAAGAAATTATTCTGCAAACAAGAATTTTGATCTTGGCTCTCAAATAGTTGCTTATTTTTCAAAACAAATAAATGGACAGGTGAGCTTTAACGCAATAAAATAACTACTTATCTGCCGCGGTGAAGCACTGGTAGTCAGCTGGTATTATATATTATAATTTAAAATGATCTAATTTATCACTATACATTTCCTAATAACTGTTGCAAGAATTCACTGTCTGCTTATCAATTTTACTGTGTTTGAAGTGTATGTTAATGAGTTCTCTTTATAGGACGTAACTCTGTAAATAGTAAAATTTCTTATCTATACTATGGTCTACTATCTTGAAGTTTAAACACATAGTCTTTGATTTCTTTCACTATTTCAAATAGTTAATTCTTAATTTAAAATTGAAAGAAAAAAAATTCATTATCATGGTGCGTCAATATACATTAGAAAATAACATTTATGAATGGCTTACCACTACCAAACAAGCAGAACTGAAAGATTCAGCTATTTTATCTGCAATCCGTGTAGCAGGCTTGTCAATACTGAAAAGAAAAAAAAAAAACATTTAAAATTGAGTACCAATAGAATAGTGTGGAATACTTATAAGGATTTTTATCAGAGGATCTCTGAAATATGTACTGTACAAAATAAGAACACATTTGGCAATTTACAAGAAAGCCTATGAAAACAAAAATGTTTAACCACTTAATGACCAACTTTAAATTAAAAAATAGTCAATAATCCCTGATTTTTTTAATAAAATTTTTAATGTCTACAGATATAGCTTGCTAGATGCAACAATCTCAAAGACGTCTCAGAAAGCTTAATTATGCCATTTATTTACAAAACAGAATGATACAAGTTAATCCAGCTAGCAAAACTTAAGCCAATCAATAATTTTATAATAAACAATGTGAAAATAAGACGAGAAAATTAAGTTTAAACAAGTTCATAGAAAATTAAGCTTAAACAAGTCCACAATTGTAACAAAATTAAAACCATATTCTAAATGCACACCCTAACAAAGGATTGTAAAACAATGTTTGGTCAGAATTCAGGTTTATTTTACATAAACATAAGATAAATACCTCATATCATCTAATGTTTCATTAGCAGTGTAATACCCAGCGATAGTAAATCCTTTTGAAGAACCAACAGTATCCACCTGAATACAAAAATTTGAGATCATTATAGAAAATTAAAATTGTGCAAATAAAAATCAACTATTGTTCAAGACAAACCATAGTTAAAGCAACTTCTGCCATCGGTGAAAGATGCAAGCACAAGTGAAATAAAGGTACAACATCGCTTATTAATAAGGTCTTATTCTTTTTGGAGTCTTTAGATTTCGATGTTTCTGTTAGAAGCAAACCGTTCACAGCACAATGGGGATATTTAGCTGCGTGCAATATTATTTTACAGTAAGCACGGGGTGTAAACTGTATGTCAGCCATGACTGAATGAATTAACCTTATTACTGGTTTCCTTCTACCTAGATCATTGCTTATCAATTATCTTCTCTACTGCTTGGAAGCTTCCTTTGTTTCTATTTCCATAGAAATTCCAAAGAAGTATGAAGTATTTGAAAGCTATATCTTCTATAGAGCAATTCTCATATTAGGGACAAGTTTTAGTCCATTACAACGTTTACTTGAATAGTTAAATTCTGAGATAATTATAATGGATGTTAAAATTTAAATAAATAAATTCGGAATTATATTTTATTAGAAATATTTATCATCAGTGAATTGTTCTTTTGTTTTTTTAAAAAAATGTTCTTCTCCCGTTGATTTTATTACCAAGCTAAAAAGAAAACGACAAGATAAAGCCTTGAAAGAAATTAAACAGACTGAAAAATATCTTCCGAATATAGTGTTGCCAAGACGTTAACTAGCTCATTAACTATTTGTTAATATTTTTCTTGTAGTTTTGAAAGTTTTTGAACTATATTGTGTGGATCATTTGGAAGTGTAATGGCCCCTGAGTTGTATCATTTATTTTGATGAAATACATAAAACAAAATCTGGGCAACTTATTATTTATTATTTTCGTTTCTTCATGTTACATCTTTCTTTACATCGTTATCAACTAATAAATACTACAAGGTAAGACAAAGCCATACTGCCTAATTACATATTTTTGAACACGCAAACAGCAGAAAAATTAAAAAAAAAATAATAATATAATTAGTTTCATGAATTTTAATTTTTTCCTCTCCATTAAAAAAGAAGCATTTAGAAAAATCAATAAGAAATCAGAGCAGTAAGACGAAGATATTTTAATTTTTGATGCTGCCGGTAAAGGCCTGTTGTTTGATGTAAACTGTAATAACTAAAACAAAAAATCTGAACAATATTTATAATTAAGGGAGCATAGCGTTGCGGGTGCTCACAAATAAATAACGTATATTTTTATAATTACTCATCCTGCATCATATAAGAAACAAAAACACTAATGTCATTGGTTGATCGTGCGGGCAGTGCCATGCAACCACGTGTGTTCATACGTTTGCTTGTTTGTTCGGGTTTTATCTTTCGCTTTCATCTGATTTCCTTTCCTTTTTTTTTTTCGTTTACAACAAACAAGAGTCTAATTCTTGCCATAGTTGTGTTTATTATGTCGCTTCAAGTACAGATTGTGAAACCGATCCGCTTTGATGGGAGACCTGACTCGCCTTCTGCCGCTAAGAAATGGACTCACTGGCTGAAGACCTGTCAGAACTTCATTGATGCTTCCAGAAAACCTCTTAGTGATGAAGATAACTTTAAGGTAAGCACTAATTTTCTATCGTATGCAATCTATGAATTAGTCAGACACTTTAATTCCAAGTTGATATTGTAACCACTCTATTTTCTATATTTTTCAATAAGAAGAGTGTGATTTCGCTCGATATATTTTGGCGGTTCGGAAAAAAACTACTGAGTCAATTGATTAATATACACAAAGCTTGAAAGAAGGTCAGCGAGAGTGTAAGAGCGGAAGAATTAAAAAAATGATGTATCCGTGGTGCCTTCATCAGTGGCCTGCTAAGCACTAAATTCGGCAGCGTATGATAGAAAACGTCTAGATGGCGCAATCCAACGAGACCTCCCTTGGAGGAGCTCAAAAACGCGGGGAAGGTTACATTCAACTCTAAAATAGTTATTCTAGCCGTCTTTGTGCCTTTGTTACATCCGAGGATACACATCCAACTGAGGAAGCTCTATGAATTCTACTTTTGTGGTCTCGACAAACATACCCACCCTATATATCCTGCAAGGGATGATAAATTTAGGAAGAGTGGTATAAAAGAGCACTATACTGAAGGAGTCCCACTAACAAATTTGTTGCATCCATTATTGCACCAGACAATAATGAATATTTCGAGTCGAGCAGTCATTCCAGTAATAATCAATCACACCCTCGCTCGCTGCTTGATATACACTGGAAGTTCAACTACCATCTTAGAACACAATTACACTCTCAAACACAAGATTCCTCTTGCTCCTGGGAAACGGAGGGTCTCAATGGCCTCCACTGTATCGAAGGATCTGTTCTGGTTAATCTTAAATTAAATGAATATTGTTATCTTTCATGAAAATTGCAACATTCAGATCATGGACCTTCTTTTGGAGGTCCAAAGCCTCTACTTGTGCCTTCTCTCGTATTCAACATCTTATCGACAGATTGCAAACATGTTGCTGCAGAATCCAGATGATACACTGTAACTGATCTAGCCTTCATACCTGATTCAAGGTCTGAGCTTCTGTCTCAGGGCGTGATTGAGAAGAAAAACTCTCCGTGTCGAAATTGAGTACTCGTTACTGAACGTTACGTTTCCTATGTGTCGTTTATAGTGAACTAATTCTGGCCTTAGTTTTTATTTTTTATATCGGTTCAAGTACAACAGATACACAAATGTTTGTCGAGTTTGATGAAGTTCAATATTATTTACTCCCCTACAAAGTAAGTTATTTACGGTATCATGTCCTCAACACGTATTGATATAATTTATTATGTCTATATGTTGTAGATCCTAAGTTGAAAACTAAGATGTTCTAGGTAGTTGGTAACAACTTATCAAGTCTTCAATACTTAATAAGCTGTTACCATCTACCTATTATGTCTATGGTTTGTATGTTTATTTTTTTGTTTGCTAATTTTATAAGTTTCATTTTTCTAATATTTACGCTCTAAATGACGAACGTGTGCCAATATTGGCTGTGGTGAATTGCTGGGTACGATTTGAATCATAAAGTAATTCTAACATTTGTAAACAACAATATAAAATAAAAACACAAGAAGATACTTCGAAATTAGGTCTTGTATGTATACATATTGAAAGTTTTAATATTGTTTTAATTTTTATTGGGCCTTGAAATGCTAATAATAATACGTCTTGTGCTCTCGTGACGTCAGTCACTATCTTGATTTTTTTTTTAGTCGTCAAATCAAAGAGATACAAACTCTATATTTGGCATAGTGCTTTCCCAACTCTATATTCGCTGGTAAGAAGGTTATCTGAATAAGGTAGTATTTGAAGGGTGTTTCTACTTAGTTTTGTGGTGTTCTTTTAATTGAGGCTGTGTTGTATATTTTCTTTCGTGCACCTATAGACATTCTAGAATAATGGATTTAGAAGGTTTATTCATGTTGAAATTTAGTGGTATGGAAGAAGTTATAAAGTACTGTATGGATATTGGCCTGATTGCAAAAGAAGTTAAATGTAGGGTATGCAATGCCCCAATGAAATTAATCAAGACTTCTGAATTGAAAGATGAGCATCAATGGCTCTGCACTCGAAAAGTGGGCAATGTCAGCCATTCTATTAAGAAGAGTGTAAGATCAGGATCCATATTTGCTGGTAGTAAGACTTCTATTATAGATGCCTTATTAGTGATGTTTATGTGGTGTGATAGATTCAGGCCTAGGCAGATGCAAAAACATGGAAAAATTTCGTCCAGTGCACTTACAGATTGGATTAGTACGTTTAGAGAAATTTGTGTTGAAATATGTTTGTCCAGGCGAAGCTCAGAGCCAATAGGGGGCGAAGGATGTATAGTGGAGATGGATCAGTGTAAATGTGGGGTAAGGAGATTCAAAAGAGGCAGGGCTGAGAAGGGAAATTATGTAATTGCAGCTGTGGACAAAACTAATCATAAATGTTTATACGAAGTCGTGTCTGAAAAATCGAAGGCTGAATTATTAAAAGTGATACAAGAAAAAATAAATCCAGGGACTACGATTATTTCGACATGTTGGGAAAATTATAATTGTCTAGATGACGAAGAATTTAAATTGCTTTCAGCTAAGTCTTCAATTCATTTTGAAAATTCTTTTGCCAATGCAAGACTAGGGTCTTGGGGTCAGTTGAAAAAATTGTTTGGAGGTGCACCTTGTGCCAAAGACCAGGAGGATATATTTTTTGCTGAATACGTGTGTCGAAATGTTTTAGGGGGCACTTACTTTTTTGATGAATTCTTAACTGAAGTCGTTAAAGTATACCAAGGGGAGGAAGGCTCCTGAGTTAAATTAAGGGTTAACAGATAAGTGAGAGACCGATTAAAAATAATTATTTCAAATACGCCGAAGTGTGAAGTTCTTTGATATGTGTAGGTTATGTAGCCTTTGTCGAACTTTATAACCGTCTCATCAACTGCTCGGCCAGCCCTCGATCTTAGACTTTTTATGAAGTTTCAGATATATACATTAGTTTTGGCAGAAGAATCGAAATGGAAATAATCAAAATTTGCCCATCAGAATCAGAACTCAGTGAAGTGCATACGAATGTGAATTGTACCGAACCAGGATGTACTTCTGTTTTTCCTAATACGTCAAGTTTAGAAATGCACCTTATTAAGACTCATTCAAAATGCAGTTCTTTTTTGAACAAGAAGGAACCCAACAAGGCGTTTCGATATTTTTGTCCTATTAAATCATGTAAATATGGAATGGTCCAGGAAAGGACTGAAAACCAATCAAGATGGTTTACAAAACATAAGTATTTAAAACAAGTAAGTGTTGTTGGATAAAACTCTTTCTTAATCATTCAATTTGAAACTTCATTATTTCCTATAAAATTTCATTATTTATTACAAAATTGTAATGCTCTTTTCAGTAAATTTAATAGTTTCCAATTATTTTTTTAAATACACTGGTGGATTTCAAAATGTTTGGCTCATCATATTTCATTGAGAATGATCACAAAAAGGACTTGATTTTGTCTTGAAATCTTGTTACAATTACTCTCATTTAAAAAAGTTATTGCTTTGAATAAAATCAGCTCTATAAGGCAGATATTCTGTGCAACAGTAAAATTTTCTTTTTAGGTAGAATTTTCAAGTTATAGTAAGAAATGTTTTGTGTTTTAGTTTTGTATTTTACCCATTGTTTGTTCATGTTTCCTGACTTGAGCAGTGGTTATGAACGCAGAAGGGACATACTGTTGTCAAAATTAGTATATACACACATAAAATGGTGCACACAAAATATAAACATACGTAATTTCATCTTATAATATGACTGAATGAATTTTTACATTGAAGAACTTTCAGAACTTAGACTTTCTGATTCGCCCTTTATCTTCCAAGGTCCTTAGTTGATGTTGGATAAATGAAGACTATATCTTGATAGTAGTACTAGTTGATAGTAAATGAGACAACAACAAAATTAAAATGATAATGGCTCTGGCCTAAACATTGTAAAAGAAGGTTTATTGTTTGAATAATGTTTTTTATTATTTTTTTTTTAGCATTATTTGCAAGTTCATAAAGAGAGGAAATTCAAGTGCCCTTCCTGTGGAAAAGGTTTTCTGACTGAAAAAGAAAAAACTACTCATTGCAATATGGAGTGTGGAATCCAATTTGCCTGCCTTTCATGTAGTGCTATGTACAATACTCAGGTAGCTCTTGAGGCGCATTGTAAAAGAAAACATCATATTAATTTTTCACCTACGAAACGTTTGAAGCAGCAAAAGCTTTTGTAAGTATGAATGAAATTATATTTGGAAAGTTAGTAAATGTTTGTTCTGCAGGTAAAACATTATTTTTTACATTTTATATTCATAATTTAATCATTCATACACAGAATGCAAAATATGTGACAAACTTACTATTCCTCACATCCTACAAGACTTCTTACAGAAGGTAAGGGGTTTACTCCAGCCCCAAAGTACTAATTTGACCATACCAGTCGTAATTTTAGACATATCACACTGAAACTCTGTATTCTTTCAATGTCATAGTCTGTCAAACATTTTTTTTATTTTTAAAATACTTGTAAATGTTGTCTGTATATTTACTCCTATCAGATAGTATTTCAGTCATCTACTATTGAAATCCTCAGTTAGCTGCTAACCCAATATTCTGATTTTATTATGTGGTATTTTTAATTAAAAACACATAACAACCATGTTTTGTTCTCTTTGTAGGTCAAGTAAGGTGAAGCCAAACGAAAGTAGATTATTAACTTCTATGAAAACAGAGTGTCCGATACTTCCTAAACCCATCAACAATCCTATCGAGAACATTGCAGCTGCAGCTCTGAGCGAACTCTCGTGGAAAATTGTTGTTCGTGGTGTGGATAAAGAAGTCCAGACTATTGGACGGAGGCGTACTCCGGTAAGGTCTCTCAAGAAAAGAGATTCTCAGGAGACACAAACTGGCGACAAAAAAACAAAGGTTTCTCAGGAAACGCAGACCACTGCTTCTTATAAGAACCGCCCTCGAGGAAACAGACTTGGCACTCAGACTCAAACGTTCCACGATCTTTTTCCGGAACTCAGTAATTCTCCCCAAAACCCTTTGGACGATGTAATACTTCCTCAGTTATACACTTCGAGCACCCAGACCGGAGAGCAGTCCTATTTCGATATTAAAAAAGATTTGGACCTCGATCTTTTCGGAGACCAACAAAGCCCCAGAAGTTACAGCGACCAAATTGACAGGCTTATTCAGAGTTCGATGCTAGAATCTAGGTCATGCAATATTGAAACACAAACAGAAATGGATGTAGCTGATTCCTTTATTGAACCAATGCTTTCTAATACGGAAACTCAGACAATTCAGAACGCTATAGATGAGTACAGTCATAACTACACTCAAACTTGTGATGATATTTTTCTGAATGATTTTGTGGAATTTTCTGATATAGAAACTCAAACAGCATGGGCAAGTCTTAATGTCGATACCGGCCTGGTATCTGCTGAAACACAAACGTCCATTTGACCGTGGTTTCGACAATAAAGTTTTTTTTTTGTGTGTGTGTGTTTAACGGCGTATCAACATTAGGGCTATTAATGCCGGGCTGTCTACAGGTTGCCGCCCTTTTCTATAATGCCAACAGCACGTGATCGGTCACCCATTCAGGTACTGACCACGCCCGACATTGCTTAACTTCGGTGAGACAATAATAGTATACTCATTTCATTTCCTTATAAACTTGTCCTTTGTTTTTCTTATTCTAATTTGAAGTTATAAAAGATGTTTTATTGCCTACAATATAAGTTCGAACTTTTTTGTTTATTCTCTACTAATTTGTACAATTTTAGAAACTCCATGATCTTTTAATGTAAGTATATCACATGTGCTTAGTAAGATCCATACTTTTTAACCGAGCAAGAACAATTGGTGGGGTGAGAAGCCAAGGGGTACAAGTGACATTTTTTAAAAAAATCGAGTTAAGTGCAGTCCTAGATACATACGAAATGTTGGTGGCAAAGCGATATAAGTAAATGTCTGGTATTTGCTGATAAATAGTGGAAACAAAATCAACGACTTCAAAAATTAGCAGATTTGTTTGGTGCACAAGGGATACAAGTGACACTTGTATCCCTTGTGCACCAAACTTTATGGCTGCCAAGTTGTGAATGTTGTTGCATCATTTACTGTTACTTCCAGTTTAATCTGTTTAGGGCAACACTTTTTTTAATTGTTTTGTTAGGTGAATGACCATGTATTTAAAGAAGTATTTGAACTCAGTTTTAACATTTGATCTTTATAATTTCCAACAATAATGACCTGTTTTGACTTGCTCAAATGTTTATTATTCACAATACCTGCAGATTTACAACTTTGGTGTACAAAAACTAGGGACTGGCAATGCTTCTATGTACATGTGGCATGATGGACAGGGCAATAGAGGTTGTGAAGAGATACTGTCTGGTTTGCTGAAGTTTATCAATGCTCTTCCAGCGACAGTTAAAAAATTAACTATGTTCAGTGATAATGCAGGAGGCCAAAACCAAAGCCAGTACACTGTTAAGTTCTGGTTGTATATTGTTAAAATCACAAGGACTTGAAAATCTCAAAATACAACCCTTACAAAATCTCCCCATATTTTATTGGAGCAATGTATCAATTGAAATAAACGACCTAAAATAAATTAATTACCTTCTATTTTCGAACGACCACTTTTTTTTTTTAATTTGCCTACATGCTAATTACAGTGTCCTCTAAGAATTGGGAAAAGATAGGACCCTCTAAGCGGTATTCGTTTTCGAGATATTTAGACTCAAAGATCCACTTTTTAACATGGGGGACAGAGGCAAGGCGTATTCATGTTTGCCTAGTAAAAAAAAAAAAAGTTTTCTGGAAAACTAGTATATGATAGCAAACATAATCTTGCTGACAGAAGTTTTAATAGGGTAAGTGGTACTTGTTTTCGGGATAAAAACACTCGAAGTCTAAATCCTGTGTTTTTAGTATATCTCATTCAGCGCATTTCACTGCTGGCAACGTACACCCTGGATACAGCCAAACATGATAAAGATAAGGGATGTAAACATCAGCAAAAAGAACTCATGAAAGCCATAATTGTACCGCGAAAAAAAAAAAACCTTATGTGGAGGAAATAAAGTCCAACATTTAAGGTTGTTAACACGTTAGCTGCTGGTGGTCAACAGGTCCAGCTGACGAACATATGACAAACCTATTCAAGTCTTACCCAGCTATGCTGCATAGGTCCCCGGGGACCTATAATTACCTTTATTTGTAGAAAATCCAAAAATTATCTGCAAATCTTATAAAAGCATTTGCAGACTTTGTTTTTGCGGAAAACATTTTAATAATCATTGAAGAAGCTTCTGCCAACGCAGTAAGTCGATACACATTTTAGAAATAGAACAGTCAAAAGTAATTAATCATTTTATCAGTTTGTATTTATGCTAATAAATATGGGCTAGGATATTTATGCAAATTAACCTCCTTTCATGGCATCATGGTTTATTTTATTAGCAAATGAAGATTGTGGTATGTAATAAAAAGAAACTCTGGATAAGCATTTATTTTATTCAAACAAAAACTAAAACTATAGAAACAAATTAGTTGTGATACCTATTAAAACACTCTAGGCAGAATCCCGGGGTATCTGGACACATATCACAATAGGTGATAATGTGCTTTACTTTACTGTTCGCTTCTCTAACTGACAATGTTTTTCTGAGTTCTTTATAACATCCCTTGCATGTTCTTAGTTTTTTCCGTCCAGGGCCAGTAGGTTTGATGAAGGTATGTTGTCTCCGCCGAGGATTGAGCGTAATACGGGGAATATTTTCAACATTGCTAAAATGTATTAGACTTTCGATTAATGACCTTCGAAAATCGACAATTCCCAACTTGTTTGGTGAAACGCTATTATAAATTATCCATGAATTTACTACTGTCGTACCAAATAGTATTTCGAAAACTACTTTTCTATACCACTTCAGGCTTTTTCTTACTGCTGTGTGATATGAAGACATCTGGTCACTTAGGTCCACGCCTTTTTTAGCATTGTTGTAGTCTATGACACATTTTGGCTTCATAATTATATTTCCATTTCTATTTCTAGATCCGGATCTCTGTAAAGTGTCAGGATGGGAGGTAATCATTGTTACAGGACGCTTGTCCATCCATTTAATGATTTTTATTTCCCCATTTTGCAAACCAAAAATATCGCCCTTCTTCATTTTCAACCTCCTTTGTTACTAAACTCTTTAGGGACCCCTCTTCTGCCTGGTAAGAGAGTACCACAGTAGAGTATTTGTTTTTTTAATAAATTTTCCACTAATGGTACGCTTGAGTAAAAATTGTCAGCATAAAGTATTCGCCCTTCCGGTTGAGTAATCACTTCCAAAAGTTTGAAAATAATTGACTGAGCATGTCCAAGTTCTTTGTTGGTTGTTCCTTTACCTTCATAAACAATTATATTATTCGTGTAGCCGTGAGTTGTACATAATTTGTAGAGCTTGACTCCATATTTATGTGTTTTGTTGGGAATATATTGCCAGAATACAAGTCTTCCTCGGAATGGAACCATACTCTCATCAATAACTAATGGCTCTAAAAGGGAATTATATTTTATGATTAATTTTGACAATATTTTTTCAACTTTATATAATCTCCGCGTTTTGTCTTCACTTTCATTGTTTGCAAAAAGTATGCATTTGAGGAGAAGTAAAAACCTATCCCTTGTCATGGTGGTAGAAATAAATTGATTGTTATACAATGAGTCTTTGGACCAATAACACAGGTCTACAACCAAAAATTTGATTTGATGATTTTGGCTAATCTCTGTGTTTCTCGGTGTGCTGAGGCCGAGAATGAAGTCCGTTTTTCTCTATCACGTACAGATTTTTTTTTCAAATCCATAGAACATAATATACCTGCTATACACATAAATTTTGTAAGAAGTAGGTTTTTTTTTTTTTTTTCCAAACGATTTCTCTTTTTATAAACAGACATCTTTCACTAGGTGGTGTAGGCAATGACTCCCTCAATAGATGTTGTAGGCCTGAGGGTGTCTAGGCACGACCTGTTCAGACAGGAACGTACTTGTTTGGTCTCAGATGTCACCGTCTGAAGCTAAACGAGATTGAACCTGTTGTATCAGGAACTTGGAGCTAAATTTCTGTTCATTCACTCAGTTCAGTAGTATCAACTGAAGTGAACACATTCACTGAGGTCTCTTAGTTGTGTCAAAGTGATTAAGAACGTATTTTAAGGTTTGAAAGTGCATTTAGACAAAATGTCTCATCGTCGTGTTACTAGTCCAGACTACTTCTGTTTTATCTGTGGTGAGTACACAGTTAAGAAATACCAACGAAATATAACAGGTTTTGTCAAAAATTTATATTATGCATATTTTGGCTTGAGAATAGGAGATCAAGATAAAGTGTGGGCTCCTCACAAAGTATGCCATAGCTGCGTAGAAAAACTTCGCTTATGGTACAAAGGAGAGTTAAAATCTTTCGGATTTGCTATCCCAATGATGTGGAGGGAGCAAAAAAAACACGTTAATGACTGTTACTTTTGTAATTGTCATGTTCAAGGCTATAATTCCAAAAATCATAAGCTCATTAACTACCCTAATGTGGAATCTGCTAGTCGTCCGGTACCACACGGTCCTGGATTGACAGTTCCTCAGCCCCCTCGTGACTTGGGCAGTATAGATAGGGAAGCTAATAGAGAAGACTGTATGTCGGAGAGCGATGAAGTACACAGTGAGTTCAAAGCAAGCAGTTCAGAAGATGAACCTCAGCTTATTTCTCAACAGGAGTTGAACGACTTAGTGAGAGATCTTGGACTTCCAAAAGATGCAGCTCAGTTACTTGGCTCCCGTCTTAAAAACAAAAATTTATTACAGCCAGGCACTTCTTTTTCATGGTATCGACACCGTGAAGCAGTTTTTGTTCCTTACTTTGCTCTGGATGAGAATCTTATTTATTGCAAAGACATTCTTGGTCTGATGGGTCAATTTGGTATACAATATGACCCGATTCATTGGCGTCTATTGATAGACTCATCAAAGCGAAGTCTAAAGGCTGTTTTGTTGCACAATGGCAATACTTATGCTTCAGTTCCAGTTGGCCATTCGGTACATTTAAAAGAAACATACGAAAATTTGTCATTAGTTCTCGAACGAATTCATTATAATGAGCATAACTGGTTGATATGTGGAAACTTGAAAGTACTTACTATGCTCTTAGGTCAGCAATCAGGGTACACCAAGTTCCCTTGTTTTTTATGTTTATGGGATAGCCGAGACAGAAATTCCCATTGGAACAACAAAGACTGGCCATCACGAGGAGCTCTGTCGCTAGGCCAAAAAAATGTAATTAGGAGAAGTTTGGTTCCTTCTGACAAAATCCTGCTACCTCCTCTACACATAAAGCTAGGGCTGATAAAACAATTCGTAAAGTCTCTCAATAAAGAAGGTGAATGTTTTAAGTACTTATGCTCCAAGTTCCCACGATTAAGTGATGCAAAGCTAAAAGAGGGGATCTTTGTAGGCCCAGATATTCGGAAACTTTTCACAGATCCACATTTCACTCAGACCATGAATGAGAAGGAGAAGGAAGCTTGGAATTCTTTTAAAGATGTTGTTGAGAAGTTCCTTGGTAACGTGAAGGATCCCAACTACAGAAGTATCGTGGAACGCATGTTGAAGGCATTTCAATTACAAGGTTGCAACATGAGTTTGAAGGTTCACTTCTTACATTCGCATGTGGACTATTTTCCAGAAAACTTAGGGGAAGTAAGTGAAGAACCAGGGGAAAGGTTCCATCAGGACATCCAGGAAATGGAACGTAGGTATCAGGGCAAATGGAACGTAAACATGATGGCTGACTATTGTTGGATGCTGCAGCGTGAATCATCTGAAGAGTCCTACAGCCGGAAACGAACACGGAGAAATTTTCAAGAGAAAAAAATACGTTTTCATAAAAATAATAACTAAATATGCCACTGTTAATTCTGAAGCTGTTATTTCTACACATTTATGTATTTTGTACAGTAAACAACATTGAAATAACTAAAAGATCATGGAAATAAATGAAAACTCTTATTCGCCAATTCTGTTTTCTTTTAATGGTAGTACCTCTGCCCTTACTTGAGATTGAACAATTTCCTTACGTGATAGAGAGGGACTGACCTCATGTTCGGCTTCAGCACGCTATGGAGCATAGAGATTGACCAAAATCATCAAATCAAATTTCTGGAAGATTATTTTTGTAGACCTGTGTAATTACTTATGGAAGGTTCTTCAACCAATCCCATAGCCATTACAAGACTAAAAAATTTACATAATTCTGGCTTTGTTGTTTCAGCCCAGTTCTTTATTCGGGATTTAGAAGTATGTGACTTTTGCAATTCTTGAATTGCATAAGCATTTGTTTCTGTGACAATAAGATCCAAAATTTCCGAATCGATAAATTTCATATACACATCAATAGGTTTGCTGATCTCCTGCTGGTCTAAATTTATGTGGGAATTTTCTCTAATTAAATCAAAATTATGACAAGAATTTATGATACTCGTCCAAACTCTAGAGGAATCAATATTGTTACTCACAAGATCGCTAGCTAGAGTCGTACAAGCACTAGAAGCCAATGTTTCAAGGCCACTGCAAGATTCCGATGTTTTACTGTCCTCTGAGGAAGATGCTCGATACGTTTTATCAATATCAGAATCATCACTGTCAATTAAATTATCACTATCCGACAAAGTGTTTGGGCAGTAATTCACGCTAGACGAAAGCCTAGTAGACCCAGAAGTAACAACGGCTTCATTACTGCAGGATGCAAATATTTCAGCCGAGTTATCTCTGGTCTCCACTGTGTTATTACTAGTTTCCGGGACCTATGCTGCATACTACTAATAATGTATTTGTTGAGTGCGGTATAGGTCCTGGGGGACCTATATGGAAAAACGTGCTAAATATTTATTTTATCATTTTAATATTAACTTATATATATATATATATATATATATATATATATATATATATATATATAAAAGATTTGGAAACAAACTTACGCCATTAAAAAAATAAAACATATGCCGCACAGAAATCACGTCGCTCAGCCAATGCGCCCGCACATAACTAAATCAGTCCTATACCGCAGTTAACCTGTTAATACCCTGTAGTAGTTTTCAATTTGGTTTGTTGCGACAAAATCTCTATTTGAAGCTATCGCGTTTTTAGTTGGTCGCTTGTGTGTGCGTAGTATCAGAAGGTTGCGATAGAATGCGTATTCTTGTATTAGGATTCACCTCACTTATCACAGCGAGTGGGAATAGGGTTACTGAAGGAAAGAGAGAGACAAGAAAGGTGAGAGGAAGACGGCCGCTTAACACAGCGGTTGTTGTAGGTGTAGGATAACCGCTTAGCACAGTGGGGGAGAACCTCACTTAGCACAGCGAGGGGAGCTAGGAGAAGGAGGCCGCTTAACACAGCGTTTAGACTGGAGAAGGTTAGGGTTAATAAGAAAACAGGTTTAGAGAGTAAGCAGATTTATTGGAAGGAGAAAGAGAGAGATGTAGCAAGGAGAGGAGAGAGAACAACTTGCACAGCTGCTTGGAGACCTCTGCCTCTAGTTGCTGAGAGTGGGCTTATATACCTGCCCGTCATCCCTTCCACTCCGTCGTAGGCAGTGGGGAGTCGCGCATGCGCTCTCATCACTCCCTTACGAGACCTGGAGAAGGCAGGCCTGGGGCCTGGGTGAATTCTCTCTCTAGCTCTCCACTCTCCCTTGAGTTGGAGAATTGTTGTATATGAACTTTTGGTGTTGGTACTTTCTATATATGCTGGCTTAATTCTGTTGATGGAGATTGTGATCGGTTTATTTTTTATCTGTAGGGTAAATGTTTTGGTGTTACGGGAGATTACTGGATAAGGGCCAGAATAAGCAGGGGTAAGGGTCTTGTGGATTGTGTCGTCTCTTAAGAAAACGTGTGCATATGAGTATATCTTGTGGAACAAATATGTTATTATTTTTGGATGGTCGGATCTTGTTTATGTCATTTTGTATTATTTTGGAAAAGGTATTTTCTCTTGGGGCGTTTGGATTCAGAAAATCTCCTGAAAGTCGAAGCGGTTGCCCATATAGTTCCTCAGCTACACTATGGTTGTGATCTTCTTTTATTATTGCCCTGAGTCCTAGCAGAACTGTTGGTAGTAGATCGACCCAGCATGTACTATCCATTTGTGCCGTGGTTGCAGTTTTAAGACTTTGATGCCATCGTTCTACCATACCGTTGGCTTGGGGATGATAGCTTGTGGTATGGATTTTCTTGATTCCCAATAATTTGGATAAGCAAGAAAAAATGTCCGATTCTAATTGTTGACTCTGCTCTGTGGTGATTTTAATGGGTACTCCGTAACGTGAGATCCATTGGCCATAGAATGTTGTGGCGATTGTATGTGCTGTGATGTCTGGAATAGGTATTGCTTCTGGCCATCGCGTCCCTCTGTCTATCATTGTTAGTTGGTAATTCATGCCTTTGTTTGGGGGAAATGGACCTACAGTGTCTATATGCACATGTGTTAGTTTTTCTGAAAAGCCGAAGGTGCCGTATGGTGATTTTGTATGGCGCTGGATTTTTGTTTTCTGGCACCCTTAACAGCCTTTTGCCCAGTCTTTTATGTCGGTGTTCACACTTGGCGAAAAGTAACGTTGCTGGATGAGCTTTCGTGTAGCTCTGATCCCAGGGTGACTGAGGTTTTGTAGTTAGTTGAAGATTGGTTTCTGAAATGTTGGCGGTAAATATGGACGTGCTTTTCCCGTTGATTATTCACAAAGAATTTTACTTAGTGGCCCGGGTAGTTTAATGAGCTTAATTTGCTGTTTTAGCTCCCTAGTTCTTGTACAGTGGGGTCTTCTTTCTGTGCTTCTCCTAATGGAGTTAGATCTTCAGTTAAATTGATGTTGTAAATCCTGGAGAGCGTATCTGCATGAATGTTGTCTTTTCCGGGTAGGTATACTATATCTGTTGAAAACTGACTGATGTAATTTAAATATCGGCTCCTCTGTGGTAAGACCGTCTCAGGACGCTGATTAAACGCTTGTGTGAGAGGTTTATGATGAGTAATTATTGTAAATTCCCGTGACTCTAAGAGGTCTTTAAAATATCGTCTAGGTAAGCGAAACAGAAAGGAAGACCACTTAAGACTTCATCGTCATAGCGTTGAAACGTTGCTGCGCATTCCGTAAGCCTTCTATCTTTTTGATAGTCTGCAAATCCCCTCCTCAATCATTACTCGGAACTCCTCCTTAATGGCGTTATATTTTTCGGTTGAGTCTCCTCGCTTTCGCGGTTACTGGTCTTCCTTTGGTTTCAATGTAATGCTGGACCATGTTTTTGTGCCTTGCAGTCGGGTTGAGTGGTTTTGTAACAGTAGGGAATTCTTCTAATATTTCGTACCACGTCGGGGTCACCAGTTATTGCGTTTTTAGTTGGTATTATTTGGTGATAACACAGAAGAAAACTATCTTACTCATATCAATGCACAAACCATAATCCCCCAAAACAGGTAAAAAATATGTTACAATGTATGACAATGATAGCAGTGAAATATACCAGGGCTATATACAGCTATACTAATAACGCGCGATTTAAACTTCGAGTGTTTATATCCTCAAAATAAGTGCCACTTGCCCTATTAAAACTTCTCTCAGCAAGATTATGTTTGCTGTTATCTATTATATACTAGTTTTCCAGAAAAATGCTAAGCAAACTCTCTTTTTTATTAGGTAAACATGGATACGCCCTGCCTCTGTCTCCCATGTTATTAAGTGGATCTTTGAGGCTCAATATCTCGAAAACCTTTGAGAGCACACATTAATTAACATGTAGGCAAAATTATAAAAAAAGTAGTTGGAAAATGGAATTAATTTTAGGTTGTTTATTTAATTTTAATTGATAATAATTTTAATTGATAAATTGCTCCAATAAATTATGTAGAGATTAAGAATTACTTGGGAAGGCCTTATGCCAATTTTTGTGTAAAAACTCAAAGATTGTATGCCTTAGAAAATATATTATATACAAAAATATAAGCAAAAACGTGAATTTTTTAGGAAAGTCTTATATTTAAAGGGCTGTAACTTCGCTCGAAATGGACCAATCAAGTTCATTAAGGTCTCAAAACAATATTATTTTTATGCACTAAAAGGCAGTACTCAGGAAATGCGTCGTTTAGTTTGGTTAACAACTTGAATTACAATTTTATAGTATACAGTATCCTAAATTATGAGTTTTGAGAGGTGGGGCTTAAACAAAAAATGCAGGGCTTTTTCTGACCCCGGATTCGGATTCACCAACCCCAGAAACATATAGTAAACATGGTCTGGTCTCTGGGTCCGGACTTTTATTTTTTTTTTTTTTTTTGTGTGGCTGTGCTATAAATTGATAATAGACATTAACAATTAGTTTTTTTTCTTAAACTATATTACTGAAATTTCAATTGATGCATTGTAGAAACATAATTTAAACATTATGCAGACTTACACTTTTACAAAAACGATTTAACTTTAAACAGTAATATCTCAAAATGATTATGACGTCACTTGTACGTGGGCTTCTCAACCCATCAATTGAAAAATTAATTATATTATAGATTATTTCAGTTACTCATTTCAAATTTGTTTAATGCTTACTTATAATAGCATATTTAAAGTATAATTAATGGCACTTCATGATTTGAGGATTTACTGTAAATGCAGTGAAGAAATATTTAGTAATTTAGAGGATGTATTGGGTTGTCCAGAAAATAATGCAGGATGTTTACTGGATTATTCATTTGTATGAATGTCAACACTTACTAATCTTCTTCTAAATGATAATGTTTGTTTACCTCTGTAGCATTTCGCTACTTGGAAATAATTCAGTCTTTCCTACGATCTCACATCATGAATTTCGTCCGATTTTCTTTTACAAATTTAAACTTGACCGAAATGGAGCCCAGACGGCTAGAAACATAAACCAAGTTTGGGGCGAGGGTAGTGTTAATGAGTGCACTGTTCAAAGGTGGGTGAAAAAAAAGAAAGTCGCACAAGGCTTTCCTCTCTTGATGACGATGTTCTGCAATCATCGGTGGAAGAAAACCCCAGAATAATTGTTCTGGAGCATGCAGAAAAACATAAAGTTAGCAAATCGACCTCCTCAAGGCGATTGGAAAAGCTCGAAAGTTGGGTTCCACATGCATTAAATGACTGCCAAACAGATCAGCGCTATAAAGTTTGTGCTACACTTCTTTGCCTAAACAATAATGACCCTTTTCTAGCCACATCGCCCTATTTACAACACAAAATATTTATGGATCAAACAGAATTACAGAATGCGTTTATTAACTTTATAAATTCTAAGAATTCTGAATTCTATTCAGATTGTATTAAAAAGTTACCTACACATTGGGAGAAATGTATTGAGAGTATGGGAGACTACTTTGATTAAAGAACACAGCCATAAAATACTTTTTTTATTATTTCAGTACCAAAATCCTGCATTATTTTCCGGACAACCCAATAGATCACAACCAATAGCCTTTTTTCAATCACAAGTATTTTATTAAGGCAGCAAAGTGGCTTTCAGAACCACTGTTCCATTTTCAGTGCCTTTAAAACAGTGGTTTAATAAATTTTAATTTTAATAGGAGTACCTACCTACTGTGTGGGCCTCATAGTAGAATAGCATTGCCTGGCTTAAGATAAACATAATCTTTGGCATATTTCTGTAGCCTTGGTTTCTTTGGACCAATTAATTTGCAATTTTTTAAAATGAAGCCCAGGAGGGTTGTTACCAACATACTCAAGCTTAAAGAAGGAGAATTTGAATTCAAACAAGAGCATGGCGAGTTCATTTTTCTAAAAACTAAACATTTGACAAATTAGCTGCAAGCAGTTGAGTAAGACTTTGTTTCCGATACTTCCTCTATATACAGTATTACTCCTCATATCCACGCCTAAAAAAAAAAAAATAATGCTAACATACATATTCTTCTGGTCTTGTCTGTGGATTTTTTTTTCTCCACCGACATATTGATTGTGGTCCATGTGAGTCTGCAAGTTCCCAAAAAATTACCTTCCTTCTTTTAAACCGAGTTCAATAATGGCAGAATTTCAGTCTTCAATTTGTACATTATTTCACTTTCATTAGGAGGCTTAGTTTAAGAATGGTCACTGATTCAAGATCAGTGACCAAACACCATTGGCTGTGCTCATGTCTAAAAAGAGATTCATTGTAGCATCGCATGTTTTATCCTTCCTCTTCTTCTAGACCCATAGTGATAATTTAATCTAAGTGTGCCTCATCAAACCACTCTCCCATTCTGATTTTGAATGGATTTAATAGTTTTATTATTTTGTAGATGCAATAAATACATTTGTAATAACTAAATTATTTATAGATTATTGAAAATTGATCCTATAAAATCCCCTTATTCTGTAAGGTAAAAATATAAAAACTTTACTACCTAGGCAAACGGTAGTGTCCCAGGTCAAGTTCAGGCCAACCCACACTGTGTATATTCACGAAGTATTAGAGCTGATTTTTACCCTGTCATATCTTTAACCCAGTTAGACATAAACTTACGAAATTTTGAGTAAAATTGGGAAGTTTCTTAATTCTACGTTGAAGCATTTCTGAGAAATAGACAATGGAAAATGGGAATTTATATGACTCACTCATCAAAATTAATAGGCATTTCCCGAAAAGCTAGAGACTTTTTCCAGAAAAACTAGAGAAGTTTTGCAGGATGGTTGAAATTAGGGTGTTATTAAAGGTAAACATCCTGAAAAGTTGTGTTTGACTTGGCTCCCAGGGTGGGGTGCCCGTTTTGTACTTGTCGTTCTTTCAGAAACCCTTTCCTTCTCACGCCAAACGTTGATGGGCCAACTCTGAATTCAATTACAAGAAGCATTGATATCCCCAAAAAATAACATTGAAAAAAAAGGTTAAGTCCCAGGCCCCTCCCAAAAACAGTTAGTCTATGGAAGTTATGATATCATAATATTGGGCAAAGTTTGTGCCCTTAATATCAGGGTGTCATATAGTGGCACTCAGCGAAATTGAATATCATTTTGTTTTATCTCTAAAGATCAGCCAATCACTATTTGGGCCAATCTACATATTTCTAAGTCTTAACATAATCTATATGCTTTTCGTATATATATTATTATTCATGCAATATTTTTCTGTGATATTTCCTTAATATTTTTAAGCTAAAATTTTCAAATTTTGGTATTATTATTTAGAATGTATTCTGTTGAGTAATATGTAATTCCTATTAATTCTAAGAAAACTATGTAAATAAAATATGTATAATAGACATTTTTTAAATTATTTTTGTAGGAAAATGTTATTTAAAAAAAAAATATGACACTAAACATTTTTTATTATCTATTTCTTTATAATTAATTTGCTGAGATCTTGCAAACAAGGTGATAGAATTATTTTAATGACATTCGGCTAGGTTCGGTGACACCGAGTTGCGATAATTTTTTCTGTTTTCAATCACTAGGCGATTATTAAACTATTTTAACACTGCTTTCATTTTGATGCCACTCGACATCAAATTGTTAAGATATGATTTATTTTGTTTTTATCAAATAAAATAATCTTATTTAATTTACCTACAAGGATGTTGCAGAATAAAATCCTAATTCATTATAAAATTCAAATTTTGTGAGCAGCATTGTTAACTAGATGACCTCGGATTAGAGGCCAGAATCACAGTCAATTCGTACTTGAAATTCCTTAACTACTTTAATTGAAATTCCTTAACTACTTTAACAAGGCGCTAATAGCCAAGAATTGTTGATGCGCCGTAAAAAAAAAAAAAAAAAAAAAAAAAAAAAAAAAAAACTACTTTAATGTAATACTACATATTTCTACATAAAAAAACTACTTTAATGTAGTATCTTTTATAAAAAATAAAATTGAGGTAGATTATTATGCTTGAAGGGGTTATACTATATTGAAATTTAAGTTGTATTCATGAAGGAATTTGTTAAAAATGACTACAAATCCTCACATACACACACATATAAGGGTTGACAGGTGGTATTGTGAGCATAGAGTACAAAGGAGCAAGTCGTGTGCTATTTACTGGTGAAGTAGTAAAACAATAGTAGAATGACAAGAAAGCGCCCCTATGTAGCATGATAATTATGTTTTAAGAGAGAACATAAAGCCTTGTATGTGCCCTTACTGCCTCCACCAGTAAGGAAGTAGCAGTGAAGTGTTGAAGAAGGCTATTTAAGGGCATATTAAGAAGGATGTTATAATTGCCACATAACACAATTACAATTAATCAATTATTAATTAATTTCTAATCCTAATTGCAGGTTAAGACAATTAAAATTTATTTGTTAATCGCCAATTTCTCGTGCAATTAATTTCTTTTTAACACTGCTTGATACAGGGTTGAAAAATAAAACATTTCATTAAAAAAAAAAGTATTATATTTATTCATTTTTATGTAAATAATACATTGATGATCTATTAGTAAATCTAGACTTTGAATCATTTGGTTAATAAGTACTAGAACAAAATATAGGCAGTGATGAACCCTTTTTTTTTAAGGTAATATTTAACTAAATATTGTTCAAGAAGCTAACAATGTTCATAGTGTCTACAATAAATAAAGAACTTTACATTAATTATCTTAAAAGTACAGAAGAGTTAAAACTAAGAAGTGATGTACTTAAGTTTAAATCTCTAAAATATAGAAGTTGTACATTTTCGATGTTCTGAAGTATTAATGACTAAAAAATTGTATATTTAAAAAAAAGAAAGATATTACATTTATGCAGTCAGGGTGACCATAATAAGAAAATATTGACTATTACCTACAGCCTTGTATAAATTAAGGCTACACAAAAAAAAAAAAAAAAAAAAAAAAAAAAAAAAAAAAAAAAAAAAAAAAAAAAAAACGCCAGGTGGTATGGGTCGCTGATTAGGATTAGGAGAAGGTTGGTTGGTAAACCTTCATCACATCAGATTCAAGGTTATTTGAAGGGCAAATAGAAAAACAAAATTTGGATAAAGATAAATTAATAGTTTCATAAATAACATGAGAAAAGAAAGTTTTTAGAAAAAAAAATATGTATGATCACCCAGCTGATATCCATCTACGTTTAGATTACAAGTAAAACATGTTATTAGTCAACAGAAATGTTAAAGCTGTTTTCTAAAGTAAAACATCGTAATTGTAAATCCTACAATCATGTCCTACTATCTAAGCATATGATAATGCAAATTCAATATTCTCTTTTCTGCTCGCCAGCCATTTTGTGTGTAATGCAGTCACTTTATAAAAAAGAGAGATTTTTCTTAAAAATATACCTTACGTCGTATTTAAAGTATTCACAGAATCGATAACCACAGCCAAAAGTACATTCGTCATTCAAAAGATCTCACTTCATGCTGTGTTTATATCTTTTCAAAATAAATCAGCTAAGTAACAAGCACACAATTTGTATTTAGTACTCTAATATTAATGTACTAAATAAAGTCAATTATCTTCACTGGAAGACTAATGTATTAAAATAGTACACAATGATATTTTAATACTCAACTTAAATAATAATTTAATCCCATAAAGATGTTATTAAAAGGAACTTTCAATGTTATAAACATGGGGCAAAAAGTTTTCCATGGTTGGCTAAACACATAAAACCATGTCCATCTCTTTCTAATTTGAAATTAGAAAGATAATGAAAATTTAGGATTTGATATTTTTTTTAAAAACTACTTTTACTTTTATGCAAATACATTCAAGTTCTCAAGTTTACTTGAAGTTCTACAATGGTGTGCAAAAAGACCATGTGGAAATAAAATATGCAGAAGGAAATTAAATAAAGAGGAGACGATAAGCGAAGTCTTCTAATAGTCAATTGATTAAGCTAATGTTTTTCCAATTCAAATGGCAGTATTTTCAAGAAAATGCAGCACAAAATATTTTATGAACATTAAAAAAAAATATTTATGCTTTAACAAATTCTTTGCTGGTACATAGGAAAAATCACAAGTATATGCTGAGGGAATCATTTACTATAAGGAACAATGAATTTATGAATTGGCTCAAAAACTTTAAACACAGCTGAAGATGAATGCGTCAAACACGATCCACTTAAAATGCTCTGCATTTGTTGAGGGTGAATTTGCTAACATAAAAAAAATAACTGTGAGACCAAATACATTTTCTACAACTCATCAGAAAACCGTGAGTTTCCTTTGATGAGAGATTCGACAGACTCGATGATAACTTTTTGGTTCTGACTGTGGATTTCGACGCCGCTGAGATGCTGAGGACTATAGAATTTAACAGTTGGATAGCCTGACACACCAGCTCTTTGGCAAACTTGAGGGTAGTCCTCGCAGTTCAATTTTCCACTTTTAACTCTATCTTCCAACTTCTGCAGGATAAAAATATAATCTTAATTGCTTAATTCTGAGTCAGTGTTTATGTGAATATATGGCAGAAAAAAATATTAGAAATATAATAATATTATGATTTTTAGTGGTACAGTAGAACCTCTCATATCCGACCATGACGGGACAGGGCCGGCCATGGTCGGATATCGGGAGGAGGAAAATAATCGTCATATGCCATGTCGCAACTTCCATTTCTTTAGCCACCCTTTGCTAGCGTTAAACTTTTTAAGATCATCTCTCAACTTTTCATACAATTTTATGGATTTTTCATCAACGATAGGGCCTGACAATGGTGTTCCCTTGCTCCCTTTCCTGAGAAAACCGAACCCATAACGCTTCATCAACAAGTTCAAGATTTGTTTTTTTTTTTCTACATTTTTCTACTTTTTAACGCATTATCTGTCTCAACTTTTGTGGAGTACGCTTCCAGATCTTTACGGGTTTTTTTCCAGTCTTTTACCGTAATCACTCCTACACCCAACTCAGAAGCTAGCTTAATAACAGACTCACCGTGGTACAATTGTTGTAACACATCGAGTTTTTGTTGCAGGGAAACCCAAACACGTTTATGTTTTTGGGTTGCCATTGTCACACACTTAACCTGTCCAATTAAAGCAGCGCAAATTCCGTAATCGAAAATAAATATGTAATGGTGAAAAACACAAACAGTATTAACTTTAAAAAATATAGAACAGTATAGTACAAGATTATAGTTAGAAAACATTCCACATTAACAATCACGACAGAACTGACAATTTGTTACAGGAAAACAAAGCATAGCAAGTCTGAACAGGCTCGCCAACGGAATCACAGACGGCAGACGGTCTGGCACTAGGTCGGATATCGGGAGGAGTCGGATATGAGAGGTTCTACTGTACCACATAATATCCCCACAACATAAAAAGGAGTTCTAAAAATCATTCCATGATTACAAAAATTAAACATATTTCTAACGAAAAATATTATGAGAAAACCCAGGCACATAAAAATTATATTTTTAGACAGCCCAAACTGGTCTACCAGGAAAAGTTTTGTAATGCTCTATCACAATACACTCTGCATTGTGTTTCTTTATGAACATAAAAGTCCTTTATTTGAAATAAACAAGTTTGAATATTTTTAATGAAAAGATAAACTTTTTTAAGGGACTTGGTCCCTTAAAAATAAAAACAAATTTACATAGTATTGTATGCAAAATAGAAATCTAACTATATATATATATATATATATATATATATATATATATATATATATATATATATATATATATATAACAAACTCACACTACTTACAATCTTAAATAATAAAATAGCAAGAAGGGGACGAGGAGCAATGATGAAACTATATATGGGGGGGGGGGGGTGGATAAGAATATAAAAATACAGATAATACTTCAATATTGAAAAAAGAGGAGGAGAGAGTAAAAGGAAAAAATAAAATAAATGCTTAGTCCGAAAAAAAGTAAATAAAATAAGATATAACATCATAAAACAAATGAGAAATCATATGAAACAAAAAAAGAGTTTCCTAATAATCATCTAAATGAGTCGGTAGATGATTATTGGAGAGCAATTATAAAAATTGTTTATTTTTTTAATAAAAAGATATCATCACCTACCTTGGCTATGTTTATGAATTCAGGTTCAAAGCTTATACAATGACCGCACCAAGGAGCGTAGAAATCTACCAGCCAGTAGGAAGCCTCAGAAGTTATTCGAGAAAATGAGTACGGAGTCAAGTCTACTACAGGTGAAGGAATGAATTTATATAGCCACCTCTTTAAAGTATGGGCATCTCTTTGATATCCACTAAAAACTCTGGGAAAAGAAAATAAAATTGAAAAAAAAGTTAGAAAACTTTACTTCATTATTTCCAAGCAAATAAACTCTAGTAATGAAATAAAAAAGAGTTTCTTAGAATCCAATGAAAGAAATATATACATTTATATACAGTCAGCTCTCGAAAAGTAGATCTTCAAGGGACCATGAAAAATTGTTCAACTTATCGAGTTTATATTTAACTTACCTACATGTAAATGGGAATAATGAACATAAAATAGGAGTTATTATCATCTGTGTATAGTTTACACAAATATCTTGTTTGTTCATCCAAAGGCAAGAAACAGTTAATTAACCTCATATTGAGTTAGAACAAAAACAAATGCACATCATTGATCATCAAACATAAAATAATCTCTTTTTTTTTTTTCTTTTAAACATTTTTTTCCCCTTCTTTCATAATCACTTTTAAAATGTTTCTTTGATGTATAAACATGATCAACGACATTGACACATGTTTCACAGAAGGTTCAAAGTCTATTAATAGGATTTGTAGGTTCTATAACAACAACTCGACTAGATAACCACCAAGTGACTGTTGCATGGATGTAAAGGAAAAAAGTAAACATTAACAGGAAATTAAATACCCCAAACTGCAGTTGGGAATTTAGGTTAGAGAGGTGATTACTTTTGTTTTTGCAATACAGCATTTATTGTTATTTTCACCACTTATTTCCCTTCAATGTTACTGCTCACTTCGAGGTAACCTCTTGGCCTTCTCACTTCCAGTAAATAAAAAATGGACAGATAGACTAGGAGCGGGCGGGCAGACCAGAAGAGAGAGCGCTACATTGTTATCACAAATTCATTACACTTTTGCATATTGTTTTCGAGGAGTTAGGTCATGACTAAAGCATGATCCATGCTAAGATGAGCCAACTTATTACATTAAATCTTGATCTAATACTTTATATATCCTAACCAAGAATATATATACTTCCTGGAGTTGAATTTTAAGCAACGGGAATTGAATACTAACAATAATCTTCTCCAAAAAAAAAAATGATTTTTTTTTTTTAAATTTAACACTCACATTTTTAATGATATGCCTCGACTCTCGTATGGATGGATTTCAATATGTGGGTAACTTCTTACTCCCCGTTCTTGACAAAGTTGACTTTCAACTTCACAATTGACTTCAGCTATTTTCACAAAGGGCATGTCTGAGACCATCTACAATAGTAATCAACATTAAATTGGTATCTTAAAAAGAAAGAAGCAACCGTCCACAAAGAGACCTAATAAGCATTGTGGATTCTTTTCTTTTTTAATTAATTAGAGTTTTTCATTAATAGGTATACAGAATTCGGTTACAGGTTGGTAAACATTGATTATTACATGGATCTTATTAATAAATAATAATCAAATAATAACTTATACTAATTATATTAGTTTAATTAAGATTACACTCATGAAGATATATTATTCAAATAAAAAATCAAGTTAAAGGATAGTAATGGTTACAACTTTGTTTCCTGTTGGGAACAAAGGAAAACTTTATATAATCTAAAAATAAAACAAACAAATCTTGAACAACTAAATACTTTAATGAAATACCATTTTGTTTTAAAGAAATTAATTACACAAAAAGATTTTACCTTTGCCAATTTTCTGTATTGAGGAGCCAATTGCTGACACGGGCCGCACCACGGCATGAAGTATCCAACCATCCATATCGTCCCTTCCTTTTTCTTACCAACAGTTTCATAAAAATTATCGTAGTTCAATTCGATAACTAGACAAAACGATTGGCATAATTAAAACATGGATTTTAGAAAACATTCCGACTCTTCTTTTAGATAAAGACAACACAAAACATAGAAAACAATTAATGGTATAAAAAATTCTGATTAAATATTGTATCTGCTCTGATGGTGCTAAAAGGAGTGATGAATACTTCCTCAAATTTTAATGAATTTTTAAATAGAACTGAAAAAAATATCATTAAGGAGATACACTAGCTTGAGATTTTTGAAAAATCAATTTGCTTTTTGCTAGATAAATTGTTTGGACTTTTAAGAATAAATTAAACATTCTTGAAACATGTTTTTGTTACAAATTTACCACCCATGTTCTTTATAATATTATCTAAGACATGACTTAGGATATTTTGGACTTGGTATCCCGTTAATATGTAATACATTTAACATTTTGGAGTTTCGACTTGACATTCAAACCTTCTTCAGGGCTAGGGAGGAGAGGGAGAACAGTTCCGTGTATTGGAGACTATAACTCCAAGGCATGGATTGTTCTCCCTCTCCTCATATCCCTGAAGAGGACTTGAATGTCAAGTCGAAACGGCAAAAATATAACTTATTTTAGTTCAAGAATGTAGTTTTATTCAACAGAGAACTGAATCCTGTCTATTTACTAGACCCTCTCAAGATTTATTAATTTCAATTGATGCCTTTTTCCCCAAAACTCTGAAATCGAACCCACAACCCTCGGTACGGAATGTTAACGCTCTAACCTATGTCCATCGAGCACAACTAAAATTAATGAAAATGTTATTATTATATATCAACAAATTTGATTATTATTATTGTGAGATAATACCAAGTGGATGGAGAATGTCCTGAACAAACTCTATTATGCTGGCTGCAGAGTGTCCTCTAAAACTCTGAGGTCTCCCTGTAGCGTTGAAGAGAAGAGTTGTCGGATAAGCCTGCACCCCTTGACCAGCGCAGAGGTTTCGATGTACTGTACAGTCAACTGTAGCGAATGAAATTTCACCAGGTGAAAATGATAGAGAAGCTTTTCTCAGCTGTGGGAGTAGGCGGAGGCAGGGTGGGCACCAAGGTGCATAAAAATCGACAAATAATGGCCCTGCAGGAAAATAAAAAACAATTAATCTTAGTAATTACAAGACGGTACACTATATATGGTGCATCGCAAGTAAATGACAATAATCATGAGGGTGAAACTAGACCAAAAATGTTGTTAAACCCTGCATGCCGTTTCAACATTAATTTACTTTCTTGAAAATCAGCATTAAATTAGCTTTAAGTCTACAGCACTTTCAATTTTCACAAGTGTCTTTTTCAAACCGCAATTACTGTTGAAAAAGGTGATAATAATAAAAAAAAAGTTTAGTTAGCGACAGATTTTCGAGAATCACTACTCTCCAAAAAAATATTCTGCTAACTGCAGAATCTCACAAAAGATTAAACATTAATTACCTTTTCAAAAGTGTACTCAGAATTTAGATTATCTCTCAATTTCATAATGTAATTCTAAATTTGTGAGGGGAAAACAACTGATAAATAAAACTAATATGATGGTTATGTGCGTATTTATGTATTTATATAGGTTAGCTTAAGCATACTCTACAGCATAAGCTAACCACCTTGCTAATGTGCTTGGTTATGCAGTTCCTGCGTGACAGAATTTTATTAAAATCATCTATTATTACATTAACACAGAATTTGCAAAAAAGAAAAATTCTATTTGCAGGTGAAATAAATATTGCTTAATAAAATGTTAATATAAGGAAGATTTATCAGATATTATATGAATTATTAATTAATACCTCCACGACGAATTTCAGAAGAAAATTCTGCCTCGCCAATGGTTCGTATATTTGTAGCCGCGGCTGCTTCTCTTGCAAATCCAGCTACTCCTTGGGCTGTCTCGCTACCATGGTAGAATTCCCAACCACCTCCTGGCTTTAACAGGATATTATGAGAGTAGGTAAGGATTCGGTAATGAAGCACAGGAATAATTATTAACTCTTACTTTGAATACCCCAAATAATGGATATCGAGAAATCGATAAACCCTGACAGACTTCTGAATGGCGTCCACAATTAATTCTACCTAAACAGATAATTAAAAAAATAAATTATAAGTTGAATTTGCAGAAACTCCACCATCTTAGTATTTTTCCAAATAATGCTTATCCCTGGTGCAATTCGAAAAAATTAGAATAAAAATTCTTAATAGTTCCTTCAATGGAACAAAAACAACATTTCTGAACTTCAAAGGCTCTTCTTTCAGGCAAAAGTTTTCCTCGTGAATATTTATTCCTAAACATATTTTTATTGGAGGTTGATCCATTTTTCAATGACATAGAAAAGATAGCGTGTAGAAACAATAGTCGACATAAAGGGCAACCAAGAAAAAATAAGAAAACTAATACAAAGTAAAATTTATGACTTCTTTGACGATAGGAAAACTAACAATTTAAATGCAAATAGAGTTGTAGCAGATGAATCCATAAACAATGAACATATTTATGAACAGAAGATGGATATTGACAGTAAAGAAATAAAAACTCTGGAGCTGGTTAATTACATTACCTTTCGTTATAATCCCATATTTGCCAATAAGATAAAACAAACATGTAAAGACCTAGGAAGAATCTCCTGGATATATCAAGACAAAATCATAAAAAGCTACAGCCGAATTAAAGATGATATAAAAGAAAGGGAAACCAAATATAACGTATATCAAATTGATTGTGGAATGTGTGATAAGGTGTATATAGGAGAATCGGGACAACTATTAAAAAAGAGAATAGTAAAGAGAATTAAACAACACGCCAAAAACCATGATGAGACTGACAACAAGACTGCATTGGTGGATCATGCGATATAATATAGCCACACATTTAATTTTGACACGGTAAAGGTATTAGATAAAGAGAAAAACCCCATAAAACGAAAAATTATAGAAAATATACACATAATTAAAAATAGGAAAAAGGCCGTTAACAAGAAAACAGATATTTAATACCTGGATAAAATATTTTTTAATTTAATAAACAAGACGACATAAAATGAATTATTTTATAAAATGACAAAAACTTCCTTTAGAAAATCGACATTTACCCTAAAGCTATCGATTTTAAACAGCTGATACCTAGTAGACATGATTCATCTTATCAGTCCAGACATGGCCCTACCTGCGGAAGGTTCTCTAATGGATAGGATGTAACCATATTTTATTGTATTTAGTTTAAGTGCTCCTGAAGAGGCGTCACACCGACGTGAAACATGTACAGCCTAATAAAAGAGTACAGAAGAAAGTAAGTGTTTTTATAAAATTGACCTTATGCCACAGATAGTGTGGAACTATCATCAAACTCCACTGTATCAAAATCAAAATACAGTAGACTCTCCCTTATCCAACATTCTCTTATCCGTCGCTCTCTCTAATCCAGTGGTCTCCGAGAGGAACGAGTGACAGATCTCGGAACTCGCCGGAGGTACATCTGCTGGAGGATTCCTTTCCTAGAAAAACTTTCCTTCCAGCCAAACATTTGTTTCGTGATATTTCATTGAATGGAAGAAGGCATATATGTTTCGTTTTAGAGGCAGGAACTTATGTTTCTATAAAAAAATAAATAAATATTTCTAGAGAAGCACTTGCGGCTGGAACGCCTGATTTTGTAACTAGTTTTTGATACTGTAATAATATGTGCATACATGTGTGATTTTGTTAGTAATTAAATATTTTTTATTTAGTTTAACCGTCTACATATTTTTATTTCTTGAAACTTTTACATACACATGCACTTGTAAATAATACACCAGCTCGGATTTACATATTTTGAATTTATTTTATAATTTGGTACCAAAATTTTATTTAAATATGCAATATTAAAGATAGTACATATTATTATATCCTCAAATAATAAGGTTTTTCAAATACATAAGTGACCACTACTAACTGAATTCTCTAATCCGACTGTACCCCGGTCCCGACGACGCCAGATTAGGGAGAGTCTACTGTATATGTAAATACTGTATGATATCAACATTTTTTAATTCTATAAAATTCACTAATGAAAATTTAAAAAAATGTTATCTATTTGTTGTGTATAATACATTTTTATTGGACTAAATAAAATTTTTGTCTGTTTGTTTGACCTTAGAAAAACAAAATACGAAAGTATTTTTGATCTTGAAAAGTAACAAGCTTATAATATAAATTTACCAATTTTGAAGCCATTCAGTAAAGCAGGTAACTTTTTCACCTCAGCATCCAATTTTGTTTCTGCTCCCATATAAAAATAAATAAGCCAGGGAGTCTGAGAGCCATCTTGGAGGTCATCCATTATTTCCTGTTACGAAATCAGCATTATACGTTTTTCAACAGCAGTAATAAAAGTAAAAGATTGTATTGAAGTTTCCTCCTTCCAATTCTTAATAAAATATCATTAGGTCATTAAAGTTATTTCTGCAATAATATTTTGGCTAAAACATCAAAAATTTCTTTAAATAAATAATGACTTTCAAACGTGATTCAATATCTATGTTTTGTATTGTACAGGCTTTTCCGGCTGCTATTTCCAAATGTCCCAGGCGAGGTCAACAAGAAAAGCACATCTGTTATTGTCACGAAAAGTTTACTAAACTATCTTGAATCCAGCTGGGTGTTTGATCAGACCACTTTTTCCCGCTAGCTGTTCGACTATAACCCAAATAATATCGATTTTTCTACAAGTAGTATTTTATTCTGAGCTTCCATTCAAAACACATTTTGACTCAAGAACAGAGTATAGAAAAAAGTATTTTTCACATTTTTGTCACCCATAATCATGGCAAATATAGATATTGGTTGTCCAAGGTATTTTTTTTAACAGCGTATCGATTGAACTATTAACACAGGGCTATCTACAGGTTGCCACCCTTTTATAATTCCAACAGCACATGGTTGGTCACCCATTCAGGTACTGGCCATGCCCAACGTTGCTTAACTTCGGTGATCAACATGAACCGGTACATTCAACATGGCTATGGCCATTGGTCCCAAAGTATTACCATTATCTTATATTATTCTAAGGTTTTTAAACTAATCCGAAATTAATTGTTTTAAAGTCTTTGTTAGATCTATTCTTTTTGTACTTTTTTTATTTATTTTTTTCAAGAATATAAATACGTTGTCGTTGTTGTTTTTTTGTGTTTAAGAGCAAAAAACTACAAGGTTACCATTGCCCAAATATAAATATGTTTACTGACATTAAACTGGGTGGTTTGATATTATTTAATTTACGTGCCTGAAACTTTTTGTCATCTATCTTCAGCAATCCGGGTAGAATATTGAGCACTTCATCAAATACATCTTTAGGTGATGATGCTTTTACATGAGTTGAAGCCCAAAGGTCCATATTTCTTTTGGTCATGTAGACAAGTTCTCCATTACTTCTGTCCCAATCATCACAGGGCATCTTTTGACAATTTATAACTGCCACTCCTAGGAGCCCCCTCTGAAATATTAAAATATACTAATAATAAAAATGACAAGTTTATATTTCTAAAAAAATAAAGATTAGAACATTTAGTCACTGATGGTTGGTATAAGCCGTCAGTAACTCAATTATAATTACAAACATTTAAAAGTTAACAGAAAATTAAATTTAGCCAAAAATGATGGAAAAATATACAGCAAAAATATTATACCAGCATTGCTGCAGTTATCTTGAAGCTCTTAGGAACATTGCTGCTGGAGCTCAGCAACAATAACCAATTGGACTGTGTTTCTTTTTGGGTATCCCACGTTTTTTTCGAATTCACGAACACTATATCACTCTTCAACCTGCTCATAATAAATTTTTCTAGCTCATCACGAGGTTTTACTCCAATTAATACTTCATTCTAAAAAACAAAAATACAAAATGTGAACATAAATTAATAAATATATAGTTAATCCTTGGATGAGATGCTGAGAGGGAAGACATAAATCGATGACCTCTTTTGGCACTTATTATACTTTTCTCTTGGCTCATTTCTTATACCTTTATATTTACCCATATGATGTTTGACTGCGGGAGATAATAATGTATACTCTTTCAAGATGAGTGAATTAAATGTTGCTCAGTTTATTTTTATCCAAGTGAAGCTAATAACGATAAATTGTATCAAATTCTTAGGAGTTTTTTGTCATATGCCTTTGTTTGGCAGTAGGCATCTTCGAAATGCTTATCCTTTAACCCATTTGAAACTGAGAGCCACTTTTACGACAAGGCCATTTCTTCACTATGGTACTGAAAGCCACCTCTGTGACAGTTTTTTGTGATATCTAGCAATACGATTTGTAAGATTTAGTCTCTCTTGTATCCACTAGAGCTCAAAAAAACACAGTTTGAGCCTATTGAATGGGGTGGGGGGGGGGGGTTCCCTTTGTTATCCGGGCTTTGCATAGTTTAAATCCCTCTGAAGGACCTTATTTGTTTTTACCAATTGATGCGTACATAGCGATCATGTTCTGTAGATATTATATCAATACCGAGATGTTTGACTTGATATTATTTAAAAAAAAAATAAAATTAAAAAATTGTTTAAAATAAAAACAAAATTTTAAAATTAAAGAAAAACATTTTGAAGCCTTCCGTTCTAGTCTGAAGCCCAAATGAGAAAATGGCAGTGGACAACCTTTTTGAAGAAAGAAATAACGGAAGCGTATTAGAAGAAATAATGAGAAGATGGGATAGGCGGTGGATGCTCTGCTATTTTAATGTGCTCCGTTCCATGGGCATCTAAGGCCATGCGGAATGCCGTCTCTTAAAAAGTTCGGCTCAGCCTCGTGGTATATGTGTCCGAGAGATGTGTTCTGCGGGCACAGCGTTGTGGCATATGTGTCAGCAGATAGCTTGGCTTTCTTTCTATCCCCACTACTCCGGGCCTTGTCCTATACCCTTCGTATTTGGTTTGGGACCTTATTACATTATTCCCGGTTAGGTTTGCGGGTCTGGTATCGTATGATACTGAATCCGCCAGAACAATTCTGTCTGTGGGCCCCCCTGTAGTAACGAATTTGACACTAACTGCAATAAATTGTAATTAATCAATAAAATTTCATAATTTCTTTAAGTACCTTCACATATTTATTTTCTTATATGTTTGCCGAAATAACTATAAAAAATGAAGACTTGGGCCCGATGGAAATTTTTTTCGAAGCCATCGGTCCTAAAAGTGTTCAGGGTTAAGAAACTGAGAATTTTTCTAATTTTATCATAAGGCCTATAACACAGATGATGGCATCATTTTCATTTGCTTTTTGCTGCAACAGCAACCAGTCATCTTATAACCTAAAACACTCTAGTAGCACTAAAGAAGATTTAATAATTTAACTTTTGACTTATCACTGGGTAGATACAGAAGATGATGTGTAGCAGAGAACATACTAAAGAAATAAGTAATATATAATTATGGACAAAGGTTAGACCCAACAGGAATATACTAAAAAAACTTACAGTCGGGTAAAAAACTAAAGTAGGATAAGAGTTGATGCCCTGTTGCCTACAAAGGGACCAATCTTCTTCACAATTTACTGCTCCAAAGTATACAGCTCCATTCAATTCCTCAGCTAATGATCTCCAAACAGGAGCGAGTTGATGACAGGTGTGGCACATGGGTGAATAGAAGTTCACAAACCACTGTGAATCCGAATCTTCTATTGTAGTTTCTAAAAATAAAATTAATTTACAAAAAATTGTGAAATGGAAAGTAAATTGTCATAATTAGAGCCCGGAAGTTAGGCAAAATGCCTTTTTTTATCAGACTGGATATATTGACGAATCAGATAGAGATAAATATGTTTTCGTGCATTTAGGGAGCATAGTGACAATTTGTTGTTGCCTTTTTTTGCCTATTTTGGCTTCCGTTGCCTTTTTTGACCATTATGCATTTTATTCCCGCGATTTACACATTTTAAGAGGCACATAATGAATTTCCATACATCGAAGACAAAAAAGGTTGCGCAAATTAAATTACATACTGCCGCCACAATTATCTATCCAGAGTCTTGTTCCCTTTAAATGGTTTATTTGTTTGAAATGGTTCCTCAGTGGCTGTCGCTCACAAATTCATTAAAGTTACTCTGGCTGGATGGAATACGGGATGATGATGAACCTCATTTCTGTCACAGACGTGGCACCTTACATGGAAAAAGCAGCTTAAGCCTTGAAAGTTCTCTTTCCTGAAATGGGTCATTCCATATCAAGTGATCCAAAATAAAGGGAAAGATTTCCCTCACAATTTTTGATTTTTTTTTTAATTTGGTTCATCAATAGTAACCCATATGACAATTAAAAATCCAAATTTTTAGAAATTTATCTTTATTAGTTTTCAAGTTATGAAAGTTTAAGTTTTTTAAAAAAGCACATTTAAGGACAGACACTTGATCATAAAATGTACCGTAACTCCTAAACGAAATGAGCTAGAGAGGTGTGGTAAAAAGCATTCGTTAGTGTATTAAATGCTGATTAAAATTATATTTACCATGACTTATTTATGAAAATTGAAATTTTAAGGTAATTTTTGAAACTTTAAAATTGAAATTTCTCGTAAAACGTATGTTTAAAAATTTTCAACAAATTTGTAATTTTTCTTTGATATTTTATCTCAGTTTTGTATAAATTTCAAGTTGGATCTCAATGGGACCATATTTATTTTAATTAATAACTTAATCAAAGGTAGCTTGGTATCTTGTTGGTACATCAAAAATTAAAAATTTTCAGAAAATGAAATGAAATCCATCTAATATAGACGCAAGACGAAAAAATAAAGAAAAAAATCCTTTGGCATACATCACGTTTTTGCTTAGTGCCCGAGAAAAACGCAAAAAACTAAAAGCAATTATAAAATAGACGTCTATTAAAAGGGGTATCAATTTTTTTTTAATTATATGTAACAACTCCACCCCTTCCACTCACCCTTTCACCCTCATCTTCTTTAACCCCCCCCCCCCCAAATATAGGAGTGACTATGCCTCTGATTAACTATCCATGGCGTTCTATAGTAGTACATGGTGGGCCGGTATCTTGGCCGGCTCTATCTTCAGACCTCACGCACTTGGATTTCTTAACATGGGGACATATTAAAGATTTGGTCTACAGGGAGCCCATTGGCACAAGAGAGCACCTCATCCATAGCATCAGATGGGCCTGGGAACAGATTACAGCAGAGCAATGCACAAATGCCAACCAGTCTGTCAATGTGTGATGGCTGTAATGCCTCTGAACAGTTTTTAAATTGATTGTTAGGAATTATTAGAAGAATAAATTATTATTTTATATTTATGTATGCGTCCAGTGTCAAATGTTAAACTGTTTTAAAAAAACTTAAACTTTCATAACTTGAAAACTAATAAAGATAAATTTCTAAAAATTTGGATTTTTAATTGCCATATGGGGTACTATTGATGAGCCAAATTTAAAAAAAATAAAAAAAATGTGAGGGAAAAAACTGTGGATCACTTGATATGGAATGACCCAAATGTCTAGCACCACCTCACATGTCTAGTCCATGGACTCCACAGAATTGACGAAGATAAAACAAGTTTGTATCCTCTTGTGGATAAGTTAGTTTTGAATACCAAGAAAATCTTCCTAAATCACCCTCCCGAATCCGGGGTTTCAAGGACGAGGTACAAAAGTGTAAACATGTTCTGAGCAGTGGCGGCTAAAGGGGAGGGCTTGAGGGGCTTAGCCCCTCAGAATAAAATTCACAATATTTTTCAATTAAGCTAGAAAAATAACTTGTTTAGGCAAATTAATAGTAATAAGTGCTAATTAATGTATGTTACTAGTTTATCAAATACTTACTTAACCCTGGAGTAGTCGCGTGATTGACAGTTACATGAACGGTCGCGTGGTTGACCAGTGTCACCCACAGAATGATTTTGTTTTTGGTATCCTATAATTTAATTACTTAAATAATTATTAATCTTTATGCCTTACTTTAATGTTAGAAAAGGTTTATAAATAAAAACAATCATGAAATAACTTGAAAAATGTATTGTAAAAGCAATAAGTCACATAATTGTAAAAGTGAAAGTCACAAATTTACTGTAAGTAGATTCTATTATAAAATCAAACACATTTTTAACTGTTATGAATATCATAAATTTATTACAAAATACAAATATGTTAAAAACAATTTTGGCAAACACTTTTTAAATGATCATTGCACATCCACTTTTCACATTTATCACACCATTTCCTTGTGGTTTTATCTCTTTGTCGCCCACAGTCATGGCAACGCCCTCTAGCACCTTCTCTTCCTCTTGTTGATGCTGGCTCTTGCATTGAAGTACCAAGAAGTATACATGCCCGGCGTCTTAATTCAATGGGTAGTTGCAATATTGTAGACCTATATTGAATTTGTGGTTTAATCATATCCCATGCCAAATTTTGTAAAAATATACTTCTGCTCACTTTATTTTTTGAATTTGATTTGTAAATACAAAGTGCATTGATCGCAGAAATATTTAGGAGATTGAAAAACACAACCATTGGCCATCGACGAGTATTTCTTTGAACATTGTAACTCGCTATTAGTTGGTCAAGTAAATCAACCCCAATTTTAGTGTGGTTATAAAATGTTACAATTTCAGGCTTAGACAACTCACCCGTTTCCTCATTGATATAATTGTCATGATGTAAAGTTGAGATTAGGAGAACTGCCCGATTCTTTTTTGGACAGTAAGAAACTAGTGTGCAGTCTTCTTGAAAACCAAACATTGACGAGAATGCAGAACGGTGTTTGTGTGGCTGAAATTCCTTGGGGATTTCAGTTTTGTTTTTCCGGAGGGTACCAACATATGTGAGCCCTTTGGTTTCTAACAATTTTTTGGCCATCGGAATACTGCTGAACCAATTATCTCCAGTTATATTCCTGTGGGATTCCTTTACCGGTTCCACCAATCTCAGTACAACGTCCATCAACGTCCATTGGAGAATTACTCTGCCGGTATGGACCCTCCGGCTGAACACCAACATATGTTTTCAAGTTGAACGTGTATGTCATTTTAGCATCAACTAGTGCAAATGTTTTGATGCCGTATTTGGCTGGTTTATTTGGAATGTATTGCCTGAATGGGCATCTGCCTCGGAAAGCTAATAACTGCTCATCTATGGTGATATATTCACTGGGAATGAAGAATTTGGGGAAGTTATTATTTACAATTTCAAACACCTCTCTGATTGGAGCAAATTTATCAATTTCTCAACATGAAGCTCTATCATGCAAATTATCAAATCGTCAACATCTCAGTAAAAAAGCAAATCTATGCCTACTCATTGAGAGATAACATGACTCCAAGCCGTTTCCCTTGGAATTGTCCCTCAATTTTTGAATATTTGTCCTGGACATCCCGTAACTCCCTATCAAGTATAAAAGGCCAAATAAAGCTCGAATCTCAACTTCGTCTGTTGTCCTGGCATCTCTATCTCAGGAATATCTACATTTCAAATTATTAATGTAAATATTTGTAGAAGTCACAATTATCCCATAAACATTTCTGTCTAAAAAAAGGTCGAGTAATTCGACTTCAGAATTGATTTTCGAGGCTGGACCTTTTGGGCCAGGGAGGTGTGTTATAATATTCTCTGAGCGAGTTTTAACGTTTTTTTTAGGTAAACTCTTTGTGACATTTTGACACTCACCCTCGTAATCGTCATCTTCATCAGCTGACTGCTCGGAATTAGTATTATGATCACTCTCACTTACATTGTCTATCTCGCCTGAATCCGATTCTTCGGGATCGCATTCTTCCTCTTCATCAGATAAATCTCTGAGCCACTGCTGCCAAATTTTGGGATCTGATGAGAACTCAATTTTTCTTTTTTTATTAGGTTGTGACATGATCTATGTGAAAATAAAAAATAAAAATAAAATATAGTTTACGTATTATTTCTATTGGAAGGAAAAAAAACATAAAATAGATTAAAAATAACAAATTGGGAAATATCTATCTCATAAAACAAATTATTAAAGAAAAAATTACTTACCGGAAAAATAACTTAAAAGGTCGCGTGGGGGACACTTGTCAACCAAACTAATTTGAAATGCAATACCTCTCTAAGTTCAAGGGTAAACAGAATGGCAACACTGTTGACTCCAACAATGGGGTCTTCTTGAAAGATACTGGAGGGGACGGAATGGTGGGGGTTATGGAAAGGGAATTACCTTTAAATAATGGCAGGTGGGTGACAACTGTCAACCGCACGACTACTCCAGGGTTAATGTTTTCCCGGTGCCTGGTTATAAAAATTTGATTCTACACCCCCAGGCACGGCGGTAAGCCCCCCCAATATGTTTGTCTAGAGCCACCAATGGTTCTGAGTGCTAATGTGGACATTGAAAAAATGAAGAACATTCTTAATGTTCTGATTTGTGTCTGTTTTAACTGGTATGTGTCCATCCGAAATAACTTTTTTCAAATTGTCGCCAATCGCTTCAGTGGAAGTAGAACGTTCCTTTTCCATGATGAAAAACATTCTTTCTAGCAAGCGTCTGTCTTTGAGAGTTGATACTTTGAAAAATTACCTTGTTGTGGTAGTAACAAAGGAAAGTAAGAGTAAGTACGCTAATTATGTCGTAAATTGATAATAAACAAATGAATGACTATTTAAAATACATATTTTCATTGATTCTCTTTGATTCCACTTCAAATAAATGCCTATTTTTATTACAGTACTGCCTATTTCCAGTATTTCAAGTGCCTTTTTGCCTGCCTATTTTAACCAAAAATAAATGCCTAACTTCTGGGCTCTAGTCATAATATATTAAATTCTCTCTCATGAAGAAACCAAAATTTGGGTCGGTTCATAGATAGCCTCAAAAGAAGAGGAATCTTTTAAATCATAGCTAATGATGGAAAATACTTTGAATAACAGAGGTTCTTGCAAGTTCTATAAATAAAGTCACAAAAAAAAAAAAAAAAAAAAAAAAAAAAACGCAGCGAGGTTGATGTAATTTGGCAAATGGGAAGCAAGCCGAGAAATGTTCTTATGAAAAATGTAAGGTAAATATCATCAGTTCTAATGCAAAGTATCAAAAGTGTGAAAAGTGGTTGGTACCTTATAGATGGCTTTATATATATATATATATATATATATATATATATATATATATATATATATATATATATATATATATTAATTAGACTTAATGCACAATCGTTAGTTTGATTTTCTGTAATTGATAATTATTTTTCTTTAATTTTTGAGAGTTTTCCACAACGTACATCAGTCCAACAACAATCAGCAAAATTGAAAATGAAAAATACTTTTTTCACATTCGACACTTTGCATTTGTATTGATGATATATCAATGAATAAACCTTTTTTGACAATTTTAAGAGTGAGAGGCAGGAGGGATTAGGTATATACGTGGGGTGATTTTGTTCGTTTTTTGCAGCATATTAGATCCAGCAAACCTGTCATTTCCAATGAGACAATGGGACTCTCTCCCAATACTAAATGGACCTAGGCCAAGATAAAGCAGTACTACTACAGTGGTTTAGTACAAAGTTAATGGTTTATATAAAAAACATAAAAACAAATATATGCTTTCTATAGATAGGAGATTCGTTTTCCAGGTCTAAAAAAATGGAAAAAATAAGATTAAATTAAAAAAATACCAAAGTCGACTTGACTAAACGTCACAATGTGTGGATCATCATCATAAATTCCAAAGTGATCCCTGTAGTATGTATAACTATGGTATTGTGGTTTAGCGTGGGCCTGACTGTCATCTTCTCCGTGAATATCGTAGTGCTTTCTCTTATCCGCGTCCTTCAGCACTTCATACGCTCGAGTTATTTTAATAAATTTTTCATGAGCATCTGGGTCATCCTGAAAATATCAAATGTACTAGATTACTTGTGGCCCTCAACCTGAATTATTAATTATTTTTATTTGCAATCATAACATTATTATCAGTTGATATTGATCCCATGTATTTTAATTTATATCCGTAAATTTTCAATGGCCGTACTTAAGCTTTGTGATCCTAAGTCTGATGACTGCCGATCTTACCTAAATACTTTTCTACGAGAAATAAAAACGTCTTAGCACGTTTTTGTTCTTAACCCTAGTGCTTTTTGGAAAGCTTGGAATAGAAATAGTTAACGTTTTGTTTGTTTGTTTTGATTTCTTGTGAAAAATGTAAACACTCAAAAAATGAAAGCTATTGTAGGCGCCACAATAGGAAACGGACAGACCTATGCAAAACTAAACAAAAAGGTGCAATGAATGTTTTACATAGAACGAATTATCATTCCAAAATGAGAAATTAAAAATTTTACTATGATTAAATAAATATTCGTTTTAGTAATACATATTAATAACTAATTTATGTTTTTCCTTAATAATAACTTAGGCAAAGGTTTTATTAGTTTTATTTTGAAATTCTTAAGGTAAATTTGATACAATCAAAAGTGCAGTTATTATTTTGAATATAATAAATAATTTGGATTTGCTATTTAAGTCAAACAAAAAGTTTTTTTCAATCATCACTTAGATATTGGTGTTACCATATGGTAATGCACGGCACTAATGGGTTAAGTTATCACAACTACGCTGACAATTATGGAGACTTATAATATAAATCAAGAGAGATAATTTGATCTATTTATTTTGCATACCAAATATTGTAAAGCAAAAAGAATATATGTTATTGTTAGAAAAAAAAATCTAAATACTGTTTTTTTAGTTTTGTTGTCTCACTGGAGAACTTGATGATTCTCCAATAAGTCTCACAAATAGTTTGGATATTTTAGCTCTAATGAAATGGAGTTACGAGATTTTTAAAATAAATTGAACAATTGTACCAATTTAAGAGTAAATTTTAAATACATAAACAATTGAATCATGCCAACGGCCATAGCCACGTTGAATGCACCGGTTCCCGTAGATCACCAAAGTTAAGCAACATCGGGCATGGTCAGAACCTGAATGGGTTGGTATTATAATAGGGAGGCAACCTGTAGATAGCCCGGCGTTAATAGCCCACTTGTTGATACACCGTTAAACACAAAAAAAAAAAAAAAAAAAAAAAAAAAAAAATTAAATCATTTTGGTTGCTTGATGATCCACTTTGGAAAATAAGGTGGCGAAGAAATAAGGATTTGAGACAAGCTTATACTGTTAAATGTTAGTTAGGTATGTGATTTATATGAAATAAGGAAAGGGCCATTCCATGTCAATTCAACTAATGAAAGTACTGTTTACAACCCGACCCACTTAGATTTTTTTTTTTTTAATTTTGAAACCTAATAGCTCTAACAACACCTTGAATGGTACAATTTTTTAAAAAAATTTATCTCTTTCCGTTTTTTTTAGTATTAATTTTCAAAGGGTGCTAATGACCTTAGCAGTAGATGCACCCAAAAAGAGAGAAAAAAAAAAAAAAAAAAAAATTAATTTTCAAAGTATAGAAAAACCGCCTTTTTTTGGCCAACTGGAAAATGTTAATTCCTTGATAGATTGAGTTCTATTTTAGCTAGAACAGTCAGCATAGTCTCATTGTTTAGCTTATTAAATGACCTTTAATTTGATATACAACAAGACCAACTTATTACACATTTTGCTTTTCAAACAAATTTTCAAAAACTTGTACTTAACGGTTTTCGAAAAACTGTACTTTTAAAATTCTGAAAAAAATATATTTGAATCTTCAGTTCATTGACTACATATGCTGTTAGTTTCATTATGGGATGGCAATGGGATCATATTATAAAATAATTTTGACTTTAATTGTCACTGCGTGGTATTGTTGTCAGTGAGATATTTTTGTATTGCAAATTCAGCAATAAGCATCCCTGATCACATTTTGAATTTTTATTTCCAAAAATATGACTTTTAATAAGTATAATGCTGAGTAAAAAGGATAGATAAAATATTATGCAAAAAATACAGGTTTATTTAAAAATCATTAATTTTCAAATATCGACATTAAAATTATTATTTTTGCTTTTGATTGGTTGCTATTTATGTTATTGTCACTAATAAATTACTTAGAAATAATAATAATGAGTTGGCAAGATTGTTTTCTGGATTCCCTCCAATTTTTTCAGGGTTTCTTTCCTCTAATTGTCACATAACCTACATAATATTCTTATTGAATTCTGACTTGTCTAACTTTAAAGTGGCAGTTTGTGGACGTTATCTTGTGAATATTCCAATGATGATTCTAACCAATAACTTCAATGTTAAAATGTAACAGTACCTTTTAAGCGGCTTAAAATTTTTGAGAAACATTTCTTATTTCTTAAGCCTATTAATAAGTTGAGAGTATTGATGTATTAATAATTTCTACAACTATCTATGTCTATGATACCAACAAAGGTAATTCCCTAATTATCTCATTGATCATTGATATTATTTGAGCTATTTTGATTCAAATTATAATGAATTTTTAGGTTCAAATTATCAAGTTGTAAGGTCAAAAATTCAGTTATAATGCCTAACATTTCAGCCATATGCTGTAATCCCTTTAAAGAAAAAGGCCACAACAACCACAAGAAGAACCTCAGAAAAATAACTGAGAACATGGTAGAAAAACTTCCATCAATAATTTTGGGACAAAAGGTTTGTTATAGATGCAGAAAAAAAATATCACAAATTGAGAGCGATTCACAGAGCTCTCAAGAATCAGCAAAGGGAAGGTTGTCAGCTGAGGTTATTGTGGATAGCCTTAACGTTTCATTGCAGGTACTGGGTGAGACTCCAAAAAAGAAAAAACGCTTGTATGAAAAGAGCTATCCAAAAACTAAATATGAAAAGGTCGCTTCTGCAATAAAAAGAAATTTAAATGTCTCTTCAGATGAGGAAACAGTTGAAACACCTGAAACTGAAATCGTAGAACAATTAAAAGAAAAATTTAGAAAGGCTTCTTCCAGAAGTGAGAAAATGACAGTGTTGTCAATCCTACCTAAAAGTTGGCCAGTAAAAATGATTCAGGAAGAGTTTGGTTGCAGCAACTACATGGCAAGAAAAGTCAAGGAAATGGTGAAAGAAAAGGGGATTTTATCAACACCCAACCCTAAACCTGGAAAAAAGACGGTTGAATTGGTGAAAAACTTTTATTGTTCTGATGAAATAAGTAGACCCATGCCTGGAAAAAAAGACTATGTTACAATAATAACTCATGGAGAAAAAACCCAAGTACAAAAAAGATTAGTACTGAGTAACTTAAAAGAAATGTATGCTAAGTTCAAAGAGCAATACACTGATGTTAAAATAGGTTTTTCAAAATTTGCAGATTTAAGATCTAAGAACTGTTTGTTGGCGGGTGGAAGTGACACTCGTAGTGTGTGTGTCTGCACAACACATCAGAATTTCAAATTAATGTTAGATGGTTGCAGGATTTCCAAGTTAACGGAAGAAGAAATTACTTACAAGCACTGCATTGCTAGGGTGATGTGCAATCCTCCTTTGCCTCGCTGCTATTTTAACGAATGTGAATTCTGTCCCAAATCTGGTAGTTTGAGAGATTTTTTTAAAGACACATTAGATACTCACAACATTGACCAAATAACCTACAAAAAGTGGGTTACAGTAGATCATACTTCTCTGGAAACAGTAATTCAATCATCGGAAGAATTTATTGATAGTTTGATTGAAATATTAGACTTGCTTAAACGTCATTCTTTCATTGCAACTCAACAGTCTGATTTCCAAAAAATAAAAAAGGAGGACTTAAAAGAAGGCGAGTTTCTTGTAATATGTGATTTTTCTGAAAATTACTCATTTATTGTCCAAGATGAGGTGCAGGGTTATCATTGGACTAACACCGAAGCTACAGTACACCCTTTTTTAGCTTACTATAAAGAAGATAATAAAACAGAACGCATTGGCTTTGTCGTCATATCAGAAAATATGGCTCATGACACAGTAGCAGTGTCTTTTTTTCAATCGTATTTAATTGAATTTTTAACGGAACATTTTAAAAAGAAGCCTACCAAAATATATTACTTTTCTGACGATTCTGCCGCACAATACAAGAACAAAAAAAACTTTATTAACTTATGTTATCATGAAGAAGATTTTGGAATTCGTGCTGAGTGGCATTTTTTTGCTACGTTCCATGGGATAGGAGCGTGTGATGGTCTTGGTGGGACCGTGAAAAGGCTGACAGCAAGAGCGAGTCTGCAAAGACCTCTCTCTGAACAAATCTTGACTCCTCAACAGTTTTATGCGTTTGCTAAGAAAAATATCCTAAGAATTCATTTTAAATTTTCAACCACAGAAAACTATGTTCAGGCAAAACTTAGATTAAAGGAGAGATTCAATAGATGTTCCACAATTACTGGAACCCAAAAATTGCACTCTTTCATTCCTTTAACTAAAAACAAAATTAGGACTAAACTTTATTCCAACTCCAATAAAAGTGTAGTTGTACTGGTTACTGATACAGACACAGATGCAGTAGCGTTCAATGAAGTGACATATGGTGGTTTTATTGCATGTGAATATGATGGCCACTGGTGGCTGGCATGCGTTCTCAACAAAACTGAGGTGATAGATGAAATAGAAGTTAGTTTCTTGCATCCATTGCCTCGCCATCCTGACATCTTAAAGATTAAAATCAGTGATATGAGGATGACATTAAACCCCAAAACTGCCACAGGAAGGACTTACTCATTGTCACCTAGTGAAATGAACTTATGTTCAAGACTTATTTGTAAAAAGTAAAATCAAGGTTTCCATGTCTTTTTTAATGTCAAGGACAACTATGTGTAGTGTAAGTATTAGAAATTATACGATTCAGTGTTTTTAGTTTCTCACTTATAGTAATGAACATGCACATGATAATTCATAGACAAAGCACATCAATACAAATAATTGACAATTCAGATGTTCAATGTAGGTGAGCTTGTGATTAATATATACGTTAGCTAATAAATATGTAATATTACAAAGTAAAGAAATCATGTAGTCTATAAAATTAATTTTAACTTGTGAATGCAGTGACTGGAGCCTTGTATATAGTAAACTTATAAGATTCCAATTTTCAAAACCTGATCATTAACATTTATTGAAATAGTACTAATAAAACTAAACAATTGTACTATCTGATTAGCATCAAAATGGACATGTCCATTATTAAATAATATTTTATCTATCCTTCTTACTCAGCATTATACTTATTAAAAGTCATATTTTTGGAAATAAAAATTCAAAATGTGATTAGGGATGCTTATTGCTGAATTTGCAATACAGAAGTACCTCACTGACCACAATACTACGCAGTGACAATTAAAAGTCAAAATTATTTTATAATATGATCCCATTGCCGTCCCATAATGAAACTAACAGCATATGTAGTCAATAAACTGAAGATTCAAATATTTTTTTTTCAGAATTTTATAAGTACAGTTTTTTGAAAACCGTTACATACAAGTTTTCGAATTTTTTTTTGAAAAGCAAAATTTGTAATAAGTTGGTCTTGTTGTATATCAAATTAAAGGTCATTTAATAAGCTAAACAATGAGACTATGCTGACTGTTCTAGCTAAAATAGAACTCAATCTATCAAGGAATTAACATTTTCCAGTTGGCCAAAAAAAGGCGGTTTTTCAATACTTTGAAAATGAATACTAAAAAAACGGAAAGAGATAAAATTTAAAAAAAAAATGTTTTTGGTTACTTTTTGTTAGAGTAACCAACCTACCAAATTTTATGAAAATCCAAGAAGGTCGGGTTGTGACCCTTGTTGATTTGACATGGAATTGCCCGAAATAAAAAATGATACATAGACAATAATGTTAGCAGCCTGAATATGCATGTATTGAAGGTGAAACGTTTCGATCAATTCAAATATTTATGCAGACGAGTTCAGACATTACTGGATCAAAAAAATTCTTATAAGTGCAAATAAGATATTAGTCTCAACACGTTAAAAGGAGAAATTAATTAATTGTTTTCTTTATGTATATTTAAATGAGAAGGGAATGACAACATAACACTTTTAAAATATCACATATATATTTATTAGAAAGCTATTTAATAAGCAGACAGACTCTCAAAATCTGACATTTTTTTTAACAGAAGAATAAATTTTCATTTATTACTTCGAGGATAGGGTATTTTCTCAAGATTTTCTTAAAATATACTTTTCTGGGTGAATTTTAAGCTAAGATATTTATATCACACCCAAAACGATTTGATAAAATATTATTTCCCATTTTAAAGATATTATGTCACTGCAATATCAACTAACGGTATGATTAATAACTGGTCATAAGGACACGCTTGGGAGTTTTTCCAAGGATCCATTAAGTATTTGGAGCCAATTTAAATATAGTTTTTAGAGCTGATGCTAAATTTGAATATTATATTATTTTATATAGATGACATATTTTATTCTCAAAGATTTATTGTTAAAATAAACCTTTAACAAAAAAATAATTTTACGGGGAATAAATCTGATTCAAAGACTAAAACCAATACACTTATCCATTTTTAAGTATTAAATCATAATAGCTGCCACAAAAGGCAATTCATTAAACAGAAAAAAACAATTTGATTACAAAATTAGAAATTCATTTTCAAGGATCTGCTAAATATTGTGCAGATAAATTTGAAAAAGAAATAGGAACTTCTTTTAAAAATATTTTTTACTAAATAAACAAAATAGTTAACATTATTTTACCTTATTTTTATCGGGGTGTAAAGTAACTGCTAATTTTTTAAATGCCCTTCTTATCTCCTGATTTGTAGCGGTTTTTGTTATCCCCAACAGTTCATAGTAATCAACTTTACAATAAATTAGCGGAATGTAAAGAATTATAAGTAGCTTAGATAAAAACCTGAAAATATAAAATAATAAACACATCATTTCAATTTGACAACTAATGTTACATAGAGATAGGAGAAAAATCAATGTTCTTACATTGTTTACAGATTATTTAAACTAAAAATTGTAGGAACACTATTAGACTTAGTTTAAACAGTTAAATTTTAAAGCTAAACATTAAAAATTCACTAAATACTTATTAAATACAAAACATTTGGTATACTGCTTTGACTTCCTAAATGCCATAACTGTAACCTTCTCCAGCCTCCAAGCAACAAACCTCCCACCGGTTTGCTGATAACATTGTCAGGATATCAGATAAGGGAGTTGGACGAGAATCACTGAAAATAAAAATTTATTTAGTTAAGGCCACAAATTCTTAAAAGTAGTTAATTCTAAATATTTCTGTTTCATTAGATTTTAAGAGATTCAGATTAAGCTGTGAAATCGTTTTATTTTAATTTAACCGGACGATGGTTTGTAGAATAATTTTATGGATGAAGTCTACTCACAGATAAAAAAAATCCGACTCGCAGGAACTGCGTCATCTTAGCACGTTTTCGTTCATATCTCTAATTCCATTAGTAAAGGAATAGAAGCAGTTATTGGTAAGTTTTGGTCTCTCGTGAAAAATCCACAACAGGAAACTGACGGTATCCTAAGCGGAAATTACTCCCCCCCCCCGCATTCTCAACGTTCGCTCTAGGAAAGCATTATTACGAATACGTTTCTCATTTTCTTACCTTACAGAAATACTCATTTTAATATTAAATACAACAACCAATTAAAAATGAGTTATACACAGACAAAAGTTCATTCAAAACTAACACTTTTGAGGTTTTAAGTTCTTATTTCTTTTACATCGCCCCATCAAAAAATACTTCACAATCAGAAATTTTTTTGTAAAGAATTTAGTAAGCTTCCGAATGGCCACCTTCCACTTACCACGACTTTCTAACATTTTTCGAAATATTTAATAAAATATAGCAAGATCCCAAAACTTTTCATATCTATTAATAAAATGTTTTTTTTCCGAAAACTTCCTGAACTCCAAATGTGGCCAAAATTCAAATATCTTAGTTTAGATGAATTTCAAACATGTAGAGAATATGTAAATTGAAATCGACAATTCCAAGTATCGAAACCAAAAAAAAAAAAACATTTTTGTCCCGTTTTTTTCGACAACGTTTACAGATATCACCTTGAAAATGGTTTCATTCGTTTCCCTGCGTTAGAGAACCTACAAAAAGTTTACCTGGTACCCTGCAAACGAAAAGCCGTAAGCGCAACGATTTTTTTCGCAGGGATTTCGCCCATAAAACAGTGCTACAGGGGGCTCGGACTGATGGTTTACGAAATTGACCTTTTAAATTAGACAAGACATTTTTGTACCAAATTTCATCAAAATCAGACCGTTTTTGAGCCTGATTGAGAGCACATACAAAGGGTCTCACCGTGCTTCCATATGAAATCTGCACTGGCGTCTTCCTTGACTTTTATGTCATTATTTTTTTTCTCGTTCCTAGAAATAATTTTTCGTCAATTATCAAACCTCTAACTGTACTCGTTTTGAAGGAATAAGGGTTGAAACCCCTAACTTCAAAGTCGTTTTTCTATGAAACTATAATAGATATTTAAATGAAACTAATGTGAATTGAAGCTATTGATTAGGTGTACCTTGCGTATTTTTTTCATAATTTTCGGACCACTTATAAGATAAGAAAAAAAATTGTGAAGATTACAACCCCTTGATTTTTGTAATTTTTATATATGATGAACTTTTCACACATCTATGAAACTTTTACGGATAATAGCTGAGAAATTACTGATTTTACGTGATTTTTTTGGTAGGTGTACTTGGAGGGGTAGTTAGGGAAAACCGCCCTTCAAATCTTCACAATTTTTTTTCTTATCTTATAAGTGGTCCAAAAATTATAAAAAAAATGCGCAAGGTACACCTAATCAATAGCTTCAATTCACTTTAGTTTCATTTAGATATATGTTGTAGTTTCATAGAAAAACGACTTTGAAGTTAGGGGTTTAACCCTTATTCCTTCAAAACGAGTACAGTTGGAGGTTTGATAATTGACGAAAAATTATTTCTTGGAACTAGAAATAAAATAATGACATCAAAGTCAAGGAAGACGCCAGTGCAGATTTCATATGGAAACACGGTGAGACCCTTCGAACCACCGTTATTTTCGTGATCCAAGAGTTCTGAAACGAGAAATTTTCTAGTCAGCACTTCCGGACGGCTTCATGAGACCAACTTCATAAGCGAGTTTCCTCCCTATAGATGGAGTGAGAAAACGCGCTAAAAATCCATTTGAAACCAGTTGAGGTCAGTGACACCCTCCGATAAGCCCATCCTGTTAGCGAGAAGACACATGGGACAGGTCTACCACGCTCCAGGTGGATGTGGTCATTGAAGCAGAGCACATATGTGTATTAACAATGCTCCTTTCCTATTCTGTAATTTATCCTCCAATTATGTACGCCCTGATGACGACAGCTCTGACGTGGGGGGCAAACGAGGCGAAACAACCTGCAATGCTTCTTGGCTTAATTGTTCCCACCTTAGGCAATCTCTCTTTGCTAAATTTATAAAAGTTCATTTTTTTAAAAACCCGACACATTTTAAGAAGAATATTATGTTTAACATTTACAATAAAAAAAAGACCACCACGCAAGATGAAAGTTTATTCCACATTCGCGAAAAAAAGTGCGTAAACTAACATAAATAATAAAAATTATTCATAGATAGTTCATTTATTTATTTAGGGCTTCAACATTGGCCAAGCAGCCCAGCCTCCATCTTGGTTGTTTTCTATGTATTTTTTCTAGTCTTCACTTGTAATCAAGGAAAGATACGAAGGAATACAACTGGAAACAAAATATTAATGATTAAAGAAACTACTAAAATACTAAGTTAGGTACACATTGTCACCACCAGCACAACTGAAGGATATGTTTGATTGTATTACTTGTAATTTCAGAAATTCCCCTGACCTCACTAAAACTCCTACGAGAATGAAAGACATTAAAGACCAAGTATTTTTGTTTTCCTCTCTATGGAGAACGCTAAAATAAAGGTTGGTTATCGTATAATATTATTTATTTATCTTTTCTATTTTTTTTTTTTTTGCCTTTTATTTATTTTTATTTAGATAGTTCAGCTCTTTTATATTTGTAAAGAACAGACAAACTTAACTGACTTAATTGACAGACTGACTTAATTGTCTTTTTTTTCTGAAGGTGGCCGTAATTGTTAGAGCATGAACACTCTGTACCTAAGATCGTGGCTTTCCTCTAGGGGTGGTGGCTTTTCTTTCCAAAAAAGAAAATGGCGCTGGCCATTTCCTGGCTAGAAAAACGTGGTGAACTGGAGATAACTCTCCCCAGAAATATTAGTATAAGTGGGTGTTTAAATTTAAATAATAATTTTCCTGGGTTTGTCAGTGGTGCTGTGGCTATCGCCTTGGATTCGAGAGATGTTAGTTCGAGTCCCACTTGCAGTAGGGTGAGTTTCTTCATATCAGCGCCCGTTGAGAGAACTGCCTGCTCCATCATGGATTTTTAGAAAAGGTGGCCTATTGTTAGCCCGGCGCCAATCGCATAGATGCAGAAGTACCTTATAAAAAAAAAAATTTGGGGTAAACCCCTACTTATAACTGACTGATTTATTTTAGCGTGGAACACGCTTTTATTATAGGACGTAAACTAACAAAAAGCTGTTAGATTTTTGAGTAGTGCCCATGTCACATCCCTAACTGACCATATATTGTAGAATAGATATGACCAATACAATAGAATATTTATTTTTCATTGCCTAATTTGTAAATCCAGTCGTGTCTGAACTACAAACCGGCCCGGTCCCGATCGCCCACTAGTCCAATGGCACACGACAAAGATTTGATCTCCGATTCCATACTATCAGAAGCCAACATTATGGCTTTGACCTAAACCTGGTTGAATAACGACGATGAACTTTGACCCAGTGGCTACCGATGCTTTACTCAGTTCACGAGGGTGAAACCTGATGGTGTTGCTAAGTACGAAATGAAGGTTGCTTGTTATTTCCGCTGCTAATTTTCACGAAATTCGACAAGCACTCACGGTCCTTGGAATACAACCTCCTTCGGAACGTGCTAAAAGATGAAAAATTTAAATATTTTTTTAATTTAATCGGAATAATCTAATTTTATCTTTGGACTCTAACGATTTTCAAACTGATGACTTGCCATAGCTTTTGAATGGGGGTTTGTCTCTGTTTAAAGCACTTTTTTTATTATTACATTTAACATTAAAATGAGTATTTTAGCAAAACAAAGTAGTAAAATGAGAAACGTATTTGTATTAGTGTTTTCCTAGAGGGAACGTTGAGAAGGCTGGGAAAGTCATTTCCGCTTTTGGTAATGGCAGTTTCCTGTGGTGGAGACTTAATTCTTCCTTCTCATTGAACTTTTATTTTACATTTTTCACGAAAGATCAACCTCCCATTAAATAACTGCTTGTATTCCTTTATATGGGATATGGACGCAAACGCACTAAGATGACACTTTCCTGCGAGTCAGACATTTTATCATTAAATGCAGTTGTAATAACCATCATCAGAGACGCTAATATTTCAAATATTATATAATTGGTTTTTGTTTGTACAAACTTCTGCCTACTTAATGTATTATTGTTTTGTGAATTTGATCACAATAAACGTTATCATCAAGAAATACGACTCGTAACTGTTTAATTCGATGAACAATTTTTTCGTGACGGGTTATGAAACGCCGACAATTATCGTCAGCACACTCCGACTGTATCATCGGGTCGACTTCATAACGGGGGTTTTCTCCCTACACGAAGGAAGGAAACATGCTAAAAACTATATTAGTTGTTAATAAAAGTTATGAAGAGGATGGAAAGGTATATTCAGATAAGATGGGTAGAATTTCTTCATGTCTTGTTTTGTCGTTTGATGAGAATATGTTAAATGTTTGTGTCCAATTCTTAGTCTTGTAATTACTACTTACTTTAATACCTAGTAGGTAGTTAACAAGCTACGCACTAGGTTTCCATTCATGAGTATTGCTTTTAATCTTTCTTCGGGGGTATCTGGGATATAATTGTTTCAAATTAGAACTAGAAAATTATCTTGTACTTGAACAAGTTGGCAAGGATGAATAAAATGGGACTTAATACAGAATGGGCTGGCCTTTGAGCCTTGCGAGATTCCTCATCATGAGGCGCTCTTAAGAGGACTTTTAAGTTTTGAGCTAAATAAATATTCACCGTTCAACACCTGACAAGAATACTATTTTCCAAAACAGATCTTGTGATGTAAGCAATCAAAATCATTGCGCGGTTGATAAGAATATCAACGAATTTACCCGGAAGTGGCTTATCTTGACATGATTTCTATGTCGATGTTGGAGATAGGAAGTGGTGATGGAGATGTCAATAGGCAAGGCCACAATACCCAAAGAGATGGAGGGTTAGCAGTTCAGGCTGGGGCGGCGCAAGCGGAAAATGAGCGATTCGAATGAATTGTCTCAATTTGGTGTGTTTCCAGACAATGCTTACATTTGGTTTGATTTGAAAAGCTTAGAAAGTAATTAAAGCAACAATTTTGTAACTTCAAGCACATTTTCTCCGACTGAGATGGCCCTAAAGGTATATAAGAATAGTCCAGATCTGATTATGTCTGTTGATAAATCATTTTTTGTAATACTTGATCCACTTTCACGCAACTGAATTTCATTAATCGTAATTTTTGTTAAATTTGCTGAAACAGATTCAAATCAACTTAACAACAACAAAAAAAACAAAAGTTTTTTTTTTATTTCCCCACTTTTGTAAAAAAAAAAAAAAAAAAAAAAAAAAAAAAAAAAAAAAAAAAAAAAAAAAAAAAAAAAAAAAAAAAAAAAAAGGTTGAGATAGCTCCTTAAAAGTGGTTTCATTCGCTAAAATACATTTGAAAGTGTGAACGCAAAAATTGTATTCGGCAGACGTATTCTGGCAAATAATAAACTTGGCTTTTGATTTTACACGAAGTATTTTTGTGACGAATTTCATCAATTGTCTAAGCTAAACCGGCGAGAAAGGTGTATTAAAAAGGTAGAAAATTGGTCTATTAGGAATGGGGTTTACTTCGAAACCAAATTATTAATTTTTCCTTGTCAGGCGCAATTTTTGGTTGCATGCAACGATACAATGGCCATTTGGGAACGTGAAAATTTACTCTTGTGCAAATTATCTTCTTAAACCTATGTAGAGGTATGTTTTTGAAACCGGCTACATGTATATATAAGTATATACTCAAGCGTCCTTGGAATATAAGATTGTGTTGCAATTGCAAAGAACGATATTTATCTTCTAGTGTTTTTTTGTTTGTGTTTCTTCATTAATTTAAAAATATATATATAATTTGTATGAAATAAATTTACATTTATTTATTCAGTTAGTCTTGAAATCGCGGGCAATCCTCAAAATAATTGTATTTACACTAAACATTTTTTTTTTAAATTTCCTTAAATGTAGCGGAAAATCAATAATAAAAAATACATAATTAATCCAGCTCAACACAACACAACTAAATTGATAAATAGGACGGACCAATCGATTTTACATTAAGGGACTATACTTTCTCTGGAAAAAGGCATTATCGGATTTTAGAATCGACAATTATTCAGCTGACATATCTGACCATATTGGATCTTTTAGTATTGACTCAGTCGGGTGGACGGTTTGGGCCATGGGCTGTTCAAATTATGTTTTAATGATTTGACCTTATATAGCTTTAGTTTTAGATGTAAGGTTCTGAGGAGGCCCTAGAATGGCATGAAACAAATAAAGCAGTAAATAAAAGATTTGGAGCTGGATCATGGGCGTATATAGAAAATAATTTCGGAGGGGGCTGGGAAAATTTCGGGGGGGGGGAGGCTGAGACCATTTCCGGTGTATGGAATACTAACAATTTAGATCTTGGAAGAGTTTTAGCCAACTTAATCGCTATTACACCCGAAATAGAATATGTTTTATGAACTAAATGATCTTATTTAATTTATTTTTAAGGGTTTCATGATATTTTTACCGATCAAATCAAAATTTCGGGGGGGGGGGGGGGGCTGCAGCCCCCTTATGTACGCCCATGAGCTGGATTAATTGTATATTTTTTTATTGCTGGTCTTCCGCCCCATTTAAGTAAACTTAGTAATATTAACGGTCACAATGAACATAATAATTTTTTTTAAGGCTCTTGAAGTACTATGTCTTCTATGTTGGAGTATTGTGTGTAGGAATTAGAGCTTCAGAAAGTGTTTCCGGTTATCCTACCCGTTCTTCATCTCCGACTCCACGATAAGATCCAATGACGTCAAAGGAAGCTTGTCGCAGCCTTGTAACCTACTTGGCGATTTTCTTCAGCGATTATTATTATTAAGAGTTTTCATAAAATATATTTTTTTCAAGCTTTTTGTTCCCACTCAACTCAATGCCACGTCGACTTCAGTCGGCAGGCTGTATATTATCGCTGCTTCATCTGGAAAATTGATTTAATGAACTGGCCTAAGAAGTTACGGAAGTGAGTTATTGTCATAGCTTTACGTCAGAGGACTATGACGTCAATCTAATGGGTGTGACTTGTAGGTAAAAAGAGTCAACGAGCACAGGCTGCTGTCATTTGAGTTCAAAGCTACCTCTTTGCGCTTCAGAGAGTACCACTCGGCCTTTTGTTTCAATACTAAACATTTGCGTGATTAAATGATTTTTATTAATCAAACGATCACTTCCCAATTTCATCTTCGATTTAAACTCATTCGAATTATCATTTCAACATAGCTCCAATGATTAAAATGTCCGTCATATAGGAGCTCCATAGCATAAGCAAGTTGCACAGTGTTTGCCACATTCCTGAAGAACGTATTCAAAATAACCGATATCAATACAAAATGAACATTATTTGTTATTTAAATTTTTAACGCCTACTTATACATAACACAGATTTTTGGTCCTGGAATTCTACAGAGTATCATAATTTTTTATCCGTGATATGGGCGATGTACAAAATAAACAGAAATAATTTTGTTTATTTAAATTTTAACGTACATTATAATTAACTCAGAATTTTAAGACGGGTTACCTATAGGTTACCACCCTTTTCTAGCCAGGATACCTTTTTCCCTTTTAGGCCTTGATGCCTTTTCTTTTTTCCAGAGAAAAAAAAAGTGGGAATCGAACCCCACTTGACAAGGAGTGAAAAAAATAATAATAACTCTACGCTTTTATATTTGTACCGAACAGCTGACAATTAAATACAAAATGATTCAATTTTCTTCAAGAGTAAATCCCAACCCTAGGCGTATATAAAGGTGGGGGGCTGAGGGTGCTGCATCCCCACCTTTATACACCTTGACTTGATCGGTAAAATGTGTCATAAACCCCTGAAAAATGAATTAAATAAGATCACTTAGTACATAAAAAATATTTTATTTTAGATGTAATAGCGTTTTAGTTGTCTAAAACTATTCCAAGTTTTAGGTTGTTAGTATTCCATACCCCGGGAATGGTCCCCCCCCCCAACATTTTCCCAGGCCCTCCCCCCGAAATTATTTCCTATATACGCCCATGATCCTAACTTCTAATAGACAGATTTTACTTTTTCTTAAAAAACATGTTCCTCATTAGTCGGGCATGATAACTCTGAGTTTCGTTGCAAGGAAGTAAAAATAATGGCCTGTTTGTGCAAACTGATTCAGAAGTAGAACACTATCTATTTTTACAACACATCTTTCTCTTTCTTAGATGCATACCGGGCTTCGTTGGAATATAATAAAAATGTCTACCTTTAGAGCATATCAGTAATTTGACTGGAGTGACCCCCCTCCCCCTCCTTAAAATGGACAGATTTTGCTGGTTGACTCCAATCCTTTTTTATGGATATCCTGGTATCGTTCAACAGACAAATATATGTGAGTAATCTAAGGGGTTAGGTCCGCCAGTAAATGTACTTTTGTCATACCTGTTTTGGAAACATTCGTCACTGGCATCATATGTATGAGATTTTGAAATCCATTAGTCCTTGAGGGCTTATTGGATGTTTCAGTTGCATTCTTTCCAAGCATACAAAAAACTTGAAGGGATATCGCTGTTCCAGTGAATTGTGTGCTCAATGAAATAAAAATCCTTATCTTTCTTAATAATGTACTTATCTCAATTTTTTTTCTAAACAATTTTTTTTTAAATATATTAGTTTAGAAGTCAAGGAATGGTTGGGATTCGTCTAAGAGAAAAACGTCAGATCTTCAGAAATATCAATAATTCGAACGTTTCGGCATGCTCTTTGGCAACCTTCTTCATCTAAAAAATAAATATACATAATTACAAACGAGAATAATCCAAAGAGTATGAAAAATTCTAATATCTTGACAATAGATTAAAAAACAATCTCTCAAAACGTCTCTTGTCCATTTTGAATTTTTTTTGGAAAGCCATAAAAATGTCTCGGTGGTCTTGAAATGCTAACGATTTTCCAAATTTTTTTTAAAAATAATTTTATTGAGTTCTAGAATGTTATAATATCAAAACATAATGATAATAATATCAGCAAATATTATTATTAAATTTTAACTTCCATTTATTAGCAGCAAATAAAAAAAATGAAAATAATATTTAAAAAATTGAAATTTACAATAATCAGAAATTGTGTAGAATCAAGAATAACGCTCTGAAGTCCCTCTTCCTGATCAGAGATGTTCAGTAAATAAGAACGAATGATTGAATAAAAGCGTTCACTGCAGTTTTTTTTATTTTTTAAATGATAGGACTGCCCTCCCCTCCCATCTTTTGCCAATGCACGGCGCTGGGTTACTAGTTACAAATGACCCAATAGTGGTTGAATGGCCTTTAAACACCAAGGAAAAAAAAAAAAAAAAATACTAGTTACAATAATCTTTCTATGAAGTAATCATAGCGCTCAAATCAATCAGGGTTGCCAACATTTCGACATTGCATACTCCAATAGGAGTTGATGACAATTAAAACGCTGAGAACCTTGGCAAAATATTCTTTTTTGTCTATTTTCTATTCAAAAATTATTTTGGACAAGCGACACATTTGAACATCATTTGTGTACATGGAGGCGGAACAATTTTGATCCTTCTACAAGACAACCGCCATCTTGCTTCAAAGAGAGTTGGACAAGAGTCGTTTTGAAACATTATTCAATTTTCAAATTCTTTTTTGTTTTTATATCTATCACAGATTGGGAAAGTTCAGAATCCACACCCATTTTAAAGAAAATGTTTTCCATAAGAATAATTTTTTTGAAATTTGGTAAGTACAAAGAGCTGAAAAAAAAATACAAATCTACAAGGGTTATTGAAAATCCTTGCTAACTGCATATTTTTGTTTTTCAAGGACTCTTGATAAAAAAATACATTATTTGCCTGGAGCTCTATCACCATAACACATCTCAGCATTTATGTATTAACATTATACCACTTGATGAAACTAAGTTTCTTCAGAAATATACATATTATGGACTGTTGATCATGAGAAGCACACACAATGTTAAAAGAAATCCATACTTGCCTTAAGAAGTAAGTGAAATGTCTTTTCAATACAGTCGTATTAAAGCCAGATATTGGTGTAGCAGCAAGAAGGCTTGAAAAATATAATGGTATTAATGAAAAATAAAATCAAAAAAATATTTTTATTTGGTACTTATGTGAAATGACACTCAATGTTACTCATAATTTTTTATTTTAATACTATTGGTGTAATTTAATATTAAAGCTTATTAATGAGATTATATTTTTCAAATCGGTTTGGCTGTAACCAAAAGCCTGGTAATATCAAAGTAATATTCTATTTTCATTTATAATCTATTAATAATTATTAAATCTGTAAATGGGCTGGAAAAGTGGCGTAAGTCACATTTTTATTTATTATAAATTTCATGCTACACTTTGTTGGCGATTTGCATTTTCTTCATAACTTTTCGGTAGAAGGCGATGTAGATGTCCATTAGCTCATCATTGTCATTAAATGAATGTAAATCCTCACTTGAACGTTTGCTATATTTTTAATTAAAATTTGGCTGGTTTTATATTTAGGTGGTTACAAGTCACAGTTTGTAAGTTTCCGCTTGCACTCTTTGAAGCGTTTTCTTGGGTAATGAACTATTAAATGAAAAAGTGAAGTGAGTTGATAAATTTTTTTATTCTCCTCAATTTACCTTGTTCTATCATAGTAAGTATTACATCTGCATTACTGCATAAGAAAAAACGAATTCTCCTTTATGAATCATCCAATTTACACTTCTAACAAACAAATAAAATAAAAATAAAATTAGATTTCACAATGTATTTTTAGCGCAATGGTAATTTGTTCCCAAATGCACAAAACTTTGCAGCGTAAAGCATTCTTAAGATGCTATAGACTGGGAACAGTCAATTGGAGAAGTCATAATATTCAAAGTAAACTTTGACAGACCAATAAACAAATACATATCCCTTAATGGCATTGATCTTTCCAAAATAACATATCATATGTTAACACGTCAATCAGAGAGTAAATCTCTTACATTAATGAACTAGTCAAGGAATAGATATATGTTTGTTATCCGTTGAAATGCCTCAGATTCTTTTATTTTGATGTGAATAGTGAAATAACTTCTCGATAATTTGATTCTTCTTTGTGTAATATTACAATCAACCCATGAGTCAAACTAAGGAAATATTCAACAGAAAATTTATTGGAAGAACTAAAACAAAAAATGCTTACAGAGTGATTTATAGCAAAACAGATCGAACGATTAATAAGTTCAACTACCATGAACCGCTTCATCCTAAAGACCTAGTTTTATTTTCAATTCCAGATGTGTTGAAGCGAAATTCTAAATATTTCATTTCCTAGTATTACTCCAGACATTATTCTTGCACAAGAGATGGATAAGTGGGAAACAAAATAGTTAGTATTTCGGGAGAAAAACTAAGCTGAGAGCCCACTAATAAATTTTGTTCCAGAGCCATACTTTGAAATTAATTTAATAATTGAGGTCTCTCTCTTTTCTCTGTTTGTGATAAACAAAATTGTGCGAACAGACAGACACACACACACACACACATATATATATATATATATATATATATATATATATATATATATATATATATATATATATATATATGTCTGTCTGTTCGCACAATTCAGGCCACAATTTTGTTTATCACAAAAATTGTTATATAAAATTGTTCCCAGAACAAATGATTGGACAAGTTTGTTACCCAGCAAAATCGTTCCATCTGAAGGTGGGTTTACTCTGGAACCAAGTTATTAATTTGCCTTTACCGATCATTATTTTTACTTTCTTGCAAGGAAACTCAGTAGATCTTATACCCAACTAATGAGGGAAGTGTGTTGCATAAATAAAACAAAATCGGTCCGTTACAAATTGCAGAACAATTTTAAATATCATTAAAATCTTCATCATTAAAATCATCTTTAAAATTTAATATCTACTTATACATAACACAGATTTTTGGGACTGATTTTCTACAGATTACCACTATTTTAAAGCCAAGATCGAGCTAATCCCTTTTCTTTTTTTAAATGAAAAGCCATCACTCCTTAAGGGAATCAAGCAAGCCTAGGCACAAAGAAAAAATTAAATAAAAAATCAATCATTGAGTTAGCTGTTCATTATTAATATTAAAAATTCAAATCTGTTCTTGTAAATTTTGTTTGAATGAATAAACATTTGTCACATCCAACTAATAGTTGAACATATTTGGCGACAGCTTTCTTCTTTATTTTTTCTTTTTATATTATAGTAGAATAGAGGTTATTTTTTAGCAAATTCTTTATGAATGCAGGATACAATGCCCACCTTGTTTAATTTGTTGACAATTTATTATTTGTTTTATGACGATTCTCATCAAAATAGATCATAAATCATCATATTTTTTGTTACATATTTTTTGACTATTTTTAATGGTTTTTTTTCTGTTTAACTGTGTATCAACATTTGGGCTATTAACGCCAGGCTATCTACAGGTTGCCACCATTTTATAATACAACACGTTGTCGGCCACCCATTCAGGCACTGGTCACTCCCGACGCTGCTTAACTTTGGTGATCAACGGGAACCAGTGCATTCAACATGGCTATGACCGTTGGCATTATTTATTCATTTTTGTAATTTTTTGTTTTGTCTTAGCACAGAATATGGGTTCTTGAAAGCGCTTTGCTCTGAAAAATAATAAAATAATTTATCAGGGGAGTCTGTTGATCTTCTCTAATTTGTAAAAAACATGAGTCTCCATGAGACATTAGTAAACTTTTGAGTTAGTCCATTAAAAAACATAATTAAAATTAAACAGAAAAAACAAAAGTTATAAAATATTTCTAAATAAGATATTAAGTAAGGCTATAAAAATTAGTTTCCTAAATATTCAATAAGTGTTTTTTTACAATGTCTTATAAAAATTTAAAATTTTCCTTCTTCTCCATGCCTTTTTTATTCAAATGAATTTTTCTTATTATTATTATTTTTCTTAATGAGAATAAAACAAAAATTGAATAAAATTGGTATTATTTTTTAATGAGATGAGGAGCCCCGACTTTCCATCCTTTAAGTGTTTGTGTACCATGAATACTCTGTGCCCAAAGGTGTGGGTTTCCTTCCCACAGCGGGTGGCTTTTCTTTTGAAAAAAAAGATAAGGTACCATCTCTAGCCTTGGCTAGAAAATGGTGGTGACCTAAAGACCATCTTAATACCTCCAATATTAATTTAAGGAAGGCTAAAATTGAAATAAATAATATTTCAATGACTTCTCCATAGTTAACACAAGATTAGTACTGTCAACTAAGCACTTGTGCCTATGTGTAAACAGGTTCTTTTTTAGTGAGAAGTGACAAGTATTGGTGAACGCCACTGTTACAAGTGAATAGGAATAGATTCTATTTAATAAGCAATAAGTACGTTTGGTGCCATTGACCATAGCAGTCGACGCACCCTAATAAAAAAAAATAAAAAAAAAAAAAAGTACGCTCCCCACTACCATTCTACAATGCAGTTGTCACTTGTCTCATTGTGTAAACAGCCCAACAAGTGTTTAGTGACAACTTAGTACTGAACACACTTGTCCACCTACATGTGAACAAGTAATTGTCACTTGTCACTAAGCCAACTTAATGAGATTAACAAGTTAGTACTAATCGCACTTGTCCACCTTCATGTCACATCTATTATACCTGCTACATTCGAATAGAAATTACATTTAGCTAAAGGCAAATTTTACAGTAACATAGAAATTTAATTTAAAAAAAAATCTGAATAAATAATAATCTTTTTAATATATTTATCTGTGACAGAAGGACAAATTTATAAAAACGCTCACTTTCTTTGCTACTCCTTTATTCAGCTCTACATGTTTCATGTCCTCATTACTGATCAGTCCAGACGTGGCCCTACCTGCGGAAGGTTCTCTGAGGTGTAGGTTGTAACCATACTTTATTTGCTTTAGTTTAAGTGCCCCTGAAGAAGCATCATGAGGATGTGAAACATGTAGAGCTGAATAAAGGAGTAGGAAAAAAAAAAAAATGAGCGTTTTTATAAATTTGACCTTCTGCTACAGATAAATATATTAGAAAAATAGGGTCACTATCTTATAATAAATAATCTTTTTATAAGACATTGTAAATTGTAAATAAATAATTATTGCAAATGTAGATAAAATCAGGGTTTCTTCATGTGGTCTCTTACTAAAACTATATTTTTTTATGTTTTTAACATACTTCTTGGATGTGCAATAATTTCTGACATGCACATCTGTGAGGCATTGTTCTCCTTCTTCTCGTCACCCCGATGAAGGCTTGGCATTTCAAGCCAAAATGTTAATAAAGATAAAACGTATTTTCTTAGAGAAAGTGTAGTTTTATTAAGATACTATACGACCGAACCCTGACTTTATCTACCTTCGCAATCCCAACAGTCAACAATCTCCTTAATAAATAATTATTGAATTCTTGGGCTGAAAACAGTCTGTATAGTCAAACTTGGTGCACGTCTTTTATCAACAACAGACTGTTTTTCCAATATTCTTTCACTCATGTTTCTTCTTGAGATGTTTATTCTTAGTAAAATATTTCCACTATTTTACGTTCATGATGGGATAGAAATCTCATTGGTTTGATCTTAGCTTATTTTTTGGTTCAAAAGCTTTTTGTTTCTTAGATATCTAATAAGGTGGCTCTCCAAGAATCATGTCAACACTTTCTCTACCACCCAAAGTGTGCCTTTTTGCCATTTTAATATTTTCCCAGAAAACTCCAAATTGAATATATAAAATAGGAAAAATAGCAAAAAAAAAAATTATTCAGCACATTTATCGCATCAAAGCCGCTTTTGTTTCAGGTCCAAAAAACTTACAAGAACTCGAATCTGCCCAAACAAAATAAGGAAAATTTTAACTGATTAGGTGCTAATGGCCATGTAATGGCTAATGTTACATGTTGATGCACCTCAAAAAAAAAAAAAAAAAAAAAAAAAAAAAAGAAAAAAAAAGCCGTTTAACTGATTGCCAGTTGAAGTTTGTAAGCTTTTTCTCAGTTACCGAAGTGGGGGATGTAAAAGTTAAGGGACATTCAAACTCCGACACATAGTCAGGCCCGGCACCCTTACTCTGACTATGCGTCGGACCTACCAGTGAACGTGTTAAACTGGAGAATAATAAAGAAGCCTAAAAGCCAAACTTTGGCTATTCAAATAAAACAGTTAAATGGTCTTATTTTATTTAATGTTATCCTAAAAAAAATTTTTATTTATCTACATAAAAAAAAAAAAATTTAAAAAGAAATAATCTTATCTAATTACTTATTTTTATTAACCATGGAATTGGCATAAAACTAAGACAAAAAATAAATAGAATAAATGCGGTAATAGACCACAAGTGTCCAGAGGAGCTGATAATGTAGAAGTATCTGATTCCTGACCTTACGGCACACTAGGGAGATAGTGGGGTCAGTACTATGCTCCGGCCACCTGATTTTCCCCTTTGCGGGTACCCATTAATAAATTAATTAAAGGCTGGGTGGGCTTAAGGATGGTCTGGGACCCCGAATCCAACCCTCGAATGATGACACTTGAGGATTAACTCTTCAATTAACTCAGGTCCTCCAGCATATTAGTCAAGTGCTCTACGATACAGTGAACCTCGCCCCTCATCAAACTAAGAAAACAATGTTTAAAAAGACAAGTTTTATATACATTTTTTTCCCTTACTTTTACCTTAAAAACAAACCTTAATGGATGTTTCTAAAATCATTTTGCTTAGTAACTCAATAAAAATATTACATGACTTCCGGTGACCTCAAACAACAATTCTTGCAAGTAGCATATCGGACCTTATGGTGTTCCATCCAGAACCTTGGACTATTGCACTGAGAATCATTCATGTGAATCCAGCCTAAATTACGTTGATGTTTATCAGAAATCGAGCTCATTGAAAGAAGTCCCTATTTGACCATGGTTAAAGAACGACGGTAACCTGACCTGAAAAATCAGGTCTTATCTCATATCACTTGCTCATAGCATGATCTCTATCAAAGAATTACTAAGTGTGTTAGTTGTTCTGTCAGCAATGATCGACAATTAATGCAGAGTGGCCAATGTTAACACTTTCAGGACCAATGACTTCAAACAAAATTTTCATCAGGGCCCAAGCCTTTCTTTTGTATAGTTATTTCGGCAAACATATATAAAAAAAAAAAAAAAAATAAATAAGTGAAGAAACTTTTAAAATGATATACTTTTCATTAATTACAATTTAGTAAAAGCTTTCTGCTGACGCATATGCCACGACGCTGGGCCCGCAGAACACATCTCTCGGACGTATATTCCACGACACTGGGCCCCAACGTGTTAAGTGGGATAATTTCTTTAAAGAGTGTCATTACAGGTCTAGTAACCTGAAGATAATCCAGTTTATACTGGAACTCACTTGAGTCAAACCAGTACATAACTGGCACAAATTATTAATTAAATCCAAAATTGTAGGAATTATCTTTTCTTCATTATGTTCTTTTAAGCAAGCTGCTCGTGCGTTCGATTCTCTCCTGCCTTAATGTTTCTTTGATCAGTAGCCATGAGCTATATCTCCAACAGGTTAGAAATCAAATTCATATCTCATAGTATTCAAAATATACACATCATCATGCCGAGTGAAAAGTTATTGGATAAAGCAAAAATTAGATACACAGTGTAATTTTGTAACTCTTAAGGTAATATAGTCAAAACAATTTAATAAATTGTTAATCTATAATACTGGTAAATATTCAATTATAAAAGATATTTTTATAGAATTATATTTATAAAAAAAAAAAAAAAAAAAAAATGGCCAACTTATGAAAATGTTAAATTCTAATTATTTATTAGAATTTTTATTTATTTATTTTATATTTTAATTTTTTTTTTTTTTTCGGTTAGACACCATATTATTAGGCCAATTATTATTACAATCAAAGACCTTTTTTATCACCTACCATCAGATTATATTTAATTTTCAGATCATGACCAATTAATTCATAAACAATTACTTTATTATATTCATTATTACTATTTATTCTCACTTTTTTCTTATTTATTATTTTTTTTTTTTGTTATTCTTTTGAGTAGATCACCATTTTTGCGAAGCTCTCCAAATGAATAAATAAATAAATTCTAATTGGCTTGAAATAAAATTAATATTACAAACAAAGTCAGTCCCATAACAGGCAAAGAGGGACAGACCTTATGACACACTAGGGAGATGACTGTGGTCATTACTATACTTTGGTAGCAGTTGCCCATTAAATGCTTGGTGGGCCTATGAATGGTCTGGGATCATGAATCTGATACTCGAACAATGACACTAGAAGATAAAATCTTTAGTGTGCTCCTCATTTTCGAACTTAGTGCCTCTACAATATGAGTCGAGTGCTTTATCACTTGAACCATACTTGCCTTCAAAATAAAATTAATATATATTAAAAAAATAAATAATAGTTTGTAATTAAATAATAGATAAATATCCCAATTTTGGGATTTGCTTTGTTTTGCCAATTCATTGATAAAATCCTTTTTTGCCAATTTGGACTTTTCATAGTATAAAATAACTGTTTTTTTTTTTAAAGGATGTGGAATATTTTTAATCAATTATAAATTTATTTAAATTTGAACCCTCTTCTACATGACAATGTTTTTTGGGGGGAGTTTTCTACAGGTTACCACCTGTAGGGTCTGAATTGAACCCACGACCTTAGGCATGAAGTGCACACGCCTTAGCACTCATGGCCACCTTTAATTTAATTAAGTGGAGTGTATAAATTATTGGAAATGTCCTACACTTCAGCGCTTCGCTTACCAACTGAGCATGGAGTGTAATTTCTTGATGCTTTTCTCTCATTAGCTCAAAGCACACTCAAAATAACTTATTTTCATTTGCAAAGGCCTCAGAGTACACTACGTATTTTAGGTTAGCTCCTAGATAAAAGACTATAACTATTTGGTCTTGAATGCTATTTGACTGGGTCAAACCTACAAAATCAACTGCCTCTTGCTCCAATAATTTACCAACCACCAATGGTCCATGGCAAACTTTTTGGCTTAACTGAAATCTGCGTAAAGTTTTTATCATTCATTTTATTGGTCATCCCAAACAACAAATTATATTTTAAGAATCTGACAAATGCAGAGCGTCATCTGGATTAAACCTCCTTATTTAAGTATTAGAGAGGCTAGAATAGGAATATTTATATTTATAATATATTATTAATATTTATATAAACAAAAAACAAAAACTGTACTAATACATGATAGACAATTTGACAAAACAAATTTGACATTTTTATATTTTTCTTGTACCTTCAAAACTTGTTAAAAGTTGAATCGCCTAGCCACGTCAACTTATAAAATAATAAATAAATAATATTTATAATAATATTACTTTAAAGTTTTAAGCACTTATTTCTCCGATTGACATCGCCTGATTAAAACTTTCTTCAGAACCTTTTTTGTAGAGCATTTAGTAAGTTTTCAAATGGTAACCTTCCGCTTACCAAGATTTTCAACCGTTTTCGAGATATAAAGGAAAGTGTACAAAGTTACCAAAACTTTTCATGTCTGTTAATAAAATATTTTATTCTACTCCTTCCTTAACTCCAAACGTAAACAAAATTTCAACATATTAGTTTTGATGGAATTCGAACATGCAGAAAATGTTTCAACTGAATCCCATGATTCCAAGTACCCAAACCAAAAACGTTATTCAACAACTATTTTTCCAATTTTCTCGAAAACGGTTTCATTCGTTTTTCTAGGCCAAGAAGCCTATAAGTATACGAGTACTTGCAAGTATATGAATAAGCGCAACGATTTTTTTCGCGCAAATTTCGCTCCAAAAACCATGTTCCAGTGGGCGGATTCTGCTGCTTTAAGTACCAAATTTCATCAAAATCGGACCATTATTCGAGGTGCTAGACCGCGAACAGACAAATACTTACATATATATATATATATATATATATATATATATACACATATACAAATTTGAACCACTGTTATTTTCGTTCTCTAGGGGTTCTGAAACCCAAAATTTTCTGGTCGGCACTTCCGGATTGCGTCATGAGATCAACCTTATAAGCGGGGTTCCTCCCGTGTAGGTGTTGGTAAAGCGACGTGTAGGTAAAGCGATTAACTGCTTATGTGAAGGATATTCAACTATACGAACTTTTATAAATGATTTGCGTTTTCAATTTATTTATTCCTTTATTTTTTTTTTGTGTGTTCTTTGTCAAGTTATGTGTTTTTGTATTTACTAAGTGTTAATGATTTGGAAGTCGACACATCAAAAGATAATTAAAAAAAAAGCCTCTGTGTTCTCGATATACACTGCGAAATGTAAAGGAACATTTCTACTTTAATTCTAGTATTGGATCATTTTTAGCATAAACAAATCATGTGTCATACAAATCAATTTGAACTTCAATTATATCTGAATCATTGTACGATAGATGGCATAACTGAAGAAGGAAATAACAGATAAATTATTTCGGTACTCAAGTAGAAATTAAAGAATCTGACGTGGACCAAAGGCGAACTGACGTACATACGTTGCCTCAGCAATACTTTCATTTAAGAGGTTTACTCCGGATGCCCCGCTCCATGCGTCATCGCCTTCAACATATAATTTGTTTTTTTGGAATGACCAATACCTAGTTACCCAGGTTTAGGTATTTGTTTTTATTGAACGGGGACGATTCATTCATAAATGCATGATTCATGAATAAGTCCATTTATTTTATTTTCGAACTTCAACAACTGTTATTAAACCCTCTTCAATTTAACTCAGTCTTTTTCCTGGTCTACACTATATAATATCTACTAAATAACTCACGACCTTTTACAATTGAACATAAAATAATATTTTATTTTTGTTTAAACTTAATATCAGCACTGATATCGTTAAAATTAAACATTTATATCCTGATTAGACTTGGAAAAAATCAGACTGACATCTTCAAGACGTAAATATATGTTAATTCAACAATGAGATAATTGAAATAATATGATTTCTGAATTATTTTAAAATAGATTTTGATTTTTTCCAAGTCTAATCAGGATTTGAATGTTTAATTTCAACGATATCAGTGCTGATATTAAGTTTGATGAAAAACAAAGATCTGGCTAGACAAAGTTGTTTGAAATTTTATTAGCTTTCATTTAAGAAAACATAAATTGAATTCGGTTGAAATTTAGAGGCTGTAGCCTTTTTCGAAACACGAAATGTCGTTTCGCCCCACTGTTGACCGTTCGGCCGACGAATCATCCTTGGTTTCATTAGATTTAGAATGCAAAAATACATTAGGATGGCAAAAAGAATCAGGATGTAAAGCAGTTTAGCTTAGTACGAAAAATTTGGAATTTGGACAAGAAAATACCTGGTTAAAATACCGCTAGATGTTTTCATTTGTGGGTTTTCGAGTGCTTATCCCATCCCGTCCACGATACCACATGTTAGTTGGACATTAAGACCGAATAAAAAATTTAACACATTATTAGTATTTTAAATATTTTTTTAATGCATTAGGCCTTACAGAACATTTATAACACACCCCCTATTATTCATAACATATTTACTCAAATCAACATTCTTCAAAATAAAAACAAACACATTACACTGTTCTGGCTACCTGGACACGAAGACATCGAAACGAGCACAGCTGTGGACGCACAGGCAAAACTGGCTACAGACCGACCCGTGCCTGATGTAAACACTGTGACTTCATCAGACTTGACCAAAACATTACGAACTAACTTACTGTACGAATGGGAAAGAGATTGGTTGAGAAGTAGTTCGAAGTTAAGGGAAATCAAAAACACAACCAAAGCCTGGATAAAAGAACAATTCTCCCGAAGAGAGGAAGTCATCCTATCCAGGCTTCGGATAGGACACACCCGACTTACCCATTCGTACTTACTAGACAGAAAAGAAAGACCGACTTGCAGACAGTGTAACAGAACTCTAACTTTGTAAACATATACTGACAGACTGTAGACAACTCAGCAACTTGACAATTCCACACGACTTACATGACTTACTAACAGAGGGTAGCCAATACATCGAAATACTTCTGACACATCTCAAAACACTGAACTATTATTCGAAAATATAATTATATGTATTCTTCTAATTTTTTTTTCTCTGTCTTTATTGTATAAAGTATGTTGCTTCATGTTTTGTCTTTTTCAATTTTTTTTTCTAGTGTTTTATTTTAGTTTAATCCTTTTTAATATTACGACCTGACTACTACTTTAACGGACTTTGATTCTGCTGTTCTTATGAGTCAGTCGCCTCCGTCGCGAAACTCATAATAAATTAAATAAATAATGCATTAGGAAATCGTCCTATAAACAATAACTGAATTTCCCGACTTACAATTGATCTTATTAGATTTTTAATGAGCAATCACCTTTAAACATTTATTCAGACACTGTATTATACAAATACAATGAATACAAATTGTAATAAAACGAATTTTCTAATATTATGCGAAACATTTGACATAAATAACTATAAGTACTCAAAGGGCAAATGAAAATATGGTAATATATTCTCTGCTACATCAAGTTCCTAGATCAACTGCTGTCAATTTAAGCTGGGATAAGCTCTTTTTTTTTTATCTTGCTTCAAATTTGTTATTCTTTGTGAAAGGGTTTTGCTTATTTAATTATTTTTAGAGGTGAAAAAAACACTTATGAATCAAATTTACTGTAACGAGCTCAAAATAATGTTAAATAGAGGTGGGATAATCTTACAACAGCAACAAAAATTATAATTTCAGCTTAAAAAAAAAGTGTATAAAACTAGCGAATTTCATTATTTCACTATTAAAGGATAAACCACAATAAAACTTAATTCCAGAAGTGGACATTGAATTTTGGATGTTCCTCCTCGTTTGCCCCGTGAGCGTTGTCCAACCAGGCGATGACTTTAGTGTAATTGATAATGTGATGAAGATAGTTAGGCGTTGATGTGATAAGAATTCGAGGAATGGTTGGGATTCGGCCAAGAGAAAACCTCAGATTTTCGGAAAAATCTATATTTCGAACGTTTCGGCTTGTTGTGTGGTAGACTTCTTCAGCAATGAATGCCTAGAGCATTGAGAAAGACCAAAGTTAGCTGTTAAGTGAGAAGACAGAGAAGAAAATTATTTAGTAAATGTGTAGACGAGGGGTCTGGGTATTCTGATGCACTAAACACGAATCCGTTAATAGAAAGAAGAAGAAGAAGAAGAAAAAAAAAAAAAAAAAAAAAAAAAAAAAAAAAAAAAAAAAAAAAAATCGCGCTCCACTAGGAAAGAAGTTATGAAGCACTAAATTTTACTGTAGTGCGGGTTGTGAAAGGTAATGTAACCAACTATGTTTGTCAACATGCGCATGCGCGGGTATGGAAAAGTCCGTAATAAAGAAGTCTAATTGAAATTTACCATCAATTATTTCAATTTATCTCCAGTTATTTATTCAAAAATATTTTTTAAAATAATAAACCATTCTTTTTTTTTTTCGCTGCTCACAAATATTATATAACAGAAATCCATCCATAATTAGCTAATGCCTTTATAATTCCTGCGCTCTAATTTGCGCCATATAATTATTTAGAATAGTTAGAGGAGTACTAATAACAATGAAGTTTCGAGAATTCATTATTTTGGTTCATAATAGAGAGGAGCTTGTCAATTTTTTAGTCGAAAATAACGTTATAAATAATCATCGAATTTGTGGAAAATGTGGGGACCAATTACAATTAAATGAGCTGAATCTGACCTTTCATTGCCGAAAAGTGACAAAAAAAATGAGGACAACATTTCAAATAACAGTTCTTTGTTTGTCAATCTTACTTAATAGAATTCTATTAATTTTAGCGAGTTGGATTGGTTAGAGTTTTGATATCTTCTTGAGCGAGCGTAAACGCACAGCACGTATGCCCATAAGCGACATGTTACGACAGGTGAGGACACCCAAATTTACAATGATTTGTGAATAAATAGTTTATAAACATTTGAAATAACAGTTCTATTTTTGCCAATCTTACAGCTCCGGGCATGCGCATGTTTACAAATACGTTGTTTACGTCAGCTTTCAGAACCCGCACAACAGTGAACTTCAGTGCTTCATAACTTTTTTCCTAGTGGAGAGCGAGTTGTTTTTTTTTTTTTTTTTTTTTTTTTTTTTTTTTTTTTTTTTTTTTTTTTTTTTTTTTTTTTCTTTTTTTAACGGATTCGTGTTTAGTGCATCAAAATACGTTATAGTGCAACATTTCAAAACGGTCGGTGCCCAGACCCCTCGTCTTCACATTTACCAATTATTTTCTGATGTAAATTATAAATATATGTTCTTTCACTGTAAGGCCATATTCTGTCAAGTATGCTTTTAGTTTTCAAGCATGAGAAAATCTTACTCGTACAAGAAAGCTATTGATTGGCTCCTTTCAGAGAGTAGCTCTGTCGTGTTGTCCAGTCACAGCTTTGCCTCAGCATTCTTTTGACATGTGTTATGTAGTTTTAATGGATGTTACACAATTCACATGTTGGTCTGTCCAGTCTCCATTTCTTTTCTTCTATAAAAATTCCTTCTTGCTTGCAATTTCAATAGCTACGTTCCTTTGGAATGTGCTAAAAAAAAAAAAAAAATAACGAAGAAGGAATAGGACTATTAACTGATCATAATTGCATGAGGTAATCTTTAAATAATAAAACAAAACCGGTGTGCACATCATATGCTTATTACCACTACTATAATATATACAGTTATCATTATGCAACACTGGAGTTCCCAAATGAATTTCAGATAATAGATGGAAGCGCTGATTGAGCGAAAGGTAAAACCCAGCCTGAGGAACCTGCCTCCAAAGGTATGGTATAATTTTTGCCACCTTGTGCTCTTTTCCTCCTTGCAAACCTATTTGGAAAAAACGACAGCGTCCATAGAATATGTTAAGGCGAGGTGTGTCTACTGACAAATTGAGATTGGTTCATACGAGACCCACACTGGGGAATCCCTCAGTTCCCACAGCGAACTCTCACCTCTCGAGATATCTGACGTAGGACGACGATTGGGAACTACAAGAACTAACGTTTATTTTTAGACGGAAAAGCGAATGGCTCATTTAAACCCGTTCGGCGGCACTGAACACCCACAAGTTCCGATCCTCTGACCCACTGGACAGCCAGTCAGAGGATCTCCCTTTCTGTGTGACGTATGAGGAAGTCGCTCATATTAAATGTTCTGCCTATTTATAGTTCGTTGCACCAACTGGCTGAGGAGTTAAGGACGTTTCACTGACCTATCATTCTTTTCAGAGAATCCCAGCATACGTATTTGTTTGCTTACGGCTCCCTGGTGTCGTAAGCACTCATTGGATTTCGTTACGTCTGATAAATCCCTGGGAAATACGCAACAGTACTGTTATTTATAAACGACTGTGATATCACCTAAGCGATGAATAGATCAAGATAAACGGGGCGCCAGGCAGTCTGTTAGCAGTTTTTCCTGTTAACACTGTAACTGTGTGTAAACATAGTTTATGATTAAGCAGAACATGTTTACGCTCTAACCGATTTAACCGAAGGAATTTGTACCAGCTTACAAATACTTTAAAAAACCTAAATAACACACTTGTATCAAATTAAAACTTCTATAAAATTACAAGACTAGACTAGACTACAGTTTACATCGCTCTACTACCAGGTATACAGTTATCATTGTCCAAATTACATAACATACAGAAAAGTAACATTGATTTCATTACACTTTGGGGAAATCATTTACAACCGTCACCCCATAATCACACAAATATACATGCAATTACACTGATGAACACAACATTAGAATGCTTTGGATACCTGGACATAGTCATAGAAACTAATCACTGAGAACCACGCTAAAGAAGCCACTTTAAAAGATAACACAAACATCCGACAAGTAATTACATTGGACTTAGATAGGGTAAGGGGGCGTGGTTAGCTGAGTGGTAGTGCACTGGACTAATAAGCTGGAGGCCTGAGTTCAAATCCCGAGCAAGTGCTAAAGATTTTTTTCTTCTAGTGTCTTCGTTCATGGGTTGAATTCGGCCTCCCTGACCGTCCTCAGGCCGACCCAGCCTTTAATTAATGACTCTAACAGTCGAAGTGGCCAAGGGGAAAATCAGGCGGCCGAGGCATCGTACTGACCATACTATCTCCCTAGTGTGCCGTATGGTCATGAATCAGATACCTGTATAGTATCTTCCCCTCAGGGCCCTTGTGGCCTGTTACGGGACTGATTTTTTTTTAGATTGGGTAAAACACTGGTTGAGACAAACAACAAATTAACATAAATTAAAAATGAAATCAGCTGTCTTTAAGCAGAAGAGACCAAGTTGTCATAACCAGGCTTAGAACTAATAAGACATTGGTACTTAACTGGCAGATTGCAAAAGAGGAGACAATTTACTCATACCACAAAACTTACACACATTACTCACTCAAGGTAGCCCTCTACACTATATCGCTTTACTTAAAGAACACTAATTTATACACGAAAATCTAGTCAATCTTCATTCCACTTTTCAATTTTAACCGTTTATTTTAAAAATCTGATTTTATTAGACAAAGAATTGTGTTTTATATCTATGTATATAAATTTTATTTAAGTTTAAAGGTAAATTAAAACATTGTTAACGCTATGTGATTGAAGTATCTATGTTATAATTTGTATTAGGGTTCATCGCCATAGATGCGAAGCCCTTAAAATAAATTAAATTGTAATGAGCGACTGAAGTAAACTCAGTAGGCTAGACTGTGACTTCTTGTATCTCCCAAACCAATGTTCACATCCACTGCCTTGTGTCCTGGTTAGTCATTCTGATTCCTCAAGCATTCATACAATATGAACACAATATTTTGCTGTCATTTCAAGTCGACGTCAAGGATACTTAGAAATACTTCCAAAATTTCCTAGGTGGCGAGCCTGTTAGGACAAAATGTTGTAGATACATACAGACGGAAATGTTTTCAATGGATTTAGTATATTAAATGGAAATGTATCGTTTAAAGAAGTGCTTCTGTGCAATATAGCGACAATACCTATGTATATATATATATATATATATATATATATATATATATATATATATACTTGACTCCCGCTGATCGTAACCAATTACGAAACTGCACTGTAGTGTGACTTCGTGCGAATGACAAGACATAGCTTCTTGAATTTTTTTTCTTCGTTTTGTGAAAATGCTGAGATAATATGCTACTTTTCGAAATAATCCTTTTGCGAAAAGCCACAATTTCTACATTCCTTTGGATTTAAATGCAGAAATGCGATTTTCACAAGTGACCTAAACTTTTTTATGATTTTTAATATCAAATAGATAATACAAAAGGTCCATCAACAAAATATAAAATCCTAGTAGGAATTTTAAGAAAACATTCCTACCGGTTTCACATTCAATGAAGCATCTTCAGGGGTACTTATACTACCTAACACTTAATTATACAGCCTAACCGTATAATTAAGTTTTAACTAGTCTTAGTGGCTCTGAAGATACATCAGTTGATGAGACGCCCTTAGTGAAGTTTTAATAAAAATACTAGTAAGTATTTGTGTTTTTATTTTATTGATAAACCTATTTTATATTAAAAATAAATTTGAAAGGATAAAACTATAAAGCATCTTCATTATCGTTAACCATCACTAGATTAAAATGTAACTCTATTTGTTTATTGATAATGTTCCTTTTCTTTTGGTGCATCTACTGCTGAGGTCATTAGCACTATTGATAATGTTATCAGTAGTTGTAGATTCTCCAAGGGTTTTCCCCTAGAGAGCAGAGAAGCACGTAAATATAGGTTGTAGTATTCCTGTAAACGAGAACTAACATGAACATCATCTAATTAACAAGAAGATAATGGATGTTTGTCAACTCATTTGATCATCAAAATATCTTTCTAACATCTTCTCAAATCGTCAGCTATTATCAACTTAAAATTACATAATAGCCATTCATATTACCTGTTGCAATTAAAATTATTTACGAGAAAATAATTTTCTGAACGCAGGTAAGACTCGTCTGAAACTAGGCCGGTAGGACATAACGTCCGTATAGGCCGTACGCTGTTTTTTTTTCGTTTACGTCAAACGATCAAAAGCATATTTACTCTCTCCCTATAAGAAGTAAGATTAGCGTTTAAAATGCCAACCAGAAGTGGCTAACAGAAATGACGACGTGTGAACAAACAGAGGCCGCACAGTGGGGCCAAACCATATTTCGTGTTTCAAAAAAGGCTACAGCCTTTAAATCTTAACCGACTTCAATCCATTATTTTTTTACTGAAAGCTAATAAAATTTAGAACAATTTTGTCTAGCCAGATTTTTTTGTTTTCCCTGTTTTTGAAATTACGTGTAAATAAGTCACGAACTTTTGAAATTGAGCATAAAATAATATTTTATTTTTCATCTAACTTAATATCAGCACTGATATCGTTGAAATTAAACATTCAAATCCTAATTAGAATTGGAAAAAATCAGGCTGATATCTTCTAAAATTAAATTTATCTTAATTCAACAATGAGATTAATTGAGATAATATGATTTGAAATTAGATTTTGATTTTTTCCATGTCTCATCAGGATTTTAATGTTTAATTTCAATGATATCAGTGCTGGTATTAAGTTAGATGAAAAATAAAATATTATCATATGTTCAATTGTAAAAGTTCTTGAATTATTTATAAGAAATTTACTAAACTGGGGTACAAAAAAGAACAATCTGACTAGACAAATTTGTTTTGAATTTTATTAACTTTCATTTTTTTTTTAAAAAAAGGCATTGAAATCGGTTAAGATTTAGAGGCTGCAGCCTTTTTTGAAACACGAAATGTGGTTTGACCCCACTGTGCGCCTACACTCTTAGGCCATGAATAAAGCCGATAGTTCAAATTTATACGTAAGTACCACACGCTCGACTAAGGATTGGTCATTCAAGGCTTACTAGTACCTACTTAATGACGAGACAGAAAAAAGTTTTATGTGAATTTTGTTACGCTAAATTGAGAATGAAACATATATTTACAGCATAAGACGTTGTGACTAGAACATCCCACAAAAACGCGTCTTGTTGACGTTGGCCAATACATGAACTTATAGGTTATAAGAAGGCGCAGAAGACAGTTCAATGAATCTAAATTTATGTTCCATGAATAAGGGCATATTCATTATGGTATAAAGTAAAAATTGATTTTATTTCTCAGCTTAACCCTAAGGTCATTGTTAAGCAACGGCGGGCGTGATCAGTACCTGAATGGGTGGCTGACCCTGAGCTGTTGGCAACCTGTAGATAGCCCGGCATTATAGCTCAATTGTTGATATGCCGTTAAAAACAGAATTCGATTTCTCAGCTCCTAAGGCCAGTTGGACGGAATGTTCGTACACATGTCAAATATTTTTCAGAATCACTAGAAAAGAAATGTGTCCGACTCTCAAGCCATGATTTTTGGCCTGACTCCCATAAGCTTTAGCTGTTTGGCCTTGAGATTCATTGCCGACCGCCGTGAATCCAGGATTAATTCGAAGTAACACCTTGAATCAGATGAACAATAAAATTAGCTTTTAATGAACACTCGTGGATGGACGCTACACCGTAGGGGTTTATTGTTTTATTTATTCCTGTCGTCACGTTCTGCACTATGATTCTCTTTTTATTGGTTGTGACTGAAGGCCTTCATAGCTTCCTTAACTCCGGGCCCTGAGCAGTTTCCAAAGAAGCTCCACTGACATAGGGTAGTATCGGGAATAACAACCTTTGTCTAAAAAGTTGCCTGTCAAAAAGATAGGCTAACTGAATGAGATATTTTAACTTGATATAATTTTAACTCATAGAAAATTTTACTTGATATAATTTTAAATTCAGCAATTAAAACTAATATATCAGTTATTAAAATAACACAATATTTTCTTAATAATGATACCACTAACTGGCCACAGTGAATACACAGGATTTTACCATTGAAATTCTTTTCCCAAAGTAAAAACTTCACTTATAAATTTAATTTTATGAGACGCAATCATTTTCTCAGTCTCAAATTATCTGAATAGTTCAATTTGTATATTTTAGTTATATTTATTGTTGGTTTGACAGAACTACTTACAGATAGCAGTTTTAAAAATTGCAAAATATATTCATTTCTAAAACATATAAAATTATTCTATAACATCTAAAACAACAAGTAGCATGATTCTAGAGACCAATCGGCATTCATAATTTCTCACTTTTGCTTTCATTTCCTTTACTTTAATTTATTTTAGCATAAATATTCTTCAGCGGTGACTAAACTGGGAAAAAACGTTACAAAAAAAAGTGTCTGCTGGCGTTTGCGCTTGCGCAGTGGAGTTCGCACATGCGTAGTGGCGTTCGCTCATGCGCAGTGTCGTTCGCTCATGTGCAGTGTCGTTCGCACATGTGCAGTGTCGTTAACGCATGCGCAGTGGCTTTCGCGCATGCGCAGTGGCGTGGCCATGTACGAAAAAGAAGACTTTATGTTATACAGTACATTACATAGGTTTGTCGGGTGGACCTAAAACATATTTATGTTCCTGAATTTGAGCAGAAGGCTCTAAACGAAATAATTTTTTCATTATATTTTTATTACATACTAAGAACACTTAACTGGATATAATTTTAAAAAGAAGCGTTTCACGCCCATTCCACGTGGACTGTACCGGTTTTTACTATTGAAACTCTTTGTCCAAAATGTACTTAATTTATACATTCAATTTTCTGAAACGGAATAATTTTCTGAAGCCGTAAAGGCTTACAGTATTCTGGAGATATCACTGATTTTTTGAGAACTTATAAGAGATTGACTATATGACTATAAATTCTTGTAAGGTCACGTTAATCCATACCATTGAATGTTAATGTACAGTATTAGGGAGTTTGTTGAGAATTTAATCATTTCTAACATTAATATTTAACTCATTATTTATTTTTTTATTATGACAGTTTTAATACTTAGATAGTTTATTACTAAGTTTGTACATATCGTCGATACCAATGCAAAGTAACGAATGTGAAAAAATGCATCTTTCATTGCCAATCTTTACTAATTTCTCCTGGACTTATGTAAGGCAAATTCTTGAATCTTAGATCACTCTATTAAAGGGAAAGTATTCCACTATCAAAAGGTAAAATCTGCCGAACATTTGACTGTCCAAAAAAAGTTATGATTAAATGCTTTTCCACTCTATTTATATAGAGACGATATTTCATATTTTAGTACATTTATTGTTATTTAGCTTTGTTCGCACGTAGGCTTAAAGAGTAGATCGCCTTGTTTTCTACTCTTAATAAATAAATATTTATTGCCACTTTTTATGTAAAGAGTTTAATAATCTACAGAATTTGTTTAATATTAAGTTGGGCGACTAAACTTTGTTTTTATTTTGTTAAATAAAGTTTTTTCTCTCTGTTTATTTCAATTCATTTGTTTAATTATTTAAAGGCTATGGCGATGTGCCCTACTACAGATTATAAAATAAATATTTAATTTACATAATGTTAACATTATTTCAATTTACATTTAAACTTGAATCAAATACACACACACACACACACACACACACACACACACACACACACACACACACACACACACACACACATATATATATATATATACCAAATACAATTTTTTTAATGAATAAAAAATCAATAAAAATACGTTGGCTATCTATAAATATAATATACATAGACTATTAAAATAAACAATTAAAATGTATATAGTTATAACACGTAAAAAAATCAATTACCAATAATGTTAGCAATAATCTTTTATTAATGTGAATTGGGATAGTGGAATAGAGGAAAATTAAGAGACATATTGGATATTATTTATTCTAGTCAAGTTATTTTTAGAATTTAAGAGCATTTTAATTTACTTGTCCAAGTTCCAAATGTAATTGGATTGCTAGACTAAATATATTATCTGTCATTGAATTAAATCTATCTATTTATCAATGAAAAATAAAAACCTGAATTGGCTTTGTGATTAAAAGTTTTCTCAATTTCTTGTCACATGAAAGGAATTGGTGAAGTTCCGGGATGTGAGGACCTAAAGATGACGTACGCGCGCGTCAAGAGTACGTCAAACTTTCAAGTTCGGTAATTTCTCTGAATCAATCCTCCTACGTCCCTCTACAGTCAATTTTTTTAAGAATGAAATTAGGATCTGATTTGCGTCTACATTTCCCTATTTATGTAAGAGGGGAAAACATACAACTATAATTAAGATCAATAAAAAAGGAATCAATACTGTTACTTTTTGTTGTTGTTTTTTTTTTTGTTTTTTTTTTGTGTTTAACGGCGTATCAACATTAGGGCTATCAACGCCGGGCTGCCTACAGGTTGCCGCCCTTTTCTATAATGCCAACAGCACGTGGTCGGTCACCTATTCAGGTACTGACCACGCCCGACGTTGCTTAACTTCGGTGATCTACGGGAACCGGGGCATTCAACGTGGCTATGGCCGATGGCCAATACTGTTACTATTTCTAAAAATGTTTTCTGCTATTTCCTTTATTATTTTGTTAGTTAATTTACTTAATAGAACTATAAAGAAAAAAAAAACGACTCACAGGAACTGCGTCAACTTAGCGCGATTCCGTTCTTATTCCTAGTCTCATTTGGAAAGATTTAAATAGAAACAGTTATTATTTTCGTTCGACCTTCCTTGAAATGGGTTAATGGCTTTACCTGGCAGGATCCGCCAGCCCCCAGAATCCACTTCTAGAGATACTTAGGAACCGTAAAATTTTCTAGTCGGCACTTCCGGATTGCGTCATGAGGTCAACGCTATAAGCGGGGTTCCTCCCTATGGAGGGAGGGAGGAACTCCGCTTATAAAAGAAAACCCCTATCCTGGGTAGAAAAGGGTGGTAGCCTTTGAGTGGTAGATAACCCGTCCCTAAAATGTGTTTTGTATAAGTGGACGTTACAATTTAAATGAATAAATATTTAAATTTTTTCCAGAGTTAACTCTAACTTCTAATGGACCAAATAGATATTTTTGTTTCATTATATAGATTAAATATTAATTTTCCGAAGTAAATTGAGTCCCCGCACCCATTGAATGTAATCATAATGTAAAACCATCAAGTGAAAACAACTCAACTAAATACGAACCTAATAAAAGTTTTATTAGTTGGCGTTAATGACACCTTAAGGTTTGCATGCATTAAAACACAAATCAAGAAATAAAAAATAGTCAGAAGGACTTTAGATGCCATGAGTCAAGCAATTGTGATATTTCACTACGTTCCGAGTTAATAGCTCTGATTAGAGCGCAAAGTGATCGCGTTTTTATGGTGATTTGACGAGGTAATTTATCGGACCTTGAAAGAAATTGGTTCTATTGAAGCGATTCAAAATGGTTCTGTCCTGAAAATCAGTTGGCTTTGTCATGAGATTTTAATTTGTTTGTCTGATTCAATGAAATGATCATAATGTAATGCATATATATATATATATATATATATATATATATATATATATATATATATATACACACACACACACACACACACACACTGTAGAGATATCTGATTCTTGACCATGTGGCACACACCATGTGTGGTCAGGACTATGCTCAGGCCACCTGATTTTCCTCTTTGCATAAAATAAATTAATTAAAGGCTAGGTGGACCTACGAACGGTCTGGGACTCCGATTACAACCTTTGAACAACGACAATAGAAGATAAAATTTGTTGTGAGCATGAAAGTTTTGAACTCAGGTCCTCCAGCATATTAGGCCAGTGCTCACCCAGCTCGCTCTGTACATAATGTATGTATATATATATATATATATATATATATATATATATATATATGTATATATATACATATGCAGGGTGTCCCGCATTGAGGTGTCATAACTTTAAGGGTTTATTCTGCACCTCATTTGTAGTTCAGGGGCGCTGAAATGAGCGTCATATCTGAACATGTAACAGAGCTACTCAAAAGTTTGTGTATTTTCAAAACTATTGTTTTTTTTAAACTGTGTTTTCGGGATTTTGGATTGATGTATTGTAAATAACGATCAAATTTTATAGAATCTACATTAAATTTCCAATAAGAAACACCCGTTATTGAAATATTACCATGTAAACTAAGAGCTATACTAAAAGTCATATAGCTGTGAATGTTTGATATTATTAAATTCGTAAATTATTCAATCTTTTCTTAATCAGCTATTTGTAGACTTGGAGCTTTTCCTCCGCCTCAAAAGTTGCATTATTTAATAAGATTTAAAATGGTACCTCGTTGTTTTAGAAAAAAGTCTATTTGAATCTATTTTTTTCCTGCTTCAATGTCAAAACAAATAAATGTGCTTTAGTGTGAAAAAGTCATTCTGAACACAATCTTAAATTTCACCCGATTATGGTTATACCCCATCCTACCCACACTACGAACACACCCTTTTAGCACTTTCCTCCGAAGGAAAGTAGCTATTGAGGTTGGACTCATGACGGAATTTTTGAAAAATTTCTTCAAATCTTTATCGATCCTACCTAGTAGACAACGAAAATGACACCCGTTAAAATTTATATATATATATATATATATATATATATATATATATATATATATATATATATATGTCTGTTAACACGATAGCGGCCAGAGTTTTTGTTTTTTCCTCACGAAACTTGGTATATAGCATTAAATTAGCAAACGATTGAACAAGTTCATTAAGCACCAAAGTCGGTCCACCGGAAGGGGGGGGGGGGTTTACCCCGAACCCAAAACACTAATTTGACCATGTCAGCCGTAATATTTGTTATATTTCAATGAAACTTGGTATTCGTTGTGGTAATATAGAGAGAAAAGTGAGATATAAAAATGAACTAAATCGGTTCATTACGAGGGGGGTTTTACTCCGGACCCACAATACCAATTCGCCACTACCAGCCGTGATTTTTGTTATATTTCGACGAAACTCGGTATTCGTAGTGGTAATCTACAGGTAAATATGTGTTGTAAAAATAAACTAAATCGGTTCATTAGAAGGGGGGGGGGTTTACTCCGGACCCAAATGCCTAATATACTCATACCGGTCGTAATTTCTGCTGTATTGAAACGAAACGCGGTATACGTCGTGGGTAACTCATGAGAAAGAAGTGTTGTAAAAATGAGCTGAATCGGTCAATCGGAAAGCGGTGGTTTACTTTGTAATATATTTCAATAGAAAAGCCCGCCAGACGTAGGTTCACAAAGCCGCCGCAAGGAGCGCTTTGAATCTAGATGGACTGTATCCTGTTCCTGCGTTAGATCAAAATACGATAATATGAGGTTTATTGTATGTATTACGTAGTGTAGTAGGTACCATGTGTAAACATAACTCTGGAAGCAAATTAATAATTGATCAGTTACTTATTACAAATTTAAAAGAGAACTATTCATGTTTTTATTTTATTTATGTAGGATATTTTAAGCAAATTGTTCTGGAAAGCAGGCTACACTACCCAAATTCTGAGGAAAGTGCTTAGTTATGCAGCTCCTGCATGACGGACTTTTTGCTCTGATTACGGGTAGGAGGACACTTCGGAATCAAGGGTATCAATTATTATAAATATATTGAATGCATGTATCATATTGTGAGGATCTTATTAGCATAAATATGCTTTAGAGGTGACTAAACTGGAAAAAAACGTTACAAAAAAGTGTCCGCTGCCGTTCGCGCATGAGCAGGTGCGCTCGTTTATGCGCGGTGGAGTTCGCGCCTGGCCAATGGCGTGGGCCATGTACGAAGAAAGAAGACTGTATGTGGCACAAAAAAGTGCCCGCTGGGGATCGCGAATACACATTGGCGTACTCGCATTCGCAGTGGCGTTCGCTCATGCGCTATAGCTATGTACGAAACATGAAAGATGACTGTATGTTATTGAGTACATTACATAGGTTTGTCGGGTGTACCTAAAGCAAATTTATGTTCCTGAATTTGAGCTGAAGGCTCTAAACGAAATAATTTTTTTCATTAAATTTCTGATTTTTATTATATTCTATTTAATAAAATGTCTGCTTATAGGTTAACTGGGTTATTCATTACAATCATTGGAAATTGTATAAAAAAAAAAAGTTTGAAAAAGTTATCTCGTTTTACTAAGAAAAATCTATTTGAATGTACCTATACTAATCTATTCCTACAACCGATGGCTTATAGGTAAACTAGAATCATATTAACATTCTAAGGAAGTGGAAAAATAAGTATAAGTAAAAAACAATATTCTTAGAGTGATATGATGGTCAGCTGTCAGTTGGAAATTACTGTTTATTATAATCTTTATAAAAAAATAAACAAGCCTACTTATCAGTTTGTAAACCTGTTGCAGGAGATACCTTCGTCGATCTGTTCGCTCCCGAGGTCAGGAGGAGTGTCTAATGGGAACTGCACAATATCAAGGTAATTTCCTTCTTGAATCGGAAGCTTTTCATTCTGTTACATAATATTTATTTACCTTTTTTTAACGTTATTTACTTTTATATTCACACAATTTAATGTAACCATGCCATTATAATAATTAGTTTGTTACGAACAAACTTTTAGCACGTTTCCTCCGTCGCTCCATAAGATGGAAACCCGCTTATGACGCTCATAGATCACAAAAATAACAGTGATTACAACTTGAGTCTGTGTGTGTGTGTGTTAACACACACGCACAGACTCAACACAGAAATATATTATATATACATATATATATTTCTGTCAGCGTTTGCGTATTCAGAAACGAATGATTCAGTTGAAAATTGTTCCAGACGTTTGTCATTCACCTATACTAATAAATCATAAGCGAATAAAACTTCGAAAATGTTAGTTTCCTTTGATTCAATTTCCTCAGTTTTTGTATTGATTTTAGAAATATTATTAATTTTCCAGTAAAACAAAGTACTTAAAATGAGAAACAATATTTGGTTGTTAGACATAGATCTTTTTGAGCGGAAGTCGAAGTTGCCGAAAGAGCACTTTCCGCTACTGTAAGTTAATGTCACCTGAAATCCTACTTTTAATCGAAATTTCATTGGTTTAGGCTTTTTAATTTTTCACAAAATATTAACTAAATCTATTCCAGTATTTCTAAATAGGATAAGAACGGAAACGCGCTAAGATGTTGGACTTTTATAAAAGTTTAAATTGACGGAAGTTCAATCAATAAAAATTAAAACACTTTCAGTTACTATTACATAATTTTATTAAAACTGCCCTATCGGTTTCACATCCACTGATGCATCTTCAGGGGCACTTACACATTTTAAAATTTCTTACAAGAAAACACGCTATAATGTGAAGAACATTTCGACTGATGACGAAATTTCATTCAATAAATTCACTAATTGTAGTTGAAACAGTGCTCTCATCGGAACAAATAAGCAGGATTGCCAATACACTTGTTCGGGGTTCCCCGGGTTGATTAAATGGTGCCTGTCATTATTTGTATTTTCCTGAAAGTTTTTTCCCATCTTAATGCATTTATTATTATTGCCTCATACTCAATTTTCCTATTTAACGCATCGAGTATTTCAAAAACAGGTGTCATACACTCAACACCCGCAGGTGCTGATTTCGCTAGGAATAATCTTCAACGAAATCAATAAATACATTCGTGTGAATATATATATATATATATATATATATATATATATATATATATATATATATATACATATGTATGTATGTATATAAAAAAAAAATCAGTCCCGTAACAGGCCACGAGGGCCCTGAGGAGCAGATACTACAGAGGTATCTGATTCCTGACCATACGGCACACTAGGGAGATAGTGTGGTCAGTACTATGCTCCGGCCGCCTGATTTTCCCCTTGGCTGCTTCGACTGCTAGAGTCATTAGCACCCAAGGTACCCATTATTAAATTAATTAAAGGCTGGGTCGTCCTAGGGTCGGCCAGGGAGCCGAATTCAACTAATGAACGAAGACACTAGAAGAAAAAATCTTTAGTGCTTGCTCGGGATTTGAACTCAGGCCTCCAGCTTATTAGTCCAGTGCTCTACCACTGAGCTAACCTCGCCCCCATGTATGTATATACATACAGAAAACATTTTTTCGATTATTCAGAAGACATTATTAAACGTTGAAACTGCCTAAAAGTTGAAGTTTTCTGGGATCGGCCATGCCTTCCTAAAAGTTATTCAATATATATTTCATACACTCTTCTTTCTTTCGAATGCATCATCAAAGTCGATAAATAAACCTTTGATTTTCAATAGCTTAGTTATGCAGGGTGGCCCGAAGGAGTGTTTAAGCTTTATGGCACTTATAGGAAATTTGATTCTGAGCAAAAAGTTTCAAACCAACATGTGTCTGAAAACGCTTACTGGAGCTAAAAAGACCCTGCGAAAACCGCGTTTTTTAGACTCCAAATACCGGTAACATCTCAACGGTGTTAATGAAAAAAGTTTCAAATACATTTTGTATGCCACTAAAATCTTTACATTTTGGTACCTAGGAATCTAATTTTACATCACGGGATGTGGAGATTCGTATGGTCTATTTTTAATTAATGAACGCCAGAAATCGAGAAAGATAAAAAATATTATTTTAATCACTTTTATATAAGCATTATGAAAGAAAGCCTTTTCAAAATTGTGTTTTAATTTTTGCGTTTTTCTCAGAAACGAAGAAAATTTTTAGATTTTTTCATCCTGTATCGATTCCCGAAGTTTTTTCGTTTGTTTTGGTGACACTCTATATTTACTATATGCCTATCCTTACCTTTAAAAGTTTTTTTTTTTTTTTTTTTTTTTTTTTTTTTTAAAGAATATAACAATCTTTTCGTGATACCAGATACACTTAAAAGTTTTGTCGTCAATTTTAACAAGGGCATTTTTCAGTACCTCGTAGATAGGATCAACGATGTTTTCAATTTTTTGTTTTCAAAAATCTTTCATGCTCGAAATATCAAATTATTAATTTTCCTGTACCGGCCGTAATTGTTGTTTACTTGCATCGAAACTGTTCATATAGGTACTAATAAGAAAACACAACTAATAAGGAAAATCTATCTTTGAGGAGTGGGCTTATTTCGGACTGTATGTACACTATAATCAATACCATTTACGTACAATAAGAAGATACCATATATCGATAAAGAGCTAGCCAACCATATTGCCTTAGCATTGCAACACCATCCTCCATAGAGGCGAGAGGACTTCCTAACAAGGTAGGACTTTCATTTATTTTATTTCTTTGACAATTACTTAGTAAACCTTTGTGCAAATATTTATTAAAAACAAAATAATAAAAAGGAAACAATTTTATGAGGTGTCCAAAAATATTGTATTTTAGTTTATCAAGTGCTCCTGAAGAGGTGCGAAAAAGCATGGAACATGACGAGTAAAAATCAACACAAAAATAAAGTTGTTATAAATAAAGTCCGATTCACAGGAACCGCGTCATATTAGCGCGTTTCCAAATTATTCTTACGCCTAGTGTCATTTGGAAAGTCTGGAATAAATATAATTTATATTTATATTTATTTTTTTACATTTTTGGGTAAATGTACCAACTCCAATGAAATCCTAAGAATAGTCAGATTTTAGGTGCCACTAAAGTGTTTAGGTCCTACTTAAATTAACTCCTGCTTATCTGTTTGTCACATTTGTTTTATAAGAATTATAAACATTTTACCGGACTATTAGTCATGTTTCTATTTTTTTTTTTTTTTTTTTTTTTTTTTTTTTGCAATGAGGGGAAAACCTACAAGGCCTTCAGGGTGCTTGCCTCGAGCAAGTCCCCAGTGTGTTGTCCCTCTTGGAACAACTACTTGGCCAATCTTCAAGAGGATACCGCTTTTCCCCTAAAGGGGACCTACTATAGTTTCTTATGTATGTGGGGGAATAGCTCTGTTCCCCTCACTCTTCTTCTTTAGCAAGATCCTGCTTGTGAAAATGGACACAGCGCTCCACTTATCAGGGCTCCCTAGCATTATTCCTGCTAAGGTTTCCGGCGAGAAAGGGCCAATGTCCCTGCTTAGGCCTCTCCGCTCTTCTTCCCACCTGTTACACTGGAAAAATGTGTGGTGAACATCATCATAGGCTGAATCCCCATATTGACATTGCGGGCTATCTGCTTTTCCTAACTTCCAAAGGAAGCCTCGAAAGTTGCCATGGCCGGTAAGGAACTGGGTGATGTGGTAATCCACCTCAACAAACTCCCTGCCTACCCATGCACTCAAGTCCTGGACAATCCGGGCAGTCCACCACCCCCTGGTCTCGGCCTCCCACCGCTTCTGCCAAGCTTTCAAGGTTTCCCTCCTAGCTACTCTCCTATCGAGGATACCATCGTAGACAAGCTTTCTTTCCCTAGCTAGGAGGTCGATCGGTATAACCCCGGCCACCACCAATGGGGCCGGCTCCGAGACTGTCCTGTAGGCCGAAGCTATACGGAGTGCTGCCCTTCTTTGAACTGTCGCTAACTTCTTGCGATGGCATTCCCTCTGTAGGGCACCCGCCCAGACCTCACATCAATAGAGGAGGATCGACTGCACTACCGTCATGAGGACCCGGCGTCTACTGGCCAGACGGCCACCAACATTGGACATAGGCCTGCCAAGGTTGGCGGAGATTCCGGCTGCCTTCTCAGCTGCGAAGGTTATCTGATCTCGGTAGGTAAGCTTGTTATCTAGCCTCAAACCTAGATAACTAAGAGCTCTCTTCGACCGTATGGTCACAGGGCCTACTCGAAAATCGAGAATGGTCTGAATTCTCTGTCCTGTTAGCAAGACGATCTCAGTCTTCTCCATCGCTAAACTTAGCCCGTGATTGTCCATCCAGAAGACCACTCTGCGCATTACTTGATTAAGCCTCATCTGGTGGTCCTTGAGTGTCCTTGCTACGATAACTGCAGCTGTATCATCTGCGTATCCCACGAGGAAACACTCGTTCGGCATCTCTTCATAGAGCAGCTCATCATAAAGTACGTTCCAGAGATCTGGACCTAAAATCGACCCCTGTGCTACACCGGCCGTGACTTCCTTCGAGCAAGGTCCATCCGCCGACTGATATAGAAGCCACCTGCCACTCAAATAGCTTTCCAACAATCTAAGCAGGTACAGTGGTACTGAGAACCTTCTCAACGCCTTGAGTATGTCAGTCCATCTCGCCGAGTTAAACGCATTCCTCACATCTAGTGTTACTAGCATAACTTTTCGACGGGAAGAAGCGTTATCCTGGCGAGTCTCCATGACAATTGAAGTCACCCTGTGGACTGCATCGACATTCGACCGTCCCGCACGAAAGCCATATTTCCTATTAGAGAGCCCTCCAGCTGACTCCAATGCGGCTGCCAGTCTCGGCTTAATAAGTCTTTCAAGAAGCTTTACGGACGAGTCCAGCATACAGAGCGGTCTGTATGCAGACGGGGTCTCAGGGTCACCTTTGCCTTTTGGTATCAGTACCAGGCGCTGGACTTTCCATCTGGCCGGAAATACACCATCAGTGAGGCAATTGGGGACAATCATCAGCGACTAGTTTCAAAATATCTGTAGGAATTCCGTCTGGGCCTGGGGCTTTCTTACTTTTCAAGGAATTTGCAGCTGCTGCTAATTCTTCTTTCTGAAAAAGCACAATCGGTCCATCCTCTTTTTCACATTTATCTTCAGCACGCTTTGGGTGCACTGGGAAGAGACTCTCTACAATAAAATCCATTTTTGGCCCACTTAATACAGGTGTGGCAGCTCGGGTCCCAAGCCTGTTCATTACAAGTTTGTATCATAAGCCCCATGTGTCGTTGTTAATCTGCTGCTTTAGCCGGTCCCAGAAAGTGGCCTTACTCTTGAGGATCGCTATTTTTAGCTTCTTTCTTGCCCTTTTAAATTCTGGAATTAGTTTCTCTAGCTCAGGATCACCCCTCCTTCTTCTTCTGGTGACCCTGCGCCGCAGGGAAACGCATTCTTTCCGGAGTTCAGCAATCTCACTAGTCCACCAATGGACTGCTTTTTTCTGCTTTGAACGGCTCTTTCTTGGCATGGACGTGTCACAAGCCTTCTTAATCAGGTCCATTGACCTATCCGCGATCTCCTCGGCTCCACCACTTGACGTCAGGACTTTGTCCTTACCCCAAGTAATGAAGGATTGGAGGGCTTCTTTATCGAGCTGGGAGACTCTCCAGCCAGGGCAGCGAGTAGAAGTTGTCAAACGGTGTGCTGGTCTAGAATCCGCTATTCGAAAAGAAATATACTGGTGATCAGAACCAGTAAATTCCTCAATTACTCTCCAGCCAACGATCCTTTGTAGAGCGCGTTCCGAAACGAACGTGACATCCGGAATGGTCTCTCTATACCCTGGTCTCCGAAAGGTTGTTGATTTACCAACGTTAGCAACCTGAAGGCCCGTTCTCGCTGCCATCTCCAGGAGGCTTCGTCCCCTCGGATCAGAATATGGCATTCCCCATTCTGCCGTTCTGGCGTTAAAATCTCCACCGACAACTATTAACCCTGTCATACCAGATAGCTCTTCTTCAAGCGCGTCCAACTTATTTTGGAACTCAGCAATAGGCTCATTCGGGGTAAGATAACAACTAACTAAAGTTAGTGATCCACAACACACCCAAACGAAACCACGGCCAGAACCATTCCTGTTCACGACAATGGTACTAGCAGGCACCCAGATAGCCGCCGTGCTCAATTGGTCGGAGTACCAATTAGGGATTTTCCGGTTTCGGTACTGCTCACTTATTAGTAGCAGATCTATCTTCATCTCCATAACAAGTTGGGAGAGAAGATTGTCAGCCACTAAACTCCGATGGAGGTTTGCCTGGAGGACTCTTATGGTGAGCTAGCCTTCATAGCCCTTTCCAGAGCATCCCTAAAAATTGGGCAAGCCATAGAGCCTGGGAAATGCTGAGCATCCGCCTCCCCATTACTAACGCAGAGGAAACACTTAGGATTTTGAATTTTGCATTCGCTCCTCTTGTGGCCCTTCTCGCCGCACCGATTGCATAGCCCTTCCAATCTCCTATCTGGTCCTTTGCAGTTCCCCTGTACATGACCATAACTAAAGCATCTAAAACATTTAGTAACTTCCGTGCGCCTACGAACTCTACAGTTTATCCAACCTATTTTAACGCGAGCAGTTTTCAGGACTTCGGAGGCCAATTTTTCGCTAATGCGCGCAAGAGCCATACGTTGCTCACGGCGGTTCGGCCAAGCTATCGTAATGCCGACATCTTCAACGGAACCTCCGGCAGCCTTTGCCAGAGCTATCTTCCTCCTCAATAGTGAAACTGTCCAAGTCTCTTATCTCGAGGTAGGCCATTGGCACAAGACCTTGCACAGTGGCCGTCTCTCCGAGCACAGATTTCAAGGCATCCTCAAAGGCACATTTATTTTCTGACTGTCCTAGTTCTAATATCACCGCACCGGCACGGGTCTGGCGTACAGCTCTTACCTCCGTGCCTGACTCATCAGGGTTAACACTTGTGCGAATGGACTTCAGGAGGTCCGCGTATGTTTTTCCATCGGTTGACTTTATAAGAATGGCCTCATTTTGGGGTTTCTTTTTCTTCTGCCGTTTCTTATTTGCCAAATTCTCTGGAGCTGCCTTTCGGCTCTTTTCCTCTTTTCTTCTGTCTTGTAGCTCCTTCCGCCTCTGCTTACGTAGGTTTTTACGGGCTTATCATCAAGGTAGTTCTCGGCTTCCTGCACAAGGGGACTTCTCGTCAAAAGAGGAGATGTCATTACCGCTCTTTCCGTTGTTCCTTCGGCATTCAATGGAGTCTGCCGGGATGTCCGCGCCCGCTTTCTTGCCTGACTTTGCTGTGGAGGGGATTCGGTATGACTGGAAATAACTTGGTCCACGATTTGCCTCTCCCTTGTTACTGCGTTTTCTCGTGACCTCCTTTGAAATTTAATCGCATCGAGGCACTCCTCAATCTTTCGAACGTTTCCTGTCACAACTCCGCTAATACTTTTTTGGGTCTTAAATATGTTGCCCATTTCCTCAAGCATCTTCTTTATTTCTTCCAGATTATGGCTTTCGTCTCTTTCAGCTGCATCAATCTGCTGCAAAAGAGAAAGAAGCTCTGACTGGGTTTCTTTCTGTCTTGAATTTAGTTTTTCTGCTTTTCCATTCCTGTTTACAGGCTGTGGTGTTCCCACATTTGTCAAGCCTGTTGGGGATCTCTCAATCCTGGGCTTCCGTAAGAAAGCATCAGGTGTGCACTTCTTTTCTTCTACCTTTTTTGTATTTTTTGTTGACGCCATACACTTGTTTACCAGCGCATCGTGCAGCAAGGAGCGGGCCAGATTAACCAGGAGCGGGTATACCCTCGGGGACATATCCCCTACCCCAGTTCCCTGAGGCCTGGCCTCCGTTTTCCCAGTTCCGCTAATACAGACGAACCGGGACTCGCTCGAAGCACTGCAGGTTCCGATCCCTGCAGCCATGGTGCACTCCCTGATCAGGGCCCGAAGTGGCTGGTTCCTGGCGAATTCCAACGGCCGATACATCGGAAGAGCGAGGCTCAATTCAGCCCTCCTAGACACAGATACACCTGTGACAGAGGCAAGGCACTCCCAGTACGTTCGCTGGACCGTCAATCATAACCTTTTAGTCGCCTTTTACGACAGGCAGGTTCTACCCCGGGTGATTTCTATCCCGCGACCCGGTCGGGCTAGACATGTTTGTATAAACAGAACTCAACTTATATAACAAAATATAAACCTTAAATTAACCCGGATTTACATAATTCCTTTTTTTTGTTTTTTTTTGTTATTATTTTTAAATTGATCCTCTTATTTTTGTAATGTTGTTATAATTCATCATTTTGTTTTCATAACTATGCATGTATGGCATTAGCGTGCCATATATATATATATATATATATATATATATATGCCAGTAAGCAATTACTTCAGTATATTTAGATACCCAAATTAGTTTATTTAATTCTTGTTGCAGTTGTTTTTTTTTCATATTATTTTTTTTTAAATTTAGTTTTTGAAATTCTTTTTTTTTTTATTTTGGTTTTTTTTTACTAGACTGAGAACACTTCCTTCATTATGAGCTCATCGCAAAAATTGCGAAGCTCAAAATGAAATAAATAAATAAAATAATAAACAGAGATGTTTTCAGCATAACGGTTTTAGGGAATAATTATGTAAATTTTAGTTACTGGATCATACCATCCGTTGTCCCGTTGATTTGAAACATTTGATAGTTTTATACAATTTATAGTGTATTCCGTATGTCTTTAATAAAAAAACAATAAAAACTTTTAGCTCAAAAGTTAGAAATAAAAAAAATACTCAAAACCTAAGTAACAGTGACATTTTTTTTTTATTTAAAAAAAGTCTAAAATATGAAATATCTTAATTAAAACACCTTGGTATGATGAAATCGTTTTGAAGAAAAAAGGATATTAAAGGACAATTAAATATCTTGATAACGGGTAACTTTTGGATAAGGCAAGATGAGCTGGTTTTTTTTTTTTTTTTTTTTTTTTTTTTTTTTTTTTCTAAAACTATGACCTCGTAACGTATTTGGGCCGACGTACCAACAACCCTGTATGTTTGTCAGTCGCGCGCACACTCTTCAACTCCTATAAATTCCATGAGAAACGACCGTTCGTATGGAAACTCGCTATTTGCGGTGAAAGTGCAATTGCCTCGCTATCCCCTACTAGGAGTTCTTCAACTGTGAAAAGCTGTTTCCTTTTGTTAATTATAGCTCCTGGGCAAATTAACTGTATCTAGCTTGTATCTCTACGGCCTTCGTCGCCCGCTGACGTCAGCGAGAATCTCGTTCTCGTCTCGGCCAACTAACTGTCGGCAACAACGATTTTATTTAAGTTGACAACTTTTTTTTTTAATTACTCTGTTCGTGAGTTAACAATATGTTATTGTTATTAACAAAGAATTTTAGGACGGGTTATCTATAGATTACCACCCTTTTTTAACCAGGATAGGGCTGATCCGTTTTCTTTTTTCCAAAGAAAAGCCACCACCCTTAGTTGGAATCGAACCCACGATCCTTGGTACGGAGTGTTAAGTGTTCACGCCTTAACAAGCATAGCCACCGGGCCTCAAATAGTATATACATATGTAAATATATGAGCATATTAAGCATATTTACACAACAGTTAATAACTCAAATAGTTCGTTTATTTAAAGTTGCGAATCTCACCGTAAATAAATCAATAATTTTATAGGCGACCATTAAATTTGGTCTTTTTATTATTGTATATTTTCTCTTTTTTTCATTTTTTTCTTGTATTGTATAAGTGTTGATAATTTCGGTTGTTTAATTGTTTATTTAAATGTTTTATTTTTTGATGTTATAGAGCTTTTATTTTGTTTGCATCCTACATGTTTATAGAGGAAATATTTATTTTATTTTATTTTTTCTAAAATCCCTTCTTAGAACAGCATATGTCTAGAACGATGTGAGATAGAAATGTGTGGTTGGTGGTGTTGAACTACATTTTCTGTCTTTTTTAACCCCCTGGAGTATTGTGTTTAACTTGCGATACACATATACATATATGTCATAAGGACGCCCGCTGGTCGTTGGGTGTTAAGGTGGATTCGATAGGATAATATATATTCTTCCGAAAAAATAATCGCCATCAGCCTTATCCGGGCTGTAAAAGGGTGGAGATAACTAGTTCCAAAAATCTGTATTATGTATAAGCGGAGATTACAATTTATATGCAAAAAATATGATAATGTTATAAGATGCCTGAGTAAAGGATAGCATAATAATCTTCTGAAGTTATCCTCGACATCCGCTGGGATGTACATATTTCTGACCGGTATTCCGAGTTGAAATGGCTATTTCCATCAGATCGGTGACAATACTCCTTATGGTGCACTGGAACCGATCAGATCCGACCCCATATCCACCGAATGTCGGAAGGGAAACAAACACTAGCTTCTCAACGGTGGGGCCTACATTGGTCCTGACCCAATCAGATTCGACAACTCCCGATTTCCGGCTGTTCAAATATGTTTGTTTCTAGACCGATATCTGAAAACCTACGCTTCACAAACTGAGTAAAAGAGTTAAAACGAATTAACTTATAGAACTGATAATCTTAATTATGAATGAGCCTTGCCTGTGAGATCAGCGGAATAGATCACAAGCGAGAGGTTAAAACGTTTTTTTATGCAATTAACGTTTATGTATCGTAAAAATCCCTGTTTTGAAACATCTGAACTTTTTTATAAGTGATGACTTTTATTCATTTCGAGTAATTATTCTTTGGTAATAATTTTATTCATATTAATAATATATACTTACTCCTTAATAGGTACTGATTGATAATTATAATTAATTATATAGCTTTCAAATCAGAAACTTTATTTCTGAAATATGAATACTAATGCTTTTTTTTATCGTGGTGTAATAGTTAATTTTTCTTTGGGACTGTTACACTTCCGAAAGTTTGATTGGCCTCAACTTCTCCAACAAGGCAATCAAAGATTTCTATGCTCATTCGGTGGTATTCTTTAAATTAATCATTAATTTTCACTTCACGACTAGTTTATTACTGACGAGCTGTGACTAGATCGGATCGGACCATTGTAGGAACTCAAATCGGCCTGCGTCGGTGAACCGATTACGGATCGGGAGAAGTACGGGTCCAATGTTGGTGCAGCCTTAGGGTCCTATCTTTACCAGACCATTACTACCAAATCCCCTTTTCTACATCTACAACCTCCACCAGCTTAAATACTCTGGCCAATCCCGTGGTACCCCTTCCCGTCCCTCCGACCTCTGCCCTCCTTACACGCATTCCTCAATAACAATCGTGTCGAAGTTCTTGGAGGAAATCCTTTTGGCTCAAAGATTGGAAAGCTGGTTCTAAAACGACATTCCTACAGCCCACCAACGGGAAGGCAGACAGAAATTTGTTGGACACCAACTATCCATGACGTTGGATAGGACGTGGTGGGCCGGTATCTTACCGGCTCGATCTTCAGACCTCACGCCCTTGTATATCTTCGCATAGGGACACATTAACGATTTGGTCTACAGGGAGCCCATTGACTCAAGGGAGTACCTCATCCCCCGCATCAGATGGGTCTGGGAACAGATTACAGCAGAGCAATGCACAAATGCCATCCAGTTTGTGAATGTGTGATGTGATGCCTGTATTCCTGCCAAACCTTAGAACAGTATTTAAATTGATTATTAGGAATTATTAGACAAATAAATTGTTATTTTATAATTATGTATGCAGCCCAGAGTTAAATTTCAAGCGCTTTAAGAATTAAATTAAAATTTATTTTAATTGAGAATAAGGTCTACTTAAAAATCGTTTTGTATCTTATAAATTATGTTGAACGTGCAGCTTTACATGGCAAAAGTTTATTTTTTCGACCATTAAGATATTTTTTGTCGTTTATGGGGGGGGGGGGGGGGGGGAGGAAGTTGGGTAGAGGGGGTGGGGATAGAACATTAATGATTTTTACATAGGCCTTATGCAATACTGCCGTTATTATTTTTTAGTTTTTTGAGCTGTTCTCGGAAACAAAGCAAAAACGAGGTATATGCCAAAAAACTTTTTTTCTTTTTTATTTATCCTGCATCGTTTCTCGAAGCCTAGTGTTTTTTTTTTGCGGGGGCACTCTGTATACATAAAAGTCCGTCACGCAGGAGCTGCATAACTAAGCACTTTCCTCAGAATTTGGGTAGTGTAGATTGCTTTCCAGAACAATTTGCTTAAAATATCCTACATAAATAATATAAAAACATGAATAGTTCTCTTTTAAATTTGTAATGAGTAACTGATCAATTAATAATTTGCTTCCAGAGTTATGTTTACACATGGTACCTATTACACTACGTAATAAATACAAAAAAACCTCATATTATCGTATTTTGATCTAACGCAGGAACAGGATACAGTCACTCTAGTGGTAGAAAGCGCTCCTTGCGGCGGCTTTGTGAACCTACGTCTGACGGGCTTTTCTATTGAAATATATTGCAAATTAAACCCCCGCTTTCCGATTGACCGATTCAGCTTATTTTTACACTTCTTTCTCATGAGTTACCCACGATGTATACCGCGTTTCGTTACAATACAGCAGAAATTACGACCGGTATGAGTATATTAAGAATTTGGGTCAAGAGTAAACCCCCCCTTCTAATGAACCGATTTAGTTTATTTTTACAACACATATTTACCTGTAGATTACCACTACGAATACCGAGTTTCGTCGAAATATACCAAAAATCACGGCTGGTAGTGGCGAATTGGTATTGTGGGTCCGGAGTAAACCCCCCCCCCCCCTCCTAATGAACCGATTTAGTTTATTTTTACAACACATATTTACCTGTAGATTACCACTACGAATACCGAGTTTCGTCGAAATATACCAAAAATCACGGCTGGTAGTGGCGAATTGGTATTGTGGGTCCGGAGTAACCCCCCCCCCCCTTCTAATGAACCGATTTAGTTCATTTTTATATCTCACTTTTCTAGCTCTATTACGCTGGAACAGCAACATTGTAACCCCAACTTCTAACATACTCGGTAATTTGTTGCTGATTTGTTACACTATTTTCAAATTTGTTGCTTCGGCCGTTTCCGAGAAAACGTGGCTGTGCTAGCGTAATATTACGGCAGCACAGCCACCCCCGTAACTTTTGATCTAATTGTCTGACGAAATTCAGAATGGTACCAGAATTTGTTGCTAATTTGTTGCTCTAGAATGACACCAATCACGAATTTGTCGCTCCAGCCGTTTCCGAGAAAACGTGGCTGTGCTACCGTAATATTACGCCAGCACAGCCACCCCCGTAACTTTTGATCTAATTGTCTCACGAAATTTAGATTGGTACCAGAATTTGTTGCTAATTTGTTGCTCTAGAATGACACCAATCACGAATTTGTCGCTCCAGCCGTTTCCGTGAAAACGTGGCTGTGCTAGCGTAATATTACGCCAGCCCAGCCACCCCCGTAAATTTTGATTTAATTATCCGACGAAATTTTGACTGGTGCCATAATTTGTTGCTCTGGATTGAGAACAATCACGAATTTAGTGCTCCAGTCGTTTCCAAAAATCGTTGCTACAATAGCCTCAAGATACTACATAAGTTTTTTTTTTTTTTTTTTTTTTTTTTTTTAATATCCTTCACCTACGTAGAACTGATGAAAAATTGATATCTTACAAATGAAGGTCCCTAGGTATTTGCCTACACGTTTGCGGATTAAACTATAAAACGCGACGGATTAACCTTTTAAAATTCAAACTAACGCAAAACTGATGTTTCTACCATTTTTTACGTTCAAACATACATCGAAAAGGTATTTTTCTGATATTATTTTACGACCTGCGTATTATTATGATGTGTCTTTTAGCACTTTTATAAGGAACGTTTTAATTAAGATTCTTCTCGTGAAAGACGTTTTTAAAAAGTTCAAATCTGCATCGATCCTTTCTATCAGATAATAAAAATAAACCCGGTCCGATTAATTTTTTTTTTTTTCACACATCTGTCTCTTTATGCAGGGTGTCCCGTATTGAGATGTCATAACTTTAGGGGTTTATTCTGCACCTCATTTGTAGTTCAGAGGAGCAGAAATGAACGTTCTATCTGAACATTTTGTCTATCTTAAAAAAAAAAAAAAAAACAAAAAAAAACACGGATTTCTGGTTATCTTATCGTAAATAAAAACCACATTTTTAGGATTTACATTATATTTCCCTAATAAGAAACACCCGTTAGTGAAATATTGACTTGTAAATTAGAAGCTATACTAAGAGCCATATAGATGTGAACTATTGATTTTAGTGTTTTCTTCAATTATTTAATATTTTCTTGATCAGCTATTTGTAGACTTACAGGTTTTATTTACGTCTTAAAGGTTGTCTTATTTAATAAGCTTAAATGTGCTATCTCGTTGTTTCAGAAAAAAAGTTATTTGAATCTAATGTTTACTGATTCGTAAGTCAAAACCAGTAAATGTGCTTTAGCGTGAAGGAGCCATTCTAAGCACATTCTCTAATTTTACACGATAATTGTGGTGTCTCATCCTTCCCACACTACGTTTACACGTTTTGCTCTGATTAAGGGTGGAGAAATATGATAGAAGAACATATTGAAAATAATTACAATATTTATTTTTTTTTATTTTTTTACGGCGCATCTACAACTTAGCCATTAGCGCCGAGTTACAATACAATAATTATTCTAAACATAATTGAACTCATCAATAGGATCCATAAGCAGCGCCAGCTCATGAAGACCCAGAGACAAGACGTCCTCCGTATAGCCCTGGATTCTGATAGTCGTCGAGCTTATATTTGTAGGCAACAGAAAGGAGGAAATTTTGAAAATCCTAATTTACATGGCAATATTTCAAGAACGGGTGTTTCTAATCGGAAATTTAATGTAGATTTTAGAATCATATTTAGATTTGTCCAAAAAAACAAAACAATCGACGTCGGTCGATATATATATATATATATATATATATATATATATATATTGTTAATATACAAATGCAAGTGGTATGGTATTTATTGCATGAGACTTGCAGACAAAAATAAACTCCCTTCTTGCAGGGTTACTGTAAGGAGGAAACAAATATATATATATATATATATATATATATATATATATATATATATATATATATATATATATATATATAAGCATGGACTACTGTATGACGAAGCAGAATGGGATTTATGCGAAATAGCACCCAATCGACCGTTAATTCTCCCCAGCGAAGAAGTCTAAAAAATAATATATAAATATATATATATATATATATATATATATATATATATATATATATATATATATATATATATATATATATATACCATATATACACAGGTCTGTTATACATGAGGTAATGTAAATACCTAATATGAAGATAGGTAGTTGAAGTATGCAAATCCCTGAATGTATGAATTCCCTTACCAGCTTTGAAACTAAACCTCCGGGTATCATTTGCTTTTCTGTCCGACCAACTCGGACGGAGCCTACTGTAGCTTTGTTTGTAAAAAAATAAGCAATGTTTAAGAAAACAGAAAAAGTATAATACCTCCCTTCCTGAGATTCGAACCATACTTTATATAAACTTCCCTGTTCCTTTTGAAGTGTACAAATCCATTCTCAAAATTTGATTACACATTTACGGGACATCCCTTAATATTTTTCTCGTATACGTAACTCAAAATGTATCCGAAATTTAAACATCTTTGTTTAGGTGAATTTCAAAGTTGTAGAAAATATTTAAATTAAATCCCATGATTCTAAGTACCCACCAAAGAAATGAGTTACAGAAACATTTGTTCCACTTTTCTCAAAAACGGTTACAGATATTGTCTTAAAAATGGTTTCATTCGTTTTCTATTTTAAGAATCCTATTAAACGAGTAAGTACCTGCAAGAAAATGAGCTCAAAAATGTAAGCATTGCGATTTATTTCGCGCGAATTTCGCTTGAAAAAAAGCTTTCCCTTCACTAAATTTCCCTTATCAATAATAATAATAATAATAGCCGAGGAATCATTGGGTTAATCTCCAGACCACTTTCGTTGAATATTCTGATAGCGACATTTATTACTCCAACTACAGAATCCACATCTGGAGAAGTAACGACTTGATCATCCGCAAAATCAGTAAACAAATTTTAACAATTCTTATATTATTTATGCAGCACTTATTCATATTTTAATTAAATAAATATAAAGGCTGTGATTTTTATTTATTTATAAGTCATTCATAGATTATTACTAGGGACCGGAGTTTTAGGATAAAATAAGCACCCAGTTAGGTTTTTGCAACAGGCATAAGAGGTCTTTTTAGGTTTTTATTTAAAATTGCGTTTTAGGTTTTTTAGGGGATAAAAATGTTTTCAATAGGTAGGTTCAAAAAATAGGCCTTTTTAGGTTTTTATTTAAAAATCCATTTTAGGTTTTTTTAGGTGATAAATTTGTTTCAATAGGTACGAAGAATAAGTTTAACCTATTATATTATTATCATTAATAATTTGGTTAATTTATAATTCATCAATAAATATGTATATATAGTGACATAAAAATAAACAATAAATAACATTCGAAACGAAAAAAAAAAAGATGAGCAAATAAAAATGATGAAATATAAGTTATTATTTTAAAGAAAAGAATAAGTAGGCCAAATATTCAACAAAATATTTATTTAAAAAAACAAAGTGAATGAAATTTATTTAAATAAAATACATTTTATAAATAAAACGATGTTTAAAAAAAGAAAGAAAAATAAATTAAATTATACAATAAAACATACATTAATAAAAAACGTAAATAAGAACATAAAACAAAACAATTATTTAAGGGAGATTTTTAAGTTTCTCTGCTAAAGAGTTCCAACTTCGAAAGAACATCAGGAAGAATTTCACTGCCTATAGAAGGGTATTTAACTAAGTTAAAAATGAAATAATTAAATCTTGTAAAAATTTAGAAGGGAAAATATGAAACTAAAATAGGTATTACCCCTTGTTACAGTAAACTATCATATAGGTGCCTAGGCTTCGACGGCGAAATTCTTCCTGTTGTCTTAGAGAACAGTCTTAAAAGCGGAAAAAGATAAAGATACACCCGTTTACGTCACAAGACGTCATAGGGGAGTATTTCATAGCATCTTTTAGCTCCAGTGTTGACCATTCCAATTTTCCAATGAGATTAGGAAGATCTAAGAAATGTGCTCTTAGGAATGCGAATGCAGCATGGATCTCGTTGTTCTGGAGGAGCATCGAAGCTTTAGAAATGGCAGCTGCTTCATTCATATCCAAAGCGTCAACAATTGTTATTATTTTTTCCTCAGCGCGTTAAAATGGGGCTCTGGGGGAAGCGATACTCCTAGTAAAATTTCCCTTATGGAGGAAATTAGTTCATAGAATTGTATCTTCTATTTTAAAGATTAGGTCTGTCTAGGTCATTCCATCATTATTTAGGTGATTTTAGGTGATATCATCCTGACTAGGTTTTTTTAGGTACTTCCAAATTTGCATGAATGATAGTACAAGACGCAAATCGTATAAAAAACCTATCATTATCATGTTTAGGAGAACGGAAAAAATAGGTGAAAACCTAAGAATCCGGTCCCTAATTATAACAGAGAAATGTATGTAATTGTTTCTATTCTAGTAACGTTGACAATGTTAGTTAACGTATTGAGTCTGCGAGAGGTGTTGTTACGAGGTATGTAAACAAAGCATCACGTGGACAAGCTAAGAGAGTTAAGAATGAGGGAGGAAGCGGTGAATTTCCTGTAGCTACTAGGTATTGTCAGATTCCTGTAAAGGCTGATTCTTATAATCTCCCGTTCTCCGGTATGTCACTGTTTAGATGTTTGTTACTTAAAATATAAAAATAAATGTTTTTATTCCAATCTTTACAGATGACACTAGGGGTAAGAACGGAACCGGGCTAAGATGACGCAGTTCCTGCGAGTTGGACTTTTTTTAGTTTCCTTGTCAATGTTTTCATAGCAGTAATAAGGGGGAAAAGATTTGTACTAAAAGTTATTAAAAAAATAGAAAACAACTTTTTACAAATACAATTTTTTTTAAATGCGCTTAAAAACTTTAACTTTCAAAAATGTCATATAATTTTTCACATTATTATAAAAAGGTAATGGTTAATTTATTAGAAAAATCAGTCGCACGTTTGGTAATAATACAAAAAGTTGAATAAAACTTTAAGTAAAGAGAAATCAAATACATTTTAAATCTCTATTTCAGTTTCAAAATCTTAAATCATCAATATAAATTAATGAGAGGTTGTAAAAAATAACGTTTTCGATGTATTTTTGAACGTAGAAATTGATTTTTTTAGTTTTGTGTAATTTTGATTTTTAAGAGTTTCATCCGTAAAAAAATGAATAAAAAAAAAACAAAAAACGTTAAATAGTTTATTTCGCCTGACCGGATCCGAACACCTAGAGCCTTCAGTTGTAAGATTTTCAAATTGTTCATCACTTATACGTAGGTGAGGGATTTTTTTTTTTTTTTTTAAAGCTACTTTAACATGGATTGCACTTTCCATAAAGCATTTATTTTTGTCTGTTACATTGTTATGTTGTTATGAAGCACATTCATAAATTCAACAATGTTATCAGCACAATTTGTTCGCATTCTGGATGCTTTTCAGTTCTATATACACAAAGCTACAATAAAACATTTAAGGTATAACTGCTATTTGTGTAAAAAAGGTACGTGGTAGAAAAAAAAACAAAAAACGATTACAGTTTTGGAATAAGCACACCAAATTTAGTACGTTAGACCTATTTTGAAATAATAGTGATTGGGCTCAATCTAGAGCAACATATTAGCAACAAATTATGATACCAGTCTGAAATTCGTGAGACAATTAGATCAAAAGTTACGGGGGTGGCTGTGCTGGCGAAATATTACGATAGCACAGCCACGTTTTCTCGGAAACGGCTGGAGCGACAAATTCGTGATTGGTGTCAATCTAGAGCAACAAATTAGCAACAAATTCTGGTACCAATCTGAATTTCGTCAGATAATTAGATCAAAAGTTACGGGGGTGGCTGTGCTGGCGTAATATTACGCTAGCAAAGCCACGTTTTCTCGGAAACGGCTGGAGCGACAAATTCGTGGTTGGTGTCATTATAGAGCAACGAATTAGCAACAAATTCTGGTACCAATCTGAATTTCGTGAGACAATTAGATCAAAAGCTACGGGGGTGGCTGTGCTGGCGTAATATTACGCTAGCACAGCCACGTTTTCTCGGAAACGGCTGGAGCGACAAATTCGTGATTGGTGTCATTCTAGAGCAACAAATTATGGCACCAGTCTGAATTTAGTCAGACAATTAGATCAAAAGTTACGAGGGTGGCTGTGCTGGCGTAATATTACGGTAGCACAGTCACGTTTTCTCGGAAACGGCCGGAGCAACAAATTTGAAAATAGTGTAACAAATTAGCAACAAATTACTGAGTATGTTAGAAGTTGGGGTTGCAATGTTGCTGTTCCAGCGTAATAGGGCTCACTTTTACTCTCTATATTGCCACTACGAATACCAAGTTTCGTTGAAATATAACAAATATTACGGCTGACATAGTCAAATTAGTGTTTTGGGTTCGGGGTAAACCCCCCCTTCCGGTGGACCGACTTTGGTGGTTAACGAACTCGTTCAATCGTTTGCTAATTGAATGCTATATACCAAGTTTCGTGACGGAAAAACAAAAACTCTGGCCGCTATCGTGTTAACAGACATATATATATATATATATATATATATATATATATATATATATATATATATATATATGTATACATATATGTATATATATATAGATATATGTATATATATGTATATATATATATAGATATATATATATATACATATATATATATATATATATATATATATATATATATATAGATAGATAGATATAAGTATATATGTATATAAATATATATATATGCATATATATATATATATATATATATATATATATATATATATAAATTTTAACGGTTTTTTTTTTTCAAATTTTTCAAAAATTCCGTCATGAGTCCAACCTCAATAGCTACTTTCCTTCGGAGGAAAGTGCTAAAAAGGGATAAAAACAATTTAATGAATATAATATTATCAATAGAACAACAGTGTGAAGAGTACAGTTTCTTATATCGCCGCTACAAATGCAAAGTATCGAATGTGAAAATTACCACTTTTCAGAGTGGATAATAGTCATAACTTTTTTTGGGAGTCAAATATTCGGCAGATTTTACCTTTTGATAGTGGAATACTTTCCCTTTAATAGAGTGATATAAGATTCAAGAATTTGGCGTACATAAGTCCAGTAGAAATTAGTAAAGATTGACAATGAAAGATGCATTTTTTCACATTCGTTACTTTGCATTTGTATCGACGATATCAAGACTAGATAATGAAAACTGAAATCTAATCAAAAAGTTAAATATCGGACAATGATAACCTTTTAGTTTTTTGCCTTAATAGAATTTATGAAACAAACAAACTAAGGGTCGTAATTTTTGCTATTTTTCAACGAAACTTGCCAACTCAAAGTTAATAATACACCTCAATAGTATTATGAAAATAAGCAAAATTGATCCACAAAACCAAAACTCAAATTAACAATTGCCTCAGATGTTTGGTAGAATTTTGTCGTCAATAATCGTTTAATGGAGAGTTACACCGTGACCAATTAAAAATTATAACACGTTTCGTTGTATGTGCAATCAAATATTTCTAATATAACACGTTATTTGGGCAGGAGAAAATTGTCGCCTGTTGAAGTGGTAAAATGTTCCAACTCTGATTGATTTTGGCCCAAAATGAGATAGTCTAACCTCTTTTGTCCTCCAAAACACCTTCGATAGTGCTGCCAGAGTGAAGATTCGCTTTTTCCGCTTTTGATTTGCTATTGACAATTATAGCAACAGACCAGTGTCTTATTCCATTCAGAAAGGGCAAAGCAGTAAAGGAAGTCAAACCTTTTTGTAGGTGCTTGTGCGTACAAAAACTCGCTTCAAGGAAATTTTCGACAAACATTACCTAAGAATTGTCGATTTCCAGATGATCTCTATATCGTCACAATGAATGGAACAACGAAAATATTTTTTACTATGAAACATTATTAAATTAAACTTATACGAAAAAGAGGAGTGTATGTTGTACAGTACCTTACATAGGTTTGTCGGGTGGACCTAAAGCATATTTATGTTCCTGAATTTGAGCAGCAGGCGTTAAACGAAATTAATTTTTTATTATTCCGACTCTCATAATTTATATTATTATATTGGTGGGGGGTCTCAGATTACTGGAGGAGATTTTTACGGGGAGATGTTTCCAACCAGTAAAAATTATTATTTTTATATATAAGTACTATTTATTTATTTAGCAATTTTGGGGCATTTAAAAACTTTCCTATGATTCGAATAGTGTCGAGTATTACTGCTTGCTGAGACGATATTATCAGTTCGTCTGACAATTTCAGATATTTGGTGGCACTAATTGTTACAGAAATCAATTAACACCATGGCCAAGTCTTGATATTTTCGCAGCTTTTCGGCATATGCTTTCCGGATATTCTCATCATTCGGCACCGAGATATCAATTATATCAGCGGACTTAATTCATTTTATTAATTAACATATTTTGTTTATATCATTTTTTGAGACACTAATAATTGAAGTGCAGGATGACACTAATACCGAACATGGCCATCACCAATGATGTTATTTGAGTGCTGACAGCTGGTTCTCTTCCCTCAATTTTTTTATTTTCATTTTTTATTTTTTTATTTACTTTGTTTTAAATACGCTGTTTTTGTCGCATTGTGTTGAGCAGAAATATAAAATGGAAAAAACAGTTAAATAAAAATTTTAAACTACAATATATGTACCTTTTTACATATACATGTATATGATAAATGTCACAGTGTTTCCAAGGCATAGAATATATATGTTTCAATAAAAAATAAATATATATTGTGTGTATTGTACAAATATACAGTTAGGTTTAATAAATAGAAATGTATATACAAAACTACAAATATACCTCAGGGAGTTCAATTAACATATCACAATTAAAGGGAATCCTATCAAGAGTAAAGTTATAAAGTTTACAATCAAGTGTAGCGATCACATATTTAATGTAAATTACACATTTTAATTAAATAGATTATAGCCTAATCATAATCGACGATTAAATTAATACTTACAATATTTTATTTCAATAATTGGTGCAATTAATTTTCACTAACATATTTTTTTCGTGCTTCGAAGGGTAAAACGTAAACCGAACTAATGAAGGTGTGTTAGTTTTTTTTTTTTTTTTTTTTTTTTTTTTTTTTTTTTTTTTTTTTTTTTTTTTTTTTTTTAACGGCGCATCTACATCTTGGCCATTAGCGTCGGGCTATCTACAGGTTGCCACCCTTTTCTAAGGCCATCAGCACGTGGTCGGTAACCCATTCAGGTACTGACCACGCCCGACGTTGCTTAACTTCGGTGATCAACGGGAACCGGTGCACTCAACGTGGCTATGGCCGTTGGCAAGGTGTGTTACTAATTTACTTTTGAAACATTTCAATCTTTTCAATTGTAGGAGTATTAGTTAATTTCAATCACTTTGACAGGAATTCTATGTTTTAAGCGACATCTTGTCGTATTCGTATTTTGGCTTATTATTTATAACTTAAAGTAACAGTGCGAATTCTTAAATAGACATTACAGTGTATCGTACTTAATAATTATGATAACTTGTTTACAATTAAAAGAAAAATCTATATCACAGATATTAATTACTAAGTATTTTTTTTTAATCTGTTTTGCTGGCCTTTCTAATAAAGAACCCGTATGAGAAATGTCTACAGAGGGTTTTATACAACTAATTATTATCGTTAAATGGGATCACATTTGTAATGAAATTGGTACTGCTTGGATACTTTCATTTTTTTTTTTTTTTTTTTTTTTTTAATATTTATTTATAGATAGGTATATATTTGTCAATTCTCAGCCCTTTGGTATCAGTTAAATAAAAATGTCCTAGCAGTATAAGTTTTTATCAATTTCACCACACTGCAAAAATGTGACCCCATTTTAAGGCATTTTAAGATCTTATATCCGCCTAATACAATTTATATAAAAGCATTGTAAACTATTTTAATATGTACACTCAGATCATTTAAGCGCTTTATGTGTGCACGCTTCATTTAGATATATTCTCAGTGTTTTATATAAGTCTTAAATGAGATCTTCAAAGTAAATAAGAAGAAATCTCGCAGATAAAATTATTAGCTTAAAGAAAAAAAAATTGGCTTTCTTAATAAATTGGAGTTAAAATTAGAAGTCTTACGAAAACAATCACATTTGTTCACAACCACAGTAAACCAGTGCAGGAAACTTGAACTCTTAATTTATATTATAATACTGACCAAAAATGTTTATATATTATTATTATTTTAGTTTAATTGGATCATTATAATTAGTAAGGGCCGAAACGCCGTTTTTGCATAAACAATTGGTTTTGGTCCCGTACAGCTATTCTAAATAGAACCTCGTGAAAATATTTTGGAAATACTCCATAAATTGTGTACAAATAATTAATGAAAAAATAATTTAGTGAATCCCATTGTGGCTATAACATTTAGCTTAGTGGCTTTGAACAATGACAGTTTTGCTTGGCCTTTTGCTAATTAACATGATCCATTTCTGCTTCTTTTTTTTTTTTTTTTATAGAATTTAAACATGTTACTAATCACAACAGTTAAACTCTACACAGAGTGCTGAACAATATGGCTGACGTCATTATGTGCCAAAGAGGTTAGATTTACAAACTAACCTATTACCTATCGATTATATCGGGGAGGAGTCTGCGCAACGGGAGGCTTGTAGGGTTGACGCATGCGCAGCCTATAGGATATCGGATATCACTGGTAACGGGACCACTAACGTGGTGGTTGTACACCACCGAGAGGTTTGTGTATATCTCTGTACAAGTGCAGGTCTTGTTGAACAGGCCGCTTGAGTCCACATACACCACATCCTGCAATGAATTTACATATTAATAAACCAATTAATAGAAAAATAAGGCAAAAAAGTAATTTCGTCTAGAGCCTGCTGCTCAAATTCAGGAAGATAAAAATGCTTTAGGTCCATCCGACAAACCTACAGGCGCATGTGCGGTGGCTATGTTAGTACATGGCCACCGCGCATGGGCGAACGCCAGCGGACACTTTTTTGTAACGCTTCTTATCAGTTTAGTCATCGCTAATGCATATTTATGCTAATATTTATTGTAAAACGTGTAATTCTCCATGATAATTCTTAGGATAAAAATTAGTGGTGGGTAGTTCAATTAATATTTAGCATTAATTGCATATGTAGGTTAATCATATAATTGTTGAAGCAAAACATGGGAGTATATAGGAAATAATTTTGGGAGGGGCTGGGAAAATTTCGGGGGGGGGGGGCTGAGACCATTTCCGGGGCATGGAATATGAAAAATTTAGGATTTAAAATAGTTTTAGGCAACTAAAACGCTATTTCACCTAAAATAAACTATTTTTTATTAACTAAGCGATCTTATTTAATTTATTTTTAAGGTTTTTATGACACATTTTTACCATCAAATGAAAATTTAGGAGGGGGCTGCAGTCCCCTCAGCTCCCGCCCTTATATACGCCCATGAGAAAGAATAAACGCTATCGAAGCGAAATCGGTTAAAAAAACTGGTTATAGAATATATTTTTATTTTGTAATAAACTTAGTTATTAACCAGTCTTCACGATTTAGGCAATTCCGAATATAAATTTTGTCTGAAAGACTCTACAAAAATGAAATAGTATTTACAATTGTTTTACGGAAGCTGTAATGTATTTTATGACAGAGGTCACAAAATAATTTGAGCGTGTTTATTCTTTTATGATTAACATTAATCCAGAGCGCGGAGGGATATTTATGCCTGTACATAGCTTTAAATACCTGCCGGCAAAAATATTCAAATTTCGACTTGAGATAAGAAAATTTAAGTAATAACTTCCTTATCTTCTCGGGACTAGGTTGAGATCATTTGGAAGCATTGGGTGGTAGTATTGTATAGTTACTTTTGAATTTTTATTTGTATGCTTTTTTTTCATTTGTATTTAAGCTTTTTTTTTAAAAAAAAAAACAAAAAAAAAAAATACTAGCTTTCTTCTGTGTAACTAAGATTAAGGCTTGAGTTTAAACAGCAAAACTTAAAATTATTGGAAAAGAATGTAATTAGTAGGTGCTAATGTTTATATTCGATTGGACGAAAATAAATAATTTGCATTGAATACGAATTGTCTTTTTTGGAATTAATATGGCTTTAGGCCATTGAATAAAACCTTAGAAATGCTTGAACTAAATAAAATATAATGCGTGATGTGTTATTAAAGTTTGTTTCTCCCTCTCATATCTTTGTGAGTTAAACTATAATTTTATTAAAACAATTCTATAATTTCACCATACTTCATGTAACTTCGTTTTATGAGCATTACAATTATGTTAGTAAATATTAAAAATGCATTGAATTTGGTATTTTTTAAGTTAAAAAAATATTCGTTGTTTTGTTTTTTTTATTTTCTATAATTATTTATTTTTTTAATCATTTTTACCCAGCTTAGGTGTTAAAATATGCTTAATAATAAAGAATATTGCGTTCCTTCTTTTATTACGTTTGAGTTAATTTTAGGTACAGTAATATTTCCAGTAGGTAGGTGTTGATGTTAATGAAAAATTTCCTTATCTGAGTCCAAAATATTTTATTCAATCCATATTATTGTCATATTGACTAAGAATTTTAATCTATTCATAAACAAATTAATAATTTAATATTAAATAAAGTTTTTAAATTGCATTTCACGTTCTCGTTATTAAGAATTGCTCGCTTGAAAAGTATTGTAGATAGTATTTTTATTTTATGTTTTCGTGAACAGAAATATATTATAGTTGTATTAATAATTTATAGGTATTATTATTTTTTATAATTTAATTAAAATTAATAAGTAATTAGAACTACTTAACAACATTGGCAATTCAATTTAGATATATCGTCGATACAAATGCAAAGTATCGAATGTGAAAAAATGCATCTTTTATTTTCAATCTTTACTAATTTCTGCTGGACTTATGTACGGCAAATTCTTGAATCTTACTTCACTCTATTAAAGGGAAAGTATTCAAAAGGTCAAACCTGCCGAATATTTGACTGCCAAAAAAAAAAAAAAAAAAAAAATTATGAATAAATGCTTATCCACTCTGAAAAGTGGTAATTTTCACATTCGATACTTTGCATTTGTAACGACGATATAAACTTTTAAAGGCAATACTGATTCACTAAATCCTGCTGTAAACCGTAATCCCCAAAAAAACATAAATGTGAAATAGAGGCCAAGTTCCTGCCACCACAAAGAAACACTCCCTTCCTCAAAAATATCCCCTCCTAAAACCCCCCAAAAACGCCTTACCATTCTACACTCCAAAAAAGTAGTATGGGTTGGTGTATTAATTCAACCAAAAATATTTGCCAATACAAGAGATGATACAAGAAAGAAATGGCCAAGTTCATTACTTGGAAGACCTCATAGTTACTTACTAAGAACAGTAAAGACACTTCAACTGACCTTTAAAAACAACAATAAAAATACTTATATCCAGTTACTAAAATATCACTTTCCTCAACCAGGTATATTCTTAAACTTGGCAATGTTTAGTTTTTATCTAAAGATAATTTCGGCACAAAAAAAACATTGCCAAGTTTAAGAATATACCTGGTTGAGGAAAGTGATATTTTAGTAACTGGATATAAGTATTTTTATTGTTGTTTTTAAAGGTCAGTTGAAGTGTCTTTACTGTTCTTAGTAAGTAACTATGAGGTCTTCCAAGTAATGAACTTGGCCATTTCTTTCTTGTATCATCTCTTGTATTGGCAAATATTTTTGGTTGAATTAATACACCAACCCATACTACTTTTTTGGAGTGTAGAATGGTAAGGCGTTTTTGGGGGGTTTTAGGAGGGGATATTTTTGAGGAAGGGAGTGTTTCTTTGTGGTGGCAGGAACTTGGCCTCTATTTCACATTTATGTTTTTTTGGGGATCTCATTGCTTTTTTCTAAGTATTAAATAGAATTTAGTTGCCGCATACCTACTGGCTTTTGTACTTCATATAAAACCAGGGTCTTTGGATTCTGCATAAGGTTCTCCATACTGCTTGATATTTGATACCAATAATCAACCTACATACATCTAATCACTAGACTAGAAAAGTTAGAAGCTCTTCCAAATGACATTACTTTAGAGGACAAATTGATTGCTCTCTTAACTAAACTATTACACAGTAAAACACAGGAACCTTATCCCGAGGATAAAGATCACAATAGGGAAAGTGTAGAAGGCCTTCAAGAAAAATATAAGAACAAAAATGACTCGACTTTGAAAAACTTAGTATCTGTTTTGAAGTATATTATGCAGTGAACCCCTACGACTTTATTTACTACATTTAAGAAAGAAGTCAGAACTGTTTTTAAGATGCGTCGAAATGTTTTTTAAAACATCAAATATAGGTTCTCCTTACCAAGACGATTCATTTGATACCCCACATGATGGGTTTCAGAAGGAATGATGGCATTTCGATGGAGCAAGAAGTAGAAAACGTCATAGGTAATATGACACTCCCGTATCAAGACCTACCTGCGTGCCAAGTTTGGTTAAAATAGGCCAAACGGTGTGAATTGGTATAAGGAACAAACATACAGACAGACAGCTGAAAGACCTTTTTTACCTAGCCTAGTGCATTCCCCGGACCAAGGCTTACCTGTGTGCCAAGTTTGGTCAAAATCGGTCAAATGGTGTGAATTTGTGTACGGAACAAACATGCAGACAGACAGCTGATAGACGATTTTGACTAGCCTATGGCACTACCCGGATAAAGACCGACATGTGTGTCAAATTTTGTCAAAACCGGTCAAACGGTGTGTATTTGTATAAGGAACAAACAGACAAACAGACAGCTGATAGACAATTTTTCCTAGCCTATGATTCTCCCCGTATCAAGACCCATCTGTGTCCCAAGTTTGGTCAAAATCGGTCAAACGGTACGGATTTGTAAGAGGAACAAACATACAGACAGAAAGCTGGTATAAGATTTTTACCGAGCCTGTATGCGTCTCTATTTGTTTCTTAAAACATCAAATATAGGTTCTTCATACCGAGACAATTCATTTGATACTCCACATCATGGGTTTCGGACGGAATGACGGGTTTCCGATGGAAGTACAAAACTGGCACGCCCCCGCCCCGGAAGCGGAGTCAAACACAACTTTTCGCGATTTTTCGATTTTTTCCTTTAATAACACCTTCATATCTATCTTCATGCAAAATTTCAAGTCTCTAGCATCATGGGAAGTGCCTAATAATTTTGATGAGTCAGTGAGTGAGTGAGTGAGTGAGTGAGTGAGTGAGTCCTATAAATCCCGATTTTCGATCGCTTATATCTCAGAAACTATTCGATGTAGAATTATGAAAATTTCCAGTTTTACTCACATCCAGTAGTTTAATACCTGTGTAAAATTTCATAAATTTATCTTCACCTGGTTGAAAGTTATGAGAGGGTAAAAATCGGCTCTAAGACCGCCTGTAATATACACACAGTATGCTTAGGCCGGAACTTGGCCTGGCGCACTACCGTGCGCCTAGATCTGTGTTACCAAGTTTGGAACAATATAAGAATTGTTATTAAAATACTTAAAAATTATTTTCTTGTAGTTCTTACGATTTATGTTTTCCGGGATTCACCATATAAGAACATATTATTTGATTAAATTATCAAATATGTATATTCTTTGAAAGGAGAAAAGAAACTTTTGTGGCCTTTATAAATAAATTATAAAAAAAAAAAAAAAAAAAAAAAAAAAATTGATGTTCAGGAATGAATGTTATTGGTGAACTTTTCATTTCGAAAACCGAACCACCCGAATTTATTGTATTCTTAAAATATAGTCTCAACACTCACTGACATGTGATCTCCAAAAATAAGTGCACATTATTAGGTTGTTCCGAAGAAAATTGCCTATCCATTTTTTTTTAATTTAATTATTATTATTTTTTTTTTGTATATATCACCAAAAGATACTATATGTTCAAATTTTCTGGCCGTTTCGAGTTTGCACTTAAATTATTACTCTACGAATTCTAATTTCTAGTTTGATTTAAAGGGGCTATAATTTACAGAAAAAGTACAAATGGGGTTAAATATTTGACAAAATACCTTTTCACTGTGTGAGCTCAGACACTCCACTTTATGTATAACCCGAGGAATTCTAGATTCTATAATATCCTTTCTGTACTTGAAGGGACATAGAGTCTTCTCGGCGGCCTCTTGGAGCGGAAGCCTCGGCATCGCGACAACTCTCTCTAGTATGAAGAGGAAGGCGAGCAGCATAGTTGTGATGGGTGACATGTGGAAGTCCTTGGTTCAGATCCGAGGCCTATATGGAGAGGACGGTCACGGAAGGAGGAACCGAGAAGATGGGAGGGTGGGGGTATTCTAGTGGCTTACTGGGCATGAGCAGGACACGCCTTCTTAGCACCCTGTTAGGGGTGGGGGGGGGGGGGGGGGGGGGTTGGTACCGCCCTTCGGATCTCCATAGTGTTGGAAAAGTTTTTGTGGAATTCGTTACCGTGTATTAGGTACTAAGACGAAAAATAATCAGTCTTCTCTCAAAATTAAATACTCAAACAATAGTGATTTATTTTAATTCAGAGACTCTTGACCTTCGAGATAGCGAAGATTCTGTAAAATAATGAAATACAAATAAATTTTAAAATAACAAAATAGTTTACACTTGTGTGAACGTTTTTGCTTGATTTTCAAGCTTTCTTCAGCGGAGTGAAAACAAAAATGGACAGAATAAGTACAAAAATAAATAATAATAAATTGAAAACATATTAAAAATAGATGTAAAACTTACTACAGGAGTATGAAGTGAAGTTAATACTATGTGAAAAGTTAACACATTTAACTTACGAAGAAACCAGGAAAATTAAGTTAACAAGATTTCAAGTTTTAAGACATGTTATTTCTTGTCATCTCATTGAAATATTCAGATGTTACAAGGTGAAAATAAGTCTTAGCACTTCGTGTTCATTTCGTAATTTTATACATTTGCTTTTAACATAATTACTGGATGTCATTTATAATTACTTATTTTATAATGCTTTATACCTACTAAAATTTCACTTATTTTTGTAGTTATTTTATCCAAATTGTTTTACATCCCTGATAAAGGGTAGGAAATGAAGCCGTATCGCTGGTACAAATTGAAACTAATTTTTGATTAAAAAGTGTAATTTTATTCGATTATTATAATCAAGCCTCGGCGGTCTTTATTTAATATCTTAATTCAGTATATGACGATATTCCTTTATCGTTTCTGAAAAAATAAAATTGTCTATAATAAAAAAAAGTAAAACTAATATTTCTATCTATTCTGTTAAACCAGAATAACGGTTCTAATTACATTTTCAACTCTTCGAATTCTTGTCCAGAAAAACATTCATGTCAATATTAAATCATAATAACTAGGAAGGGTAATTTATTTCAATATTTTATCTTAAACCATATAAGGAAATCATTATTACGAGGGTAATAAAATAAATTTCGAAGTATTTAAATTTTAAGTATTCGAAGAGTTGAAAATGTAATTAGAACCGTTATTCTGTTAAACCATTTGTAAATTGGATAATTTAACTCATGCAAATTATGAGAAAATAGGACACTTATCTACTATTCTTTCCTATCTCCCGGCTTCTTTCTCTATTTCCTCCCTATAGTAACCCTATAGAGAGGGAGTTTATTCTGCATGTCCCATGCTTTGCATATAACATACATTTTTTTTATATATATTACATTTCGTTTTAAATATATAGATTTTATATAAACAATATTTACACTTTATGTACAGTTTTTTTTTTTTTTTTTTTTTTTTTTTTTTTTTTTTTTTTTTTTTTTTTTTTTGCAATATTGAGAGGCATCATATTTTTAACCTATCTGGTATAGTCTAAATCTTATATCGAATGTCATTCTAGTAGAATACAATTTACAGAAATTCCCTCTAACATTAGTCTAAATTTAATATGAAAGAGCAAAGAAAAACTTTGCAAAAACAAAGCATATAGTAAATATAAATATAAGATATAAATATAAAATGTAAATATAAAATATAAATATTATAAATAAATACAAAAATCCCGGCTTCTTTCTCCAGCGGTGTTCGTTCCATTGCCATTATATTTCGCCCATCTCCTAATGGGCTTCATCAGACGTTGTTTTTTTCTTTTGAGGTATGCAGGAGCTATGCCTACCTCAAGAGAACAAAACAACGTCTGATGAAGCCCATTAGGAAATGGGCGAAATATAACGGCCACGGGACGAACACCGCTGGAGAAAGAAGCCGGGAGACAAGAAAGATGATGCCCCAACGAGGAAGCCTAAAGGAGAACATTATCTACTATTATGTATGTGTACGATTGTTAAACTTGATCCACCAGTGAGTACGATAATATAATCTGTTTATTCCCTAAATGAAATACTGAAATATGTTAATTAATATCTGGTTTTAGATTACCAATATTTGAATTGGAATTCAAGACATAATCGTTTCGACAAAAGAATAAAATATAGTAAAATAAAATAATAAAAAAGATCGAATAGAAACAAGATTCTACTTTTCTTTAATATGGAATTTCTATTAATTTTAACTAATAATGATTTCCTAAAATGAGCGCGCTATGTGAAAAATTCAATTAATCTTCCGACTTATTGTAAATTACTTATTGCAGTTATATTGTTAAACTACTTATACATTTTATAACTGACCTCTCGAAAATTATATAATGAAATCAGACTTATAATGGTATGTAGTTCTATTAATATTTTTAATTTGTTTGCCATAAAATAGCTTAGGCACACTCCTGCTGTCTCGCTCTTAGACATTTCTTAGAGCGGGGTGGCATTTTTTGTACTGTTTGTAACCATTCATGAATCTTCTGTACGGGCCCATAGATACGATAAACTCCCGTCACCAGTGGGACTCGAACCCGCCATCTCCCGATCTACAATAAATATGGCTCAGTACCTAAACGAATTGTGTTCATTTTTCATTTTGAAGTCTAATTTTTCACGATAAACTTTTGGATATCGTACTCTTATGTTCTTGTATAAATAAATATATTACTTTTGCGAAATCGAAACTTCAGGACAATTACAATTGGTATTATTCAAATCATGCGCGCCATTGTGTGTATTCCTCCAGCTCCAATGGAAACCAGTTTTATTTATTTAGTAATTTTTGCTCATTATTTGACATTGGAGGCCTGATGGCCGTGAGTGCTAAAGCAGGCTACACACCATTCAGGCAGGCCTGTCAGTTAGACCTGAACAGTCAGCCTGAAAGCCGGTCGCCTGAACGTTTATATATATTCCGGCCGCTTGAACAGTCTTAACTGACAGATCGGCCGGAATATATACACTTTCAGGCGGACTATTCAGGTCTAACTGACATGCCTTCCTGAATCGTGTGTAGCCAGCTTAAAACGGATGGTGGTTTTGGAAAAAAAAGGCATAAAAAAAGATAACCGGTCCTAAAATTCTGTGTAAATTATAAATAGACGAAATTGACAAAATAATTAAGTGATACTATCAGGCTGTACCTTATGAAATGTCAGTTTTGTTTACTTTGCGATTTAATCCTTTCCCTTTTTTATTTCATTATTTACAAGCATCATTGTTAGTCATATATAATTAAAGCTCTTTTAATCCTATTATTTAATCAGTAACTTTCGTACTGTGTTGTGAGAACGATCCTCTGAGAAAAAAATAAAACTTAAATTATGACTTGAACGGAATTCCGTATTTTTTTTCGTTATGAATTTAAGCTCGGTCATAGCGCTGTAACTTTGTAAGGTCCAATGAGAGCTCCTTCTAAAAATATATACTACCCCCAAAAATACTTACTATTAATATTAATAGCTAACCGATTAGGTCGGCGTTTCTCTATATTTTTCGGCACGTGTACTTCTTGGTGATACATTCACCATTCTTTGGCTTCATTGTACCACTTATCAAAAATATTATGCTTCGTGAAATTATTTATTGCGAGCGTGTTATTTTATTTCCATTATAAATCTGCCACATTTTAACATCTATTTATTTAAATTTTATCGTCCATTATTATTGATTAAGAATTTTAGGACGGGTTATCTATAGATTACCACCCTTTTCTAGCCAGGTAGGGCTGATGCCTTTTCTTATTTCTAAAGAAAAGCCACCATCCCATAGTGGGAATCGAGCCATTGACACGGAGTCACGGTCTCCTATGTGCTCACGCCTTAACACTCACGGCTCCCGGGTCCCCATTTTAACATATCTATATGAGAAAAAAATACATAAAAGATTATCAACTCAATCTAAAATGTGTAAATGTGTAGGTACTAAGTTTAATATTTTTATGAATTAATATATTTCCATAAATAATCAAATATTTTTATAAAAATAAATGTAACTAAATCCTTGTTTCGAAGAACATAATTTTTTTTTTTTTTTTTTTTTTTTTTAAACTTATGTGAAGAAAAAGCTCTGTCTACAATTCCGTAAATGTATATAAAAATACATTATATTTAACAGCTTTCTCACAATGTTGTTTACACATTTTATCAATGTTCCACTAAAACATGAATTAATTGAGATCAGATCGTTGATCGTTGGGATTGCGAAGGTAGATATAGTTAGGGTTCAGTCTTAGAATCTTGATAAAACTATATGTATATATATATATATATATATATATATATATATATATATATATATATACTAGCTGTTACCCGGCGTGCCATGCTACACCTACTTTCTGCATATAGAAAAGCCTAAATATATTAGAAACCAAATAAGTATTATTAAAATCTAATAACACGAATCTGTAACTGTTTCGAACCCGTGACCTCCCAACTGGGAGTCCTAGACGACTTTGACATAACCTATAACACCCCCGTATCAAGACATACATGTATACCAAGTTTGGTCAAAATCGATCTAACGGTGTGGATTTTTATTAAAAAAAAAAACATACAGACAGCAGCTGGTAGACGTTTTTGACCTGGCCTATGACAATCGCCTGATCAAGACCAACCTGTGTGCCCAGTTTGATCAAAATCTGTCAAACTGTGTGGGTTTATATAAAGAACAAGCATAGAGACAGACAGATGGTAGCCGTTTTGACCTAGCCTATGTTAATGGCCGTATCAAGGTCTACCTGTGTTCCAACTGAGGTCAAAATCGGTCGAACGGTGTGGATTTTTATAGGGAACAAACATACAGACAGACGTTTTTGACTTAGCCTACGACACTCCTCAGATTAAGATCCACATGTGTACCGAGTTTAGTCAAAATCGGACGAACGGTGTGGATTTGTATAAGGAACAAACATACAGACAGCTGGTAGATTTTTTTGACCTAGCCTAGGAGATTTCTCGTATCAAGACCTACCATTATTCCAAGTTTGGTCAAAATCGGTCAAACGGTGTGGATTTGTATAAGGAACAAACAGACAAACAGACAGACACGTGATTTTTATATATATATATATATATATATATATATATATATATATATATATATATATATATATATATATATATATAAATCACGTCTGTTTGTCTGTTTTTTCCTCATACAAATCCACACCGATTGACCGATTTTGACCAAACTTGGCACAGAGGTAGGTATATATCCGAGGAGTGTCGTAGGCTAAGTCAAATACGTGTACTAGCTATGTGTCTGTATGTTTGTTCTTTATACAAATCCACACCGTTTGACCGATTTTGAGAAAACTTGGCACACAGGTAGGCCTTGATACGGGGGTGTCAGAGGCTAGGTCAAAAACGTCTACCAGCTGCGTGTCTGCATGTTTGTTCATTATACAAATCGACACAGTTCGGCTGATTTTGATCAAACTTGGCACACAAGTAGGTCTTGATCCGGCGAGTGTTATAGGCTAGGTCAAAATTGTTCGGACTTCACGGGTTCGAAAGTATGAACCCAAATAGTTACAGATTTGCGTTATTAGATTTTAATATTACTTATTTAGCTTCTAATTTATTTTTGCTTTTCTAGACACAGAAAGTAGGCGTAGCATGGCACGCCGGGTAACAGCTAGTTTTTAATAAAAAACGAGTTTTATTTTTGCCGTCATTTTAACTTAAATATCAAGCCTTCGTCAGGGCAATAATTGCTAATCCGTGAGGCATAGTTCTCCCTTTTCTCTTTCTCTAAAAAAAACAAAAACAATAAAACATTTAATTGTCTGAAGGATTGTAAACAGGTATTCCTGCTATTTCTTTCGTGTTTTTTCTAATATACTGTTAGACAAATCTATTAAAAAAATTTGTTACTGCGAATTTGTATAATATATTTTATTTAAGATTTTGTATATAATTTTTAAGATTGAAGCCCTCTTTATAACTTAAGCATAGATTAGCACATGAGGATTTTCAATGGCTCCCTAAGTCCATGCCAATTCTATGGGAATAGTTCCAAATTTCCGAATCCCCTGAGAGTCGAATTATGTACAAATCTTAATGTTACGCATTAAACGAAAAAAAATTATCATAAATGGCACAATAAACTAAATCAAATTCGAAAGTATTTATCTTGTACTCGTCAAAAGCTTTTCAAGAATATCGTCTATGAAACGGTGGGAAACCATTCCCTCAGTGATTAAGAAAAAGCAAACGGGCTCGAGGCGTAGATATTGTATAGATATAGTGACCGAACTACACACAAGGGAAATTTTGTAGTGAGTACTTTGCTGCGGCCGCCTCATTTCGTCTTTTCCATGTACTCGATAGATGCTGTGTGGCTTGCGAGTGGTTCAACTTCATGAAAGGATAATTTTGTAGTGAGTACTTTGCTGCGGCCGCCTCATTTCGTCTTTTCCATGTACTCGATAGATGCTGTGTGGCTTGCGAGTGGTTCAACTTCATGAAAGGATAATTTTGTAGTGAGTACTTTGCTGCGGCCGCCTCATTTCGTCTTTTCCATGTACTCGATAGATGCTGTGTGGCTTGCGAGTGGTTCAACTTCATGAAAGGATAATTTTGTAGTGAGTACTTTGCTGCGGCCGCCTCATTTCGTCTTTTCCATGTACTCGATAGATGCTGTGTGGCTTGCGAGTGGTTCAACTTCATGAAAGGATAATTTTGTAGTGAGTACTTTGCTGCGGCCGCCTCATTTCGTCTTTTCCATGTACTCGATAGATGCTGTGTGGCTTGCGAGTGGTTCAACTTCATGAAAGGATAATTTTGTAGTCAATGCTTGATTTTTTGACTCAGGCACTTCAGTTATTTAGTCAACTTTTTGAAAGGATGTTCAATATTTCAATTGAAAATTTTATAGAGTAACCCAGCCGGCTATGACAACCGAATTGGTTATGCGCACAATATCCTACCTGGCTTTTCTTTAGTAAATCATCCTTCTGTGTATCCTTCATGGTTGGAAAAGTTAGTCCTTGTTAGATAATCAGCAATGTCAGTGCAGTAGAGATGTAAGGATGTCCTGCCTAAGTCCTCGTTTGAATAAGGTCGCTTCGCATTTAGTTGAAACTTATCCTGAAACTGGCTATATACCATTTGAAACTAATAACTCATTGTATGTAGGTTTATATCACAAAACAAGTATTTTATCTTATTGAGTCAACCGATTTAAATGAAATGAAAAAAGTTGGTATTTTTATATTTTACGAGTAATAATAACAATAATATATGTCATAGACCTTACAGGGGACCGGACTTTTTATTCTTAATTTTTTTCCCTCGCAAAAACAGTTAGCTTATGAAAGTTATAATATCATAGTATTGGGCCCTCAATGCCTCTTAAAGAATCTAATAATTCCCTCTCACTTATTTGTGGATTTCTAACTTTTCGGTCGTTAAATGATGACAGCTATAATGATCGGAGTTTTTATATAATTTCTGGCGTTTAAAGATTCAGGATCTTATAGTAACGATTCAGGGTTATTATAAACTCTCTGATCACTTAAAACGATTGGGGTTGCATGAACTCTAGGTAAGGTACAATACATATTACAGTGAAACCTCTTTATAGCGGACACCATTGGGTCCGTAAAAAATGTCCATTATTGGGAGGTGTCCTTTATTGGGAGGTTAATGAAATGCACCTTTTAAAAACAGTGCACAACAGTTTCTTATTTCTTTTACAGCTGTCATTATCCACAATACCGCGTCCAGTACATTAGTAACATAATCGCTAGAGTCCATTTTCGTAATGGCTTCCCGAAGAAATCGTTTTCTGTAATGTGTTTTGAAATTTTTAATAATGCCAAGATTGAGGGGCAAAACGTCAAATTCAGTGGAAAAACCAGAATTTTAACATTTATTAGATACATTTATGAGTGGCATTTCGCGTTGTCCATAAACAAAATTACACGCCGTTTTTGACGTCCCCTTCTCTGATCGAAAGTTTTTAGCCATTACTCATTATAGGCGTTGTCGTCCATGCTTTTTTGTTAGCTTGCCAAGATATTCTTATATCGACGTTAATCTTCTTAAAACAACGTGGTTTTAATGATTTACTGATTACTAACGGCTTTTCAAAATCGCCTTCCATATTTACGCACAACATAACAGTTAAACGATCTTTGCTTTGTTTGTCTTCTGTGCACGTTTGGCAGGGCCCGAAAAAATAAAGCCGTTTCATCAAAATTAAATATATTTTTAGCCTCATAGTCATGGCAAATGTAAACCTGTTTGTTTTTCCAATCTTGAACTAAATCAACATTAACCGATGCACTTTTGCCACATATCGTTCTAAAAACTACGCGAAGTTTGACGTCTGCGTTTTGCCGACGTCAAACTTCGCTCTGAGATCTCTAATACAAGGCTATAAACTATCATACACTTTTAAACTTCCACTTTATTTTTTAGAGTTACACGCGTTGTTTTCGGAGTTCATGACTTGATAAAAACTACTAGCAATGCCCGCCAGGGTGTTCTTTTTCTTGAGATTCTGAGAATCCAATTAAATATTTTACTCTGGTGTCACTATTGAGAGTTTAAATCAGCCAATGGGTCCGATTTTAGGTGTCCGTTGTCCGTAAGTAGAGGGTCCGCAATTGAGAGGTTCTAATGCATTGATTTAAAAGGGGTTTTCGCCGGGACCATGGATATTCTGTCCGTTCATAGAGGTGTCCGCTATTTGGAGGTATCCGTTACAGGAGGTTTCACTGTATAAGTTTCATAGAAAACCCGTTTTTGCGAGGGGCCTGTAACTTGGCCTCTTTTTTTCAATTTAGTGAATTTTGGGTTGGTGCCATTGACGTTTGGCCTGAGGAGGATGAGCCGGGAAAATGACGCTTGTTAGTGCGTTGAGCTGTTTGCGTCGAGTACTTTTGCGTGTTTACGAAAAACCCCGGAATACAACTAAACTTTTCTGTATTTTCGGATTCCTCCCTTTAGTTTTAGGTTCTCCTCGTCGATGTAATTTATTTGATATTCCACATGTTGGGTGATCCAAAACGGGCTCCCCGCTGGGAGCGGGGTCAAACACAACTTTTATGGATTTTTTCCTTTAATAAAACCCTAATGCCTATCATCCTGCAAAATATCAAGTCTCTAGCTTTTCGGGAATTGCCCAATAATTTTGCTGAGTGCGTCGTATAAATTCCAATTTCCATCTCCTATTTCTAAGAAAAGCTTCAATGAAGAATTATGAAACTTTCCAATTTTACTCATATCTATTAGTTTAATACCTGTGTAAAATTTCATAGATTTATCTTAACCTGGTTCAATGTTATGAGAGGAAAATATAAGCTTCATACTTCGTGTAATACACACACAGTGTGCGTAGGCAGGGAACGTGGTCTGTAGCACTACCGTACTTTGGTAACGGATACCAAACTTGACCCAAGCAAAATATCGATAATGAGACTCCTGGATTATTGGAAGGTAGTACTCTGAAGAGAGACACCAACGGGCAACACAATAATGTAGTGTAGTTTGGCTTATTTTAATAGTAGTTCAATTCTAATTCTAATTCAATTATCTGCTGATTAGTAATTGAAGAAGTGTTGTTTCGTTTTCTTTAAGAGATTGGTGAGGAAACGACCCCACCCGGAAGTCATCGATGGAATACAATCCTGAGTGAAAGTCATCAACCTGTTTCACCTGATGGATCCAGGAATCCCCATATAGTATTTGCTTGGAGATCTTGTTTCCCTATACGGGCAGGATGTTGTAGAGATGAATGAAACGACGTCACTACGACGAGCCGAAGTAGATTATACGGCACGCCACGTCGAAAGCAAATCCTTGATTTATCTGCAGATGTTTTCCTCCTAGACTAATGACAACAAACGGAACACGTCAGCCGTGGACGGTTCGGAATTTCGTTGAGTCAAGCCGTAAGGAGTTTCGGGTTAGTATCTACTGGCGCCGTAATCAGCTGTCAATTAGAAAGGAGGAAAGAAGCGAAAAAAAAAAAAAATACAACACACTCATGATACTAATTTACTGTTATTAATTTATCTCCCGTAGGACTCCTTTCCAGGGAGGGAGCTTGGATGGTTGGCTCCGTCCTCGTGGATGATAGCTCGAGAAAACCCTACATCCATATCTTTCGTATAGCCCAATCGGGGTGCATTTAGGGTCTTAACGCTAACCCTCGGATTTACAACTTTACATCCTACTTATACACGTGATTTTGATTTTATCTGCTTGTATACGAATATATGATCTTCATTTTCTCAAACCATTATTTTTAAGAAAGAATCACCTTAAGAATCACGCTACGATTTTGATAAAATACACGTTCCTCGTTAGTTCGGCATGATATTTACCGACTTTCTTTATAATTAAGTAAAATTAAAGGGAAATTAATAATTTGGTTTCGTATTAAACACCCATTCCTAAAGGACCGATTTTTTTCTTTTTCCTGCAAATGTTTTTGAGAATAATTCACTTTTCAGTCCCGATGGATTGCCAATATATCTTTCAAAAACTTCGGATGGACTGCGTCATATTAATCCGATTAAGACAATGTTATTGCTATATCAGGCTCAGAGTGACTCATACAAGGATTTAAATTTTCAACTCTTTATTTTTTTCGAGACATTACGTAGGGCTACGTAATGCCTCGAAAAAATAAAAAGGTTTCAAATTCCAGGAAAGGAATTCGAACCCAGATCCTCGCATTTTTATCCGTAGCGTTTCTAGTGGCTACTGCGTGGCGAATTCATTTATCCCAGAGGGCTTCAGATGCGCATAGCGTGATTTCTACCAGAAAATCAAATATGCTATTGTCATAAAAGGCCCGAAGTAGGTATCCTGACTCGTTAAACAAGTAGGAATGTATTAAACCACTCTGTAATATACAGTACGGTAAGCCATTGGTGACTTAATTTTCAAATATTTATTTTAAGAAAAATAACTAGCCAGACAGGTGTACCTCCATTCTGTACTTTGGTTCTTTTCCATTTTTGCACATCACATCATAGCATTATATCATAGATTTTGCTCATTTTGAATTATTGGAAAGGCAAAGTTTTGTAAATTTAATTTTTATTAAATTTATAAAGAGAAGAAAAAATATCAAAAATATGGCCCTCTTGTCAAATACTATTTCACGCCTTATTTCAACGCTATAGAATTATTAACTATTGGTGGGATTATAACAACGAAATATATAGAGTTCATTACAATACTCAAGAGGGTAAAAACAGCAATGTAGTCCAATGCTTCCTACTGCACACTTTTCTGTTCTTGTTCCGGACGTATGCCGTTCTGAAGGCTAATTAGAAAAAAAAAACGTGTTTTTTGTAAAAACGAAACACATTTCTCAGCTTGTACACATTATTTTTCAACGTTGCATTATTTTTATTTACAAAGAATAATGCTAAGGTTAATGCACAATCAACGTTCGAAGGAGTCCTTTTCAAGGTTTAATTAAATATCAATTTTATCAAGAATAATTTTCCTTTATTTCAAATTAGATCACAAAAATAGACACGATATAAATTTTATCAGTTGTTTCCCCCCTAAATGTCCAATTATACCATTTAATTGGGGAATAATCTCAGTTCTGAGCAAACCGTCAGAAGGATAATTAATTTTTAGTACTTTCGTAAGATTCGGCAGCTTGCAGAATTTGTTTTCGAAGAGAAGTTCTCAAAAACATTTGTCGCTATCTTGACTTTTTTATTGATATCAATTTTTTGAGTCGTTATTGCGATTTGAAAAAGACCCTTATGAACATTGAAGGTGCCTTAGATTTAAAGAAATTTTAATGCTGATATAAAATGTAATGTAACGTTGAAAAATAATGCTTACAAGCACAGACATTTGTTTTGTTTTCTCTACAAAAACAGATAGAAATGTTCGATGGGCAGCATTGGACTAAATGTTTGGTCTAGTTTCACCCACTTTAGTATTTCCATCTACTTCTGATACTCCCTGCATACAAGATTTATCTTTTTGCATAGCGGGCGGATACAATTGCGAATCTATATATATATATATATATATAAATCACGTGTCTGTCTGTTTTTCTGTTTGTCTGTTTGTTTGTTCCTTATACAAATCCACACCGTTTGACCGATTTGGACCAAACTTGGCAGACAGGTAGGTCTTGATACGGGAAATCTTCTAGGCTAAGTCAAAAAAATCTACCAGCTGTCTGTCTGTATGTTTGTGCCTTATACAAATCCGCACCGTTCGTCCGATTTTGAATAAACTCGATACCGTCTCCACACCGTTCGTCCGATTTTGACTAAACTCGGTACACATGTAGATCATAATCTGGGGAGTGTCGTAGACTAAGTCAAAAACGTCTTATAACTGTCTGTATGTATGTTTGTCCCTTATAAAAATCCACACCGTTCGTTCGATTTTGACTAAACTCGGTACACATGTAGATCTTAATCTGGGGAGTGTCTTAGGCTAAGTCAAAAACTTCTTATAACTGTCTGTCTGTATGTTCTTCCCTTATACAAATCCACACCGTTCGTCCGATTTCGATTAAACTCAGTACACATGTAGATCTTAATCTGGGGAGTGTCGTAGGCTAAGTCAAAAACGTCTTATAACTGTCTGTCTGTATGTTTGTACCTTATACAAATCTACACCGTTCGTTCGATTATGTTTGTCCCTTATACAAATCCACACCGTTCGTCCGATATATACTAAACTCGGTACACATGTAGATCTTAATCTGGGGAGTGTCGTAGGCTAAGTCAAAAACGTCTACCGGCTGTCTGTCAGTAAGTTTTGTACCTCATACAAATCCACGCCGTTCGTCCGATTTTGACTAAACTCGGTATACAGGTAGATCCTAATTTGGAGAGTGCCGTAAGCTAGGTCAAAAACCTCTTCCAGCTGTCTGTCTGTAGGTTTGCTCCCTATAAAATCAAAACCGTTCTATATGTTTTGTCAAACTGGGCACACAGGTTGGTCTTGATCAGGGGATTGTCATAGGCCAAGTCAAAAACGTCTACCAGCTGCAGTCTGTATGTTTTTTTTTGTTTTTTTTTTTATAAAAATCCACTCCGTTAGACCGATTTTCACCAAACTTGGCATAAATGTATGTCTTGATACGGGGGCGTTATAGGTTAGGTCAAAGTCGTCTAGGACTCAAAGTTGGGAGGTCACGGGTTCGAAACAGTTACAGGTTTGTGTTATTAGATTTTAATAATAATCTTTTGGTTTCTAATTTTTTTGGGGCTCTTCTATATGCAGAAAGTAGGTGTAGCATGGCACGCCGGGTAACAGCTAGTATCAAATAACATTTGATCAGAGCTTATAAACCGGAGACAAACACAATGTTGAATTGACTCAACTATCAATCGATTGACTCAAAAAACTACCGATTGTTATCGTTGCTATGAGTAAACCTATATGTAATGATAAGCATCTAGGGGTTTAATGACCGCTAATAAGATTCTACTTAATGATCAAAAAAAATATTGCAAGAGCAAATGCATTTCCTTGTTCAAAGCTTCGCAGTAGCCAGCGGGTTATTCACTCATCATCTTCATATGAATAACCGCTGATGTATTTCACAACCAAAAGAAAAAAATCAGCTGACGTGAAATGGAGAAACTTACTAACGCTAGTATCGATGGAAAATGAGCATACGGCAAGTTTTCACGTCAATTCTCTGAGGTTTTCAGCCCATAACCTCAGGAGTGTGGTCTCGCGAATAATCTTCTTGTAAAATTATCATAACATAAATGACGTACGCGTATTTTCCAGAATATATATAAGCAGTGCATATACTGACGTATTCGTGTGACAAGAGAATTGTTGTTATCTCTCGGATAAAGTTATATTATCTTCAATGAGTAGTTAGTACAATGTTTGTTTGTTTTTGTTTTTTTTTCTCTCGCTATTTAAAACGCAAATGGAAAATAAATGCAAATGGAAAAAATGAAAAAGGACGTAAACACTCGCTAAGAAAGGATTTTTTGATATTCAATTGTTTAAGTATTTCTAGAGGGGTTTGAATTTTTAGCTGGTTAGAGAGCAGGCAAGCCTGGACAGCTTGAGTTGCAAGGACGATAACAGGTCAGCTGTTACTGTACTGTATCTATTTCATAAAATTATTTTTATTTGCGGTTCATTTCAACTATGATGGCAGTCCTTGAATTACTAGAAATAAACTGTGATTTTGTTCCTCTTAGAGTTTACCCTGTACCTGGTGATGGTCCATCCGAAGTAATAATATCCCGAACCCTGTACTTGGTGATGGTCCATCCGAGGTAATAATATCCCTAACCCTGTACCTGGTGATGGTCCATCCGAGGTAATAATATCCCTAACCCTGTACCTGGTGATGGTCCATCCGAGGTAATAATATCCCGAACCCTGTACCTGGTGATGGTCCATCCGAGGTAATAATATCCCGAACCCTGTACCTGGTGATGGTCCATCCGAGGTAATAATATCCCTAACCCTTGCACTTGGATTACTTATCAATTGATGAATAACTTATATTATGATGGGAACCGTGCTATAATAAACTGCACAAAATTATATAGTAGCGTTAATTTTGATGATACATTATTTAACGCAATAAAATAACTACTTATCTGCCAACACGACGCACGGGTAGTCAGCTACTTCTATAAGCAAACACAATATTCAGGGTTCCGCAGTTCACATTTGTTCAAGCCAAATAGATCGTGTGACCAAATTGCTTGAGCGTGCGAACCTAGCTCAACGCACTAAACAAATTTGAATCGTTTCTTCAATGACTATAGTCGTATAAATTCTTCATGAATGTAATTAATGTTTGGCCCAATGCTTTGCCGTTATTTCCTGTATCTATTCACTAACATTAGTACATCTATTTTTAGGTGTGCTTTAAATAATTAATTATGAAGTAGGGACCTCTTTCAACGAGCCCACTAGGATACGCTTATATGCTTATATTTAGAGATTAATCTACTCCTAAATGAAGGAGCATATAGAGTTCAAAGACTCTAAGAACACGGAAAACAGCAAATTATTTCCTAAGGATGACTAATTATGTTGAAACGAAGGACGATGCAATTAAATGAAATTCTGTAAAATTAAAGAACTATTAATGAGATTTTTCCCTTGACCTAAATAATGACTGTTATCACTGTGAATGTCGGTACTACAAGGACATCGTCACACACAGCCATCCTGAGCTGTTTATTTATCCTAGAAACCTATAGGAGTAGTTCATTCAACAAGATGTACGAAACAATTTTTTTTTTTTTGTAATTTCTTTGTTGAGAATCACATTCTAAACATTCATAAGCGTACATTTTTTAATCTGATAATCTCAAGGCTTACTGATGATTCTCCATTAACGTCCTTCAGATAACGTTGAATGTGTCTACCAAACTCTATACCCCCCCCGGTACTCATTGGTATTCAGTATGTTAGTTATTAGTAAAGATTAAAATATTATTATTGTCTGTTACTTATTTAATTTTAAATTTTTATGTTTTGAAGGTTGGTTGGGTAAAAATAAACATGAAAAAAAAAAATAAACGTCTCTATAATAAATAATAAATCACTTTGTAAAAGAATAACAATAATTGGGGTCTTCCTTGGTCTAGATGGTGGGTTCGATCCCCACCGGCGACAGGAATTTTCTCATCTCAGGGCTCGCTGAGAAAATTCCTGGCTGCACCCTGGATGTCGGTGCTAATGGATTTGTCGATGGGCCGTAAAAAAAAAAAAAAATAAAATAACAATAATTAACTCCTATGGAAATGAATAAATACATAAACATTCACCCCCCCCCCCCCCCAAAAAAAAAATAATAATTTAATAAATGTTTAAAAGTAAGTCCACACTAGAACAGGCACTACTTTGTCGCAATACTGAAAAACAAAACATAAACCGGGCTAGATAATTTTCGGGTTACCTCAAAGTCGCGGGAACAGAAATTTAAAAATTAATTAATTAGTTATTTCGGCACCGGTACACTGACTAACCACGTGTAAACCATCCAGATGTTGACAGTTAGGTTATTTTTGTGGTACTACAATGTCTATAATTATCTGTTCGTACTCTGAATTAAGTTCTAGCAAAAAAACCTGTTGTTTCTTTATGGTTCAACTAGTCTGTGTATTAATTCTTCATTTCTGTTTTGTATTTTAGCTGACAAAGACTCCGAAACGTCCTTAATACAGAATTTTACAACGATCGTATATATGTTTCCTAGCCGAATTCCAACTATTCCCTGATTGCTTATCGCTTTGACGGCTAACTATCTACACCTCATTAAAAACATTTTAGAGTTCCAACCGATATCTTTTCAAATATTAACCAAAAATTTAAGTCTCCGTTTAAATGGATATGTAACATCTGGGCGAGTTTTTAAGAATCTGAAACCAAAATTACAGTATTTTCACTTTTCACGAAAACGTATGAAGTAAGCCATCTTGAAATTGGATTCATTCGATTTCATACGACAAAATAAAATTATACTTACAAACCTATTAAAGCAAAACGTAAGCACTACGATTTATTTTTAGCGAATTTTGCTAATAGCTAGTGCCCTGATACCAATTCTAAAGAATCCCTAACTAACGAATATAAGTTTGTTTTAGATATTGCAACTTTTTGCCGAATTTCACCAAAATCGAAACATGGTAGGAGTTTATTTTTTTTTTTATTTATTTTTTTTTTTTTGTGTTAACGCTTTATAGCGATGTACACCTTACATTTTATATATATATATATATATATATATATATATATATATATATATTACATTGTTTTCTGCATGTCAACATTGAGTATATATTCTTACATTATATTATATTACATTATTGTCTATATATTTATATCGTTTATACATTATTACATTATATTAAATTACATAATTGTCTATGCTTACATCATTTATATATTACTACATTATATTACGTTATTGTCTATATATGTAAATTCTATATAACTAAGGCTAATACAATTATTACTACAATTATACAATAAATACTATATACATATACAGTTATGTTAATTAGTGCATATATACAATCCTAGGAATTTCAATTCTACGTATAAATCTAATGACTTGGTTGATATATGCACAATCTCTAATGAAGTAACTCTTTGGATTTGCATTTGATGGCCTGAACTAGACAGTGTTGCCAATAGGAACAGGTTTCCTCCCACCCCTGCCCCCCACCTACTGCATTACCCCCACTCCTGCTATTCGATCGACTAGCCACATGTCATTAACCTCCAACTGACCAATAGATTTTGTCCTCTTCCAACTTTTATCATCGCCGGGCGTCCATCTTCATAATTAATATCTATTTCTTTTATTCCTTGACTTTCATGTTTCTGGCGCTCGTTAAGGCTCATTTAAAGTCCTCACGACATGAGCGAACCACACAAAGCTATACAAAAAGATTTATCTGCAGACCCATACGCTACTTCAGATATCTTTTAGCATGGGAGAAAATGATAATTTTTATTATAGTTGTTTGTTATATAAAATGTACTTTATCATAAAATCCCCCCCCCCCCCAAAAAATAAAATTCACTTACCTAATCGTGAAAGATAAATGTGCGAGTGTATGTATACATAGAGGTGTGTGAGTCTATATGTGTATATAATATGTGTTGCACATAGCGTGTATAAGGTTTCTATTCCATTGGGAGCGAAAAGCTGGCAAATTGATTCGCCCGAATCACACGAAAACGCACGAAAACAATCCAATTGGATCGATTGTGGATTGCGTCCACTGGACCCGTATCGTTCGTCGATTTTCGTCCGAACATGTGCGAAGTGCGAACGGATTTAGATGCAAATGGGTGCGAAAAGTGGGAGTAAAAAATGGACTGTGAGAAGTTAATTTTCCTTGTTCAGGAAAGGAAATATCTGTGGGACCAACGGGAAACGAAATAACACATGCGGAATGTATAAAAACAATTTTAGAAGAATGTTTCGATTTTAGAATAAATGTTGTCTAGAATATATCGAAATGTATCCATTCTTATTTGAAAATAGGAAAAGTGATGATCATCGTCGATTTGAAGATCGTTCCACAAATGAGAAAATTCACCGAACTCGTTTCTTTTGGCGTCAATGTGATTCACCTATATTTCTCGTCTTTGTCGATGTCGTCTGAGCCGACGATGAATCAAAGGGGATAATTCCAAAGCGAAACATTCTTCACCATCATCATGAGTAAAACCCTTCCGAGGAGCCTTCACTTCTACTGCGAATCCGGACGAATACTGAGGCAATGGACGAAAGACATTCGCACGATCGGCGTTCGCCTCAATTCGTTGCTTCGCAGTTCTCACCTTCCCGGTCCCACTGGACGAGAAGCCTAAAGAATGCATGTGCTTGTGTTTTTAGCGCGGTTACTCCCTATCTCCATAGTGAGAACCCGCGTATGAGGTTGAACTCACAACGCAATCCGGAAGTGCCGACTAGAAACTTTCATTTATTTATATATATGCTTGCCTGTTAACGATCTAGCAAGGTCAAAATTTTGGCCCGATTTTGATGAAATTTGGTACAAAAATCTTTCTTCTAATTTAAAAGGTCAAGTTCGTTAACCAGCAGAATCCACCCACGGGAAGATAGTGTTTGGGGCGAAATTCGCGCAAAAAAAATTGTAACGCTTACGTCTTTGAGTTTATATGCTTGCAGGTACTTGTTTTGTAGGTTTCTTAACATTGTAAAACGAATGAAAACATTTTTAAGTCGATATCTGTAACCGTTTTTGAGAAAAGTGGATTCAATGTTTTTGTAAGTCACTATTTTTTTGTGGGTACTTAGAATCGCAGGATTCAATTGAAATATTTTCTACATATTGAAAATTAATCCCAACTAAGATTTTTAATTTTTGGTTATATTTGGAGGTTAGGAAGTATGCGAACAAAATATTTTATTAATAGACATGAAAAGTTTTCGGATCTTCATACATTTTTCGTAAATATCTCGATAACGATTGGGAAATCGTGGTAAGTGGAAGGTGACCATTCGAATGCTTACTAATTTTTTTACAAAAAAGGTTCTGAAGCAATATTCGATGGGGCAACGTCAATCAGAGATATAAGCGCTTAAAACTTAAAAAGTGTTTGTTTTGTTGTTTTGAAAGGGGTTTTCTCTTTGTTTATCTCACTTTTTAATTGGTTGTTTCTTGTTTTAAATTGCATTTATCAGTAAAATTAGTATTGTAGTAAAATAAGCTAAGAAACGGTGAAAGGTATTGGTAATAAGTTTGGAGCGGCTGTGGTAATCATGATGGCAGTGGCTAATTATGATGACGTATGCTTAAATTGTTTTGAATTCTCCTATCTATATAACGTTCCTCATAGCCTCCAACTGAAGTTATCGTTATATCTTATTTTGTAGAAAGATTTAACCCACGACGGAATGGAATTTTATTCGCCATGAAGCACATATTTACAGTTGATTATAACAGTAAAACGAATTTGCCAGTAAAACAAGATACTTAAAATGACAACGAATTTTTAGTTGTTTAGAATAGAGCCTTCTCAGCAGTAGACAAAAAATAAGTACGTTTTCAGTACATAATTGTATTGACTTATACAGATTAAGAATTATACGCTTCTGTGTAAGTTGGCTACTGTCAGTTTCCTGTGATTTGTGATGGTAATCTATTCCATTTCGTCGAGATGTACGTAACCGCGCTAAGATGATGCAGTTCCTGCAAGTCGGACTTTTGTATACATGCACATAAAAGTATGTTTCAAAACAACTTTAGGGATTTATAATTGTTGCCAGTATCAGAACAACCTCTCTTTACATACTACAGTGGTATTGCCGTACGGCTCTTTACCAATGGCACTCGAAACAAATCTTTTGGTGTAGGCTACACCGGAAAACAATAACGGATATAAATCTATATATATATATATATATATATATATAAATCGCGTGCCTGTGTTGTCTGTTTATCTGTTTGTCTGTCTGTTCATTATACAAATCCACACCGTTTGACCGATTTTGACAAAACTTGGCACCCAGGTAGGTCTTGATAGGGGAGCGTCATAGGCTAGGTGAAAAACGTCTACCAGCTGTCTGTCTGTATGTTAGTTCCTTATACAAATTCACACCGTTTGACCGATTTTGACGTAACTTGGTACATAGGTAGATTTTGATAACGGAAGTGTCAGAGGCTAAGTCAAAATTGTCTATCAGCTGTCTGTCTGTATGTTTGTTTCTTTACAAATCCACACTGGTGTAGCATAGCACACCGGGGAACAGCTAGTATATTAATAAAAATAATAACATATTTTTTTTTTACATATTATTCGATATTTTTCACAATGATTAAAGTTCCATTATACCAATAACTGCTTCTATTCCTTTCCTAATCGCACTAGGCATATAAAAGGAACCGCGCTATGATGACGCAGCCCTTGCGACTCGTACTTCCCTCTTGGTACCACTGTAGGACGTAGGATACTCTGTAAGCTTCCAGCCTCCTCGAAAGACAATCCCTTTGAAACGTATAAGAATAACATTAACCAAATTGCACTATAGTTGAAGATGCATAGCGGAATTCATAAAAGCACATTCCTATTGTGAATGAATCACTATGAGATTTTGCGCAAGTACTATCCTCTTGTTTATATCTGATTAAATGAGAGTCACAACCTGCCGGAGGAAGGAAGCTCTCCAGACCTTAGTCAGGTTTTCCAATGCTCGCCCTGAAAAATTGTTGTTTTCCCCCCCTTGAATTTATCGTGTTTTTCCTATGCAACAGACATCCGTTGGTATCTACAACCTTTTAGCAGATCATACACCTCTAAAATTTAAATAAACACCAAACACTAATATGGGTACCAGGACATGAGGACATTCCACCAACCCTTAACAGTGGCAAACCAACTGGAACAGTTGCACTCAACTTTTCATCATAGGGGCCACAAACACGTGTTTTTATGGTGTCGCGTGCCGAAAAAAAAATAAAATGATTTCTTACACAACTATAAATAGATTCATTACGTATATTTTAATTTTTTTTGTGGGCATTTCCTGACCTTTCAAAAGAATTCAACGTATTTAGCACGTGGTCGGTCGTTCCTTAACTTCGATAATCAATGGGAACCGGTGCATTCAATGTAGCTATGGTCGTTGCCAAGTTCAACTATTAAATTAAATTAATAAAATTTAGTTGTTGTATCGATAAAAAAATATAAGTTAAATCATAAAAAGATAAAGAAAAAGTTCAATCCACAAGACATAAAACATCGCCACATTTCCTTAAGTAGAGGCAGCCGTCGGAACGAGGAAAATAACATCCACTAAATGCAAAAATACATAATGCAGGCGGAAACAATTACACAGGAAGTAAGAGAAAATACTCAGTTCTCGTTTATTAAAATAAAAAAATAACTCTATTTATTTTGCCACAAGTATGGAAATTCATGAATCTACATTTATGGTTCGATTGTCTGCATATTTTGGCAACTGACACCTGTGAACCTTCTAAATATATACATGCAATGCATCCGAGTGTATAACAAGAGGATATATACACACAATGCATCCGAATGTAAAACAAGAGGATGTAGGCTCAAATCCCAGAGCCTGGCAAGTTAAATTTTCTAAGATAATAAAAATTTGAAAATTAAGTCACTGATGCTGTATTCCTTCCTGAGATGTATAGAGTGGTTTAATAAATTTAAATCCTAGTAAGGATTCCATTTGGAAATGACAAATTTTATCAAAAGACTTGGTCTGAGTTGGAATTTTAGTTTATCTTCAGAAGCTTTTTTTTTATTTTTTTGTTTTTGGTGTGTTTGATTAAGTTCACTTTTGTTTTGTTCTTAGTTTTATGATTTTATATTTTATTTTATTTACATATTCTTTTATTTTTTTGTTTCTTTCTTTTTTTATTCTTTTCCTTTTATACTCTCCCTCTTTTTTTTCTATATTGAACTATATACTATATTTTTATATTCTTGTACATAGTTTCATCGATGCTCTTCTATCCCTCATCTCTTTTTTGCTTCAGTATTTCACTCAACATATACTCTAAAATTTAATAAAATATATACAATTTAAATTTAGTTGATCTTTACTTAAAATATAAACATAAAATGAAATTTTAAATTGACATTCGTCCACATACAAAGTAAATATCGCATTTGTATAATTTTAATTTAAAGTACATATAAATATATATATATATATATATATATATATATATATATATATATACATATATATATATTCAATTGCTTTATTTATTCTAATTTTGCTCTTTTTAGTTTTATTTATTTTTCTTATATTTTATTATTGTTTATTTCATTTTATTTGTCATTCTCTTTTTCTTTTGGACTGAGACTGATTTTTAAAGTAATAAAACAGTAAGGAGACCATCGCCACATGTTGCGGGGATCTAAGAACAAATAAATAAATAAAATATAAATTCCTGTAGCCTATATACTCTAATTAGCACTTCTGGATTGCGATACCGGATAAGCTGGTTTTCGTCCATATAGGAAGGGAGGAAACACGCCAGCCACCTGGTTTATTCATTGGATTTCCTTGCCTGGTGCAATCAATCTAATATTTAAATTTCTATGATGTTTGAAGAAGTTTAAGAATATTGACATTACACACTTTAAGACTGTTGGTTGTGCATTGGTTTTGATAGGTTTATATCACCTGAAGTAATAATTATTTATTATAAGTGTGAAATATGTTAGGTTGTCATTGTTGATACGTGACGTCACTGCGTCGGGATTACTTTCCTCAACGCGCCCCCTCCACCAATTCCAGGATCTCATAAATGCTCGGGTTCCCCCGGGTAAGGCAATAGTTTTGCGACCATCTTCTACAATGGCGGGGATCACAGGACTGGTTTTGGGGTCAATATTTATCATTGTGACCTCAGCAAGACCCGCTCCAGAGGCTGAGATATTCCAGTCGACTGTTAAATGTTTCTACGGATTCGAAGAGTATAAGGACCACTTCAAAGATATTGTCTTCCTCGAAGACTGTTCAGCCAAATGCCCGGGATTCTCTGAAGAAATATGGGCTGTGGACTGCAAAGGGTCTTTGGACGAAGCAAAACTCTTCTGCTACGAAGATGGCTCATATGTGAAGGTGGGGAAAAACATAGTATCACCAAAGAGTAAGGTTGAATAAGAATTTTTTCTTCATATTTGTTACAAATGATCTCAACAAATCTATTTATTTATTTACATAAATACATATTTTTTATAAACGTTAACGAAATTTTGTGATATATTTATTCAAAAGAAAAAAACGTGATAAATGAAATCTTATGGTTTTACTATGTATCTTGCTTGTATCTTGGTAGACCCTTGAAAATTTATATAAAAAAAGTGTCTGATATTTTAATATCCAAAGTAAAATGAATGCCTCAAAGAAAAAAAAAACATTTTTTTAATCAAACTCTATTAAACGAAATTGTAGGAAAAATTTCTATTTAGTATTCTCGGCCGAAGTAAAATAGAGGTTGGTAGATCCATTTCAACGTCATCAGAACGTCCTTCTGACATTCATAAAGAATGTGCTTGATTGTTTTAGATTTTTAATTTTTTCTTGATATTTTAATTCCTAAGTTTTACCTGAGAAATATTAATATATGTTAATACGTTTATTATGCTTTACATTTTTATTAAAATACCTGAGAATAAGTAATTTATATATATATATATATATATATATATATATATATATATATATATATATATATATATAGTTAAATAAAGTAAAGTAATACTGAATGTATTACATTTTAGACTTAAATTAATGAATAATCTTCAGTGGGAGGTAAAAGATCGATTCATAAAATGTATTTATAGAACTATATATTAGTATTTATTGATTTTTTGTTTACGCTTTTAACATTCTCTTTCTACATTTAATATTATACATAGTTATTTTTGTGAAAAGACGTTGATCTCATAAAAGATAAACATGATCTCATATTTTATATTTATTTCTATGTTTTTGAATGTTTTATTTATTTACATTATAGTATAATTAGTTAATATTTAATTAAATTATATTAGGATTTAGAATTATTCTTGGATCCCATAATCAAATCGTTTGTCCTTAATAAATTTCAAAATTTCAAGGAGATTTTATGTGTCAGAAAGATATTATTATTAAAACACTTCCAATGATCTCAATATTAGGATTTATATAATTATGTTAAACAAAATTATTTATAATATTATGTGTATTATTTATTGATTAATTATTATTATTTAATTTATTTATAAATTTATTATTTAAGTTGACCTTTTATATATTTTCTTCAAGCTACATTGTACCTTACCTAATAGTTTAGTGTCTTTATACCACAATTTCAATTGAAATTAATAAATGTTCAAGTGGAAAGTTTGTCCGACGTATTATTTACCTACAGAATAATAGGTTTTATTCAATTATATTTATGTATAATTCTCTTTTTATTCTTCCGCAATAGTGATAGTTTAATAAAATTGTACTATATATCTTATGCTTTAGTAGGTTTAAATATGTTGATTTTATAAATACTAAGAATTATTAATTTATATAGATAGATTCTAGATGTAAATATGTATTAAACCATTACGATCTCATTAATTATTGATACGTCCGTAAGTGATAATTAACTTTATGGTTATTGCTTATATGATAACATAGTGATAAATTGTATTTAATGTTTATGTGTTATTTAAGATTCTCAAATAAATATTCCATTATTTTTCTACCAGATTTTTTTAATTAAAAAAAACCTTATTTATGATTAATAATTTCAGGCATTAATGACAAATATTTAATAATAGCTGTGCCCGCGACTTCGTCCGCGTTAATAGTGACTAAGGGCAGGAGGGATATATCTTTTGGTTTATTTCGGATTAAAAACACCGTCGTATGGGTATTTAAAAAGAATCTAATTTATAGTAATGCTTCCTATATACGATATTAGACAAATAGCCATCGGGGATCAAGCATACAGGCTGCTAGGATTGCTAAAACGTGACAGAGCCACTAAGCTGACCCTCTTAGGGATTGTTAAACCCTAGTGTGTATAGAGTGTCTGACAGACAGCAGACGTACAGACATAAATTCTAAAAATCATTATTATGGGTACTATTGCGTTGATATATCTTCCCATGTATCTTCTATGTAGGGAGAGCGATCAGTTAGAATTTTATTATATGAATAGATTATGGCTGGTAGTGGCAAGTTGGTAATTTGCGTCCGAAGTAAACCTCCTCTCCTAATAAACCAATTTGGTTTATTTTTAAAACATATTTTTCTATTAATATGTCCACAACGAATTCCGAGTTTCTTTGCAATACAACAATAATTGCAGCCGTTATGGGCGAATAACTACTTTTGGTCCGGAGTAACCCCCCTCCCCTCTAGATGAACCAATTTTGCTCGTTAACGAACTCGTTCAATCATTTGCTAGGGTATTATACACTCCAGTGTGTATCGTGTCAACGATAGTTCATGAAATGTTCGACGTGATTATTTACATTGGCATAGCTTTTATATTTATGAATCATTGACATAAAACAAAACTAAATGTTAAGTGAAGCTTACCACAATATATTAGCGAAACCCTCAACTAAATCCGATAAGCCGTTATTGAGATTAGCGCGCACAGACAAACAGACAAAAATTCATTGTTTTGGGTAGTATTGCGTTGATAAAGGCCCCCAATAGTATTTTTTCCCATATATCTTCCATGTACAGACAGCGATCTGTTAGAATTACACATACACACACACACACAAATTTTTCAATTCTTATTTTTTTTAATGCCAAGGGGTCGATACTACTTGCTGACACTCATACTTCAGTGAACAATACAAAATAATACATAAAGCTCTCCTTATCCGTCACATAAAAATCACAGACGACAGCTTGTTTCTTCGTTCTCCTTACAGCCATTACACTCCAACAGAATTAGCTATACAACTCCGAAAACTAAATATTCCTAGTGTTTTTTTGAAAATATCTAAAAACGTTTTATTAGAAGTAGACCAAGATTATTAATGTGCTCATAAAGGTAATTTGTATTATCTTTGAAATTCGCTAAACAACACTCAGAACCAATGATGGAAATTTAGTATAAAAATATACCAAAAGCAAAAAAAGCAATTAAATAAAGATAGAAATTTCTTTATTTGTTTCAATTTGTATGAAACTTTTCTCTCTTACCTATATCCACAGCAACCATTCTCCAACAAGCCTCATGAATTCCTATACTGTCTACCATAGAATAATTATAAACATTTCTTAGCTGATCGAAGCATCTTTTAAGTCTCCAAATATTTTTAAACTCTTTAATAATACCCTTTAAATGATGTAAATTACATCTTTAAATTATGTTGATTGATGTATCATCATTATTAACACTGTTGTATAATGTGAAGGTGGTCGTATAAACAAAAGGCGTTTTATTTCATTTTAAATTTGTTTTATTTTGAAATACAATTTCATAAATCTAGAGAAAGAAATTAGGAACAATAAAATTATTTGTTACAATTAATTAAATAAATAAATATATTAACGAATGAAATAATTTAAAATTTGTTCTTGTTTGTTTTATCGAATAATATACATCACAGCTCCTCCTATTTTCTATCTATTAAATATCTAGGCATGCATTTAATAAAGAAGTATAAAAAGTAAAAAACGTTTACAACTTAAGAGACTTTCTGCAAAAACACAAGAAAATATAATGTAGTGTATGTGTGTACAAACACATTCGGTACCTTATTCTATAACAAGAATAATTCGAAAAAAGAGATCACTCCTCGCTAAGAAAGCGTAATCACTATATAATTAACATAAATCCGAACCTAAGATTAAAAATTAATCTCAGTAAATCACTGATTTCTTATCAGACTCAAAATAAAATATAGTTTACGGTAACATGTATAATATCTATTAAATCGGTTTACGATTTCGTGGACAGGAATACAATCAGTAAATATCAGTAATAGATGTCAGTAAATATGTTTCTTAAAATCTGATATAAAAATATAACACTATTGTGTTAAGACATTTTTTTCATAACATTGAATAGAAAATAACAATTACCGACATTACGTTGATATTTAAAAAATGTTTATTGGTTTATATTTTATACATTTAAAATACTTTATTTGAAACATTAGTTTATGTTTATAATACAATTTTTATTTATTTTAAGAACAAATTACATTGCTGCTGTAGAAACAAATAAATAATAAAAATATAAAATTTCTCACTATTCAATGTTAAATTGTATTTACGAAACACTTATATAAATAGTTTACAAAATAATTTCAAAACAGTTCCTTAACAATTCTTTAAAAATAAATAAATAAATATGAAAATAATTTAATATAGAAATAAATAAAATATTAATTACTCACACAAAAAAGTATACAATTAAATACATTCACAAATAAATATATTAATGCTAATTTTGAGATCGCTTTAATCACTAAATTAAGATAAAAAGGAAGAGAGAAAGGTAAAATAATATGAGGATGGACTCGCCATAGTAGAGTGGATGAAGTATCCAAGGAGACTTGGGTTCGAATCCTACCTAGAGCGTGTTGAGTTTTTTCAAAACGGAATTTTAAAAAATAATTATCATAAAAACATATATTGCTATAAATATCTTATAAATAAGAACGAAAAATGGACGATGTTAATCTCAATGGTCAGACACAAACACTGAATACTTTTACTCTATCTCATAAACATTCATGTCTCAAAATTGAATCAGAAAATGCCTTAAATAAATAACTATTCAAATATGTGCTTACATATATAACAAAATTAAAACTAATATTACAGAATGAAGTGTATTAAATTAACAGCACAGATATTATGTAATAAATCACAGACAATATGCTCTTGTATTTACCTTACCATTGTTTATTTAACATTAAATAAAAAACGTAAGAAAATGAAACAAGGCATTCTAACCCCCACAAAAAAAACAAGAGCATTAATGAAGATTATTTGGTTTTCTTCCTTAAATTCCATATGCTCTAGGACATGAATAACCTTCCGGCGGAGAAATATAAATTCATCTTCTTAGTAAATTTATATTTAAAAATATATTTCATTATATTAAATCTAGAACTGCTAAGTTTTCTATTCAATTGTTTCCCCTATGGATTGTACAAATTAACTCTTTGAGAATAATTTAAGCTGTTTAAAAAAAAAATAATAAATATGTAATATGAACATTTATTATTATTATTGATCCAACAATAATGACTTAAGAGCCATTCCCTATTTTTTATTTTGAATCCATGTGCTTAAAAAACCTCGTCATCAAATATATTGGAGATGGGCAAAATTGAATCCTCGTTTAAAGATAAGTAAATTGGATTACTTATAGGAATATTTAAGAGTTAAGTTAACTAATGATGGTGAATATTTTAACCTAAATTAATTGGATCATTTTAATCGGAAAGGAACCAAGCAACAGTATTAAAGTTCTGATAGAAATACCCTTACTCCCCTTTATTTATTATTAATAAGAATTAGTAAATTTTCTTTTTCAAATCTCTTGTATTCAAACTATAAAATATTTCCACACTATTTACATAAAATATTGATACTAACAAGTGGTTCTATTCAGAACAATGTTTTTGAAGTATTTTATAGCTGAAAGAAACCATAAAATATTGCCCTTTCAGTTTTTAATTAACATGATCTAAATATACCTACTTGAGTTTATTAAATGTCGAACTTTCCTTGTCAACCTAATGAATGAATTAAAATAAACACAAAAATATCACAAAAAGCCAATCGGCTTGAATAAATATAAAAATAAATATGTATCTAAAAAAATAATATTTATAAATTAATTTTTTTTTTGAGATCATTACTGCCATGTTTATCTAATTCTTAATGGACCTTACTCTTTGGAGATATAACGTTGTTCCCCACGCTGACATAGGAAACCTCTTCGTAGCAGAAGAGCTTCGCTTCGTCCAAAGTCTTCTTGCAGTCCAAAGCCCAGATTTTGTCAGAAAACCCTCGGCATTTCTCTGTACAGTCTTCTAGTAAACGCTCATTCTTCGATGGCGTCCAATCGTAGCTTTCGAATTTGTAGGCGCACACAACGTGAGAGTGCAACACCTCCTTTTCGGGTACTGGACTCGATATCGCCACGGCGATCACAGCCGCCAAAATGAGTCCACTGATCGCCGACATACTTGAGGATGGGCAGTTACTGGGATAGTTACCGTGTCGGAGGGGAACCCGGACATATATACGCTACTGGAATTGGTCGGGGGTGGAGGGGGGTAAGGAAAGTGATGCCTCGTCGTAATGACGCTTTTAATGAATACTGGCGAATTGCTTGTGAAGTCAGATCTTATAGTAGAATATTTACTTCGTGGAAATGATAGTAAGAAGTCCGTACGCAGGAGTTGCGTAAATCACACGATTCCTTTAAAAGGCAATCACTATAAAACCCCTAATCTCCTTATCAGTATTTTTTCCATTAATGTAACATTGTTGAGTACAAATAATTTTGTTTTTTTTTTTTTACTGCGCTTCGACAACTAGGCCATTAGCGCCGCAAAAAATCTTGTTTTCAACACTTTCATCCACAATGATGAGAGATTTCTCCTGTAATGTGGTTTCATACCTTATGTCAAGATACCAACAAAAAAGTACCATTGAGATGTTGCTGTGGATATTTTGAATTTAATAGATATTATTATTATTGTTTTATTTTTTCGATGCTCCACATTGTCGGCGAATGGCATCGCAAATTTAATAGATACCTAAATAAAATGATAAATACATAAAAACCTTTGTACTTATTAGGGCCATACGTACAACTCACTTCTAACTGCTATTTATGTATTACATTTATTAGGGCCATACGTACAACTCACTTCTAACTGCTATTTATGTATTATATTTATTAGGGCCATACGTACAACTCACTTCTAACTGCTATTTATGTGTTACATTTATTTTATTTTATATATTTATGTTTACGACGGTTTATTTCTTTTTCAGGACTTATTTGCTTATCTTTAAAGTAGTTTTCATCAAATAATATGCTAATTATATTTTTTGGTGCTCATAATTTCATTATCTGTTGGTACTATCCTCAGTATTCTAATGAACATTTTTTATTGGACGATGCATACGTGCCTCAGTAGTAAAAGGTGTAAGAAGAAAAATATAAAAATAAATAAATGGATTATTGAATTTTATTTCGATATTTAGCAAAACTAACAGCCAGTATTCCTTAATGATCAAATCATTATTTCTAATAAACATAAGCTAGCCAAAGGGTTTGATCCCAGAATCTTTCTTCTTTACGCACGGGCTTGTTGTAAATTATACAACCGGGCTTCATATGACAGGCATTTATCTGAAACCAGACAATGTTATTTTAGTATAACCACGTAGGCAACACATATAGGATTGTAATGTGTAAAACTTAATACACAGGACGGTATACGCTGTACGAGACTTAATTTTCAAATTTTTATTTTTAAGAAAAGTAAAATTAATGACTTTAGTGTATTCCAGCAAAAAATTATATAAATTTCATCAACTAAAATGTCGAATTGCATAAATACATTTGGGTGAATTTCATAAATGTCCATAATCATCAAGATAGTGTATAACACATATTTTCTATTTTTTTAACTAAAAATAAAAGCGAAATTCATTTAATAAAGGAAAAAGAATAGTTTTATCTATTCAATTAGAAATTTTTGTACTGACATTGAAAAAAACTGCTATTATTCCTTCTTTGAATGATTGCACAAAGGTAGAATAATTTTGAACCCAATCCTAACAAATATTAAAACAAATCCTAATTTCCCAATTTCCTAATTTTCAAATTCTAGGCTGAGGGTGAACGCCTGTATTTCAGTGCCTTACTTTAAAAAAAAATTGAGATAATTCCTTCTCTGAATAATTGCTCAAATGTAGATTTATTTTCAACCTCATTTGAGCTTTATTAAATGTTGATACTGTTATTTTAACAAATGTCTAATTATTTTCAGATTCACTCAGTTCATTACTCTCTTTAACAGTATGTACAGCACAAACGCCATACTCAAAGGATAATTCCTTCTCTGAATAATTGCTTAGTTAAATGTTGATAGTATTATTTTAACAAATGTCTAATTATTATCAGATTCACTCAGTTCATTACTCTCTTTAACAGTATGTACAGCACAAACGCCATACTCAAAGGATAATTCCTTCTCTGAATAATTGCTTTGTTAAATGTTGATAGTATTATTTTAACAAATGTCTAATTATTATCAGATTCACTCAGTTCATTACTCTCTTTAACAGTATGTAAAGCACAAACGCCATACTCAAAGGATAATTCCTTCTCTGAATAATTGCTTTGTTAAATGTTGATAGTATTATTTTAACAAATGTCTAATTATTATCAGATTCACTCAGTTCATTACTCTCTTTAACAGTATGTACAGCACAAACGCCATACTCAAAGGAATATACAATCAACTCCACATATTACAGGAACAAAACATGTCTATCAAAACGATCTCGCTACTCGGACTTACAAATATCACAGAATGCACGACTGTCGACTGTCGAAAATTGGCCACAAGAAAACAGAATATTGACACATATAAAGTGACTATATGAGACATGAACAAAGGTTTGTTGTTCTATACAACAAACATGGCAATACTGTACGAACATAAAAAGCGAAAAACTGAGAGAAATTAAAAATAAAATCTACGATTGGAGCTCAAGTAGCCGCAGAATTAACTGAAAAAGTTATACTAGTAATGTTTCTTAGGCAGATTACGGATAGGACACACTTTAATAAATCACTCATGTTTAATGATAAATAAATAAGAACCTACCTGAAGACAGGGTAATGTTTCACTGACAGTGAAGCACTTGCTTATCGGAATACAAAATACGAGAACAACTGAAATTACCTTAAAACACTACAACCTTTCTACAACTATTTGAGTCCAGGAAAAGTTTAGATTATATTTCGGAACTCTTTAGAAATATTAATTTAATGGTATAATAATAATCTAAATTCAACTATTAACCTTTTAATAAAATAAATATTTTTTTCGACTTATAATCAATTACAATAAAATTAATCATCCAAAAGCAACCATCATTAATCATTCAAAAGCCTTATAAATGTCCTACTTAAAAGTCCATTACGCACGAGCTGCATAACTAAGCATGTTCCTTAGAAGGTCGGTCGTGTACACTGTATTCCTGAATAATTTTCTTAAAATTACCTAAATAAATAAATAATTGGTTTTGCTCTTTTATATATGTAATGAAAATTATTTCACTTGGGACTGTTTGTATATTTCATATGTAAATATCTTATTTTTAATATTTACTCCTATTAAACATAATTAGTTACTTTTTTGAATTGTATTTTTAGATTGTGTGAGGTTTGTGTTTCACCTGTACAGGCAACAGGCGGAGTCCCTGATAAGTGATAAGGAGTAATGGAGACAGTTTTCCCCTAGAAGGTTCATTAGAAATAGGAATGGTCCACCGGCTGCGTGATCTCTCCAGATCATATCCTCATAAAGGAATTCATCATCTTCGTTGATGATTAGTAACCCATAATGACGTAAGAATCAACATTCATCATTTAGAAAAAATATATTTAAAAAAATGGAAAAAATCATTATTTTAACAAAATTCGTGCTTTTTTTTAAATCTATTAAAAAATTAGGAAGTTGGAATGTTCCCAATAAACTATGAAACATTTTTTGGCCATTGAGACGTTAAGGGTAACTATTTAGTAGTTTGGGCTACACAGCAAATCAATAGTGCAACACATAAATCAATGCAAAATTATAAACCAAAAATAAATTAATATAATATAAAAATAAAATATACATAAAAATTTCCACCACGCAGAAGCTCCATACCTAAGCATATTTATGAGCACGTTCCTCAATTCATAACTTATTCCTGAATAATGTGCACAAAATAACCAGAACTTCTGTGAATAAATCGACATCATAAGGTGTGAACCTATGTTACAGATTTGTTCAGGAAGATAACTGGATTTTAGTTGTATGAAGAAGTGAGCTGCATAGCCGAGGATGGTTCCACAAGAAGTCATAGATCCGTCAGGCTTCCACCGGAATTATTTTGGATCCTACTGTAAGATTCGAGATGGATGAGAATCAGCCCTTCTCAGTTGACAAAGTTAAGAAATTCATTTATGAAAAGTGTATTTCCTATTTCCGTAGAAAATATAATATCCACAATTGGTCTTCTCATTGCTGCAAGATGTTCCATGCCTTGAATGAAAAAGTGTATGGAAGTAGAAAATGCAACAGACATGAAAAGTTTTCGGATCTTCGTATATTTTGCAAAATGTCTCAAAAACGGTTGCGAAATCGTGGTAAATGGAAGGTTACTCACGTCAATCGGAGAAATATGTGCTTATAACTTCGAAATTGTTGGTTCTTTTGAACGGTATTGTGTCTCTGTTTACCTTATTTTTTAGTTGGTTGTTGTTCTTTTTAAAATGCAATTAGTATTTTAGTAAAACAAGGTAAGAAAATGGAAACGTATTTATATCATCTTATAGTGTTTCCGTTGAGAAGGAAGGGGGAACGTTGAAAATAGGACGGAGTAGGATCCGCTTAGGATACTATCAGTTGATTATAGTGGCGCCTAAAATCTTTCTTCCCTTTGACATTTCATTTATTTTTATCTTTCACGAGTGATCAAAAACTATCAAATGATGCTTCTATTCCTTTACTAACGACACTAGAATCGCTCTAAGATAACGCAGTTCCTGCGAGCCGGACATTTTTGCAACATTAGGTAGTTTTATTTTTCTGAAAGAATGCTGTGATAGTGAATTATCGACAGATGCTGGCCAACAACCAACATCCCCAACTTCCATTAATCAACTATAGATTATAATTGAATTCTCATCACGAAATAACATTTGAAGGATTGGACTCCGGAATGGTTTGGGATCTGTCCTGAAGAAACCTTTGCTCAAGAAGAGTTAATTGACGAAAAGCAATATCCTGGAAATTACTATTTTACATCTCTTTCCTCCCAGGACAAAACATCCAACAAAATAAACAAATGCACATGGTGCATCTACTACAGCTGAGAATAATAAGGAAATTCCACTAACAATCGCCGATTCGTATCGTCACTATCTGAGTCAAGGTTTATTTTTCATGGCGACGGCACAATTACCTGCACCCCCGGGTGAGCAGTGACATAAATGAGGATGTTGTAGGGACGCTTGGTATGACAACATGATAAATCAGCTGATAACGAAGGAACTTTGCGTAAAAAATATTAACACACGAGTGACGTAGACACGTATTGTGACTATGTCAATTAAAAGGAAACACGCAACAAAAAAGAAACCCTGGAATGACAATTACGAAGGAACAAGGACAATAAATGCAATTAAACGCCCTATACTAGTGATGGGTGGTTCTCGAATATGAATCGATCTTTTGAATCGATTCGAATCAAAATGAAAAGATCGGCCCTTGAAGATCTATTCGTTAAAAGATCGGCCCTCGAAGATCGATTCTTTAAAAAGATAGGCCCTTGGGATCGATATATCGGGTTAAAAAGATCGATCATTTAAGAGGTCGATTCTGATCGCCCATCTCAACCCTATACTAATACATGAAGCTTTTTTACTTTCATTTGTGCACATACCAAAGTAGAAGACAGCATTTTCAAAACATTTTCTTTGGATTTATTGCGAGTCAAAGTAGATTTTATTAATTAATATGCAGAAGTAATAAACTGCAATAAACCGAAAGAATGATTAGCAGTTACTTATCTTCCTTAATTATGATAGCTGTAAATATCCAGGGAATCTATCAGTCGAATTCGCGAGGGCACCATATCGTTTGCTAGTATCTGCTCAAGGATTATTTGGGTTTTATGGGTCCTCCTTTTAGCTGTACCATAATGCAGTGCAAAGAGCAAACCGAAACACGTTGCTATGTCAGCGGAGTTGAAATCGTTGCTATGCTCTTTGCGTTGCCAGTGTGCTCGTTGCTCCCTCTACGCTTTGCTCCGTAAATATCCTTCGTGTCAATCACTTTTCACATCTAAGTATAAGTTTAGTTAGGATTTTAAAGCACCGATTGTTCTTTTTATTCAAAATATTGGAGATCAGAGGAAGAATTAGTCAAGCATTCCTATTTTTCATCCCAAGAACATCTAGTGACCAGGTGCTGAAATGCAATCGTTTCCAAGACTCTTATTCACTTTGTAGTCGAACCATGGAGGTCATCCAGAGCTCAGGATCATCTCCTCCTTGTATTTGAGCAGAAACTGATGCGCCGAATATCTGGAGATTTGTAGGAAACAATATATCTCCCGTTAAATCAAGCAATAGGTTCAAATGAGCTGGATATTTCTCCAGAATAGTTGCAACTCACATCGCTTATTAGTAGTTTAAGAAACAGAAATATGCCACCTTATTTCTTTCTTGTCTTCCACAAGCGTCCATAAATTCTCTAGTGCCCGTAGAAAGTCAAGGCAAATTATAATCATGGATGCTGCAGACCGAGGCGACTGGATACTTAACATTATGTTGATAACATCAAAACCTCAGTCAAAACCAGAAGGATCTGGTACGTTCTAGTATGTCTCAGCTTCAACCTATCCATGAGGGTTTGACATAACATTCCTTCTTAGTTCAACTGCTTTCGAATGTCTGCTCAGAGTGAAATTTTTAAAGATAAAACAATAAAGATCCGAAACCCAAAAATAAAGTCAATTCAATTAACCCCAAACAATTATACAAAATATTCGTAAGAAATCATACAAATATAGATGCTAATATAAAATATAAAATAAATTATTGATTAATATTGAAGTTCAATATTAAAGTAACAATTTTTTTTTTTATATTTAAAAAATATTAATTAATTTTTTTTTGTCTATAAATGACAAATATTTTTGGGATGCGTTATTTATTGGTTACCAACCTTTTGTAGTTAAAATAGTTGTGATTGCCTCTCTTTCTATCGAAAGAAAAGCCACCACCCCAAGTGAGAATTGAACCCATTAACCCATGAGTAGTTTTAACACGCACCATACGAGAAAAATGACTGAAAAACCAAACACAATTTATAAGTTGGACATTTTAAACTTATAAAATACTAACTTAAAAAAAAAATATATATATAATTAGATCTCCAAAACGAATTTTTTAAAACGTCAACCGTAAAAACATGGCCAATGAACAAAAATATTATAAATGTTTACTCTCTGACTCACTTATTAGTTCTTAGATAAACAGAAATAACAAACTATCTCCGTTTCTTCTCTTCTACAGACAACCATCAATTCTATAGGAATTTTAGAGAGGGTAGGATATTTGTAATCAAGGGCTGCCGTAGACTGAGCCGACTGGACACATTAGGTTATGTTGTGGTTTATATCGTCTCCACCCCGGTCTTTATATGCTCCCGTGACCAAGGATGAAGGGTTTAAGGATGATTTGGTGTCTTTGATGTATGAAAAAAAAAATAATAATCCAGTATTTCATTTAAATAGATTTCAATGCAAACATGTTGAGAAAAATACATGTTTTTTCTGTTATTTTTGAATTGAGAAATGCATAAGATATGGGAGACCTCATCGATGTGCAGCATGTGTATTACTGGCGAATACTCAGAATACAAATGGCTTGTTCTTGGCCAAACAAAACATCTGTTGATCACACGAGAAATAATCTTATTTAGGTTTTCATCATATTCCATTATAATTGGTTTATGTTTTTACAGTATTCACATAACATGACCAAAAATAGAGATGAACCTATTAAGGGTTATAATGGTTACAAATGTGAATTCATTTCTTTCTCTCTCATTTTAGAAACTTGAACCTTTTTGTAATGCTCATAAAAAATAAAAATAAAATTAATAATGCCCTTGCCTTACGAGGTCCTACCGGACCATTGCGAAATGTTTATAAAAAACGTTTTCTCATTTGTATACACATAAACAAATGGTTTTGGCTAGAAGATTATAGCAAAAACAGCTTTTTTGGCAAATACCTATTTTACGTTTTAGCACTTTCCGAAGGAAAGCAGCTATTGAGACTGCACCCAGTTATAATTTATACGTTTAATATATATATATATATATATATATATATATATATATATATATATATATATATTAATTCTTGTGAATGATGACCCGATATATATTTTATATATATATATATATATATATATATATATATATTTTCCACTTTTTCTTGTTTCTTTTTCTGGCAGGGGGTCGATAAAGTAGTACACACTTTTTTCAATTTAACTACTTTATTTTGTATGTTTCGCCCGACATGTTTCGTGCCTTTTCGCACCTCTTCAGGGGCTTTCCTTATCAGGAAATCCTCTCGTCGTGTTGTCTAGCTTGAGTCACTTACTTAATACAGTATTACGCCTGACTCAAGCTAGACAACACGATGAGAGGATTTCCTGATAAGGAAAGCCCCTGAAGAGGTGCGAAAAGGCACGAAACATGTCGGGCGAAACATGCAAAATAAAGTAGTTAAATTGAAAAAAGTGTGTACTACTTTATCGACCCCCTGCCAGAAAAAGAAACAAGAAAAAGTGGAATATATATATATATATATATATATATATATATATATATAGATATATATACTAATATACTACTGTAATTATTATTTACGCCCTACATGTTTCTTTATATTGATATAAGAACTAAAATTAAAAATGTATGTAATATTTTCCAAGGTATAATAGTTTAAGACCTAATTGTTTAATTTTTCAGAATCGACCTCACTAACACCACATCGAAGAAACCACATATCGATAATATCGCGGCCATATTGGTGATCTCCGTGCATAGTTAGTATTAGGCATGCCTCCATTGGTGATACATGGCGACTCCTAACATGGAGACTCCTAACAAGGTAGGTCTAGATATTTAAAAAATTTTTATTTTAGGTATCATTATTTTAATATATTTATTGGAGTATTCAATAATAATAATATTTAAAAACAATTATATGTTTTTCCCTTCCCTCCAAAATTTATTACAATGTACATAGAGCCAGCAAATCGATCTGGCTTATGCCATAATTTGTAGTTCCTTGCAGTGAAACTCGATATATCGTACATTGTGAATTACTAATAATATTTTACTCCTGTCTCTTGATATGGACTACACAATTATTTACTTGTCTGCTTCATGAATGTTTCATAGGGTTTAATATTTTTTTTAATAATGTTATCTGTTCATTAATATAGCAAAAACTAAAAGCGAATTCATTATCTTTAATACCATGGGATGTATTATCTAGGAATGAGATGTGGATGTGTCTCCCGCTTGTGGTGGGTTGATTTTCCTCAACTCAAGGGGATCCCTAAAAAAAAATCCCGGGTTCAATGTAATTGCTTATAAATGTTGGTAACGTGTAAATAGCTCGGTGCTAATGGCTTGGTATGCAGGCTAGCGATCAAGAATAAATAATATTTAGGAATATCTATTCTGAACTTCTCTAATCTAAGATGACAAAGAATCTACGACTTATCTTGATTGCACTTATTTGCTTCATAAGTGTGTTATGTATAAAAATAATTCTGATTTATCCAACGGACTTTCACTACTCATTTGGTGTCATCACCGGCGGTTGCGGTAAGAAAGTGCCTTTGACGTCAATAAACGAACCTAAAGTATAAGACGTCATAGGGCTCCAATTTTCGCATGCTTAATATATGTCTAATGTCTCCATGTGAAGTAGCCATCCAGTCATTTGTACTTTAGCCAAGTTGGAAATTATTATGGTTTGGTCATAAAAGGTAATTCAACTTTTCATTGCCAATTTCTTTGGCCTTCATCAGAGCTACATGGAGACGAAGAACTTTCAAAATATCACTGAATTTGTCCTTAAGGATTATCCCAAAAACCTCGAATAAACATTTTCTGTAAAATGCAGGTCAATAGAGAAATAAGAAGCAAATTATAAATGCCATTAAATGAATCTATTGTGAATAAATATGATTCCTAATAATGAATCGCAGAATGCTGTCGTGACATTGTTGAGCCGGTAGGTAGTGAGATCATAGTTCGTTTCAATAACGTTCTTATTCCTGATGTCAGTTGACCTTGGAAGAAACATCTTAATATTTATTTATTTAAATTTTAACATCCTTTTATTATTAACAAGAAATTTTAGGACGGGCTATCTACAGGTTACCACTCTTTTCTAGACAGGATAGGGCTTATGCCTTTTCTTTTTTTGAATGAAAAGGCACCACCCCTAGTGGGAATCGAACCCGCGACTAAATTATATATTCAATTAAATAGTTACTTGATAAATTCCCTGTTCATAAAGTGCAGAAACATCCTCATCTTTGAGCATTTCAATGGGGACTTCAACTTTCACCAAGTACCTTGCCAGATATTTATTCTATCAGTTATATTGGATTCTTTCAGTCCGTGACCAGTCTCAGTTTCTCTCTCTTTTTCAACAATAACAATAGCTAGTGGGGTCTCCCGTGGTATAATGGCTAGCGCCTTGGATTCATAAGCGAGAGATGGTGGGTTCGATTCCCAATCTCCGGCAGGAATTTTATCGTCCCATGGCTCGCTGGTAAAATTCCTCGCTGCACCCTGGATGTCGGCGCTAATGACCTAGATGTAGATGCGCCGTAAAAAAAAAAAAAAGTCCGTCACGCAGGAGCTGCATAACTAAGCACTTTCCTCAGAATTTGGGTAGTGTAGATTGCTTTCCAGAACAATTTGCTTAAAATATCCTACATAAATAAAATAAAAACATGAATAGTTCTCTTTTAAATTTGTAATGAGTAACTGATCAATTAATAATTTGCTTCCAGAGTTATGTTTACACATGGTACCTATTACACTTCGTAATAAATACAAAAAACCTCATATTATCGTATTTTGATCTAACGCAGGAACAGGATACAGTCACTCTAGTGGTAGAAAGCGCTCCTTGCGGCGGCTTTGTGAACCTACGTCAGACGGGCTTTTCTATTGAAATATATTACAAATTAAACCCCCGCTTTCCGATTGACCGATTCAGCTCATTTCAACAACACTTCTTTCTCATGAGTTACCCACGACGTATACCGCGTTTCGTTACAATACAGCAGAAATTACGACCGGTATGAGTATATTAAGAATTTGGGTCAGGAGTAAACCCCCCCCCCTTCTAATGAACCGATTTAGTTTATTTTTACAACACATATTTACCTGTAGATTACCACTACGAATACCGAGTTTCGTCGAAATATACCAAAAATCACGGCTGGTAGTGGCGAATTGGTATTGTGGGTCCGGAGTAAACCCCCCCCCCCTCCTAATGAACCGATTTAGTTTATTTTTACAACAGTTATTTACCTGTGATTACCACTACGAATACCGAGTTCCGTTGAAATTTACCAAAAATTACGGCTGGTAGTGGCGAATTGGTATTTTGGGTCCGGAGTAAACCCCCCCTTCTAATGAACCGATTTAGTTCATTTTTATATCTCACTTTTCTCTCTATATTACCACTACGAATACCAAGTTTCGTTGAAATATAACAAATATTACGGCTGACATAGTCAAATTAGTGTTTTGGGTTCGGGGTAAACCCCCCCTTCCGATGGACCGACTTTGGTGGTTAACGAACTCGTTCAATCGTTTGCTAATTGAATGCTATATACCAAGTTTCGTGACGAAAAAACAAAAACTCTGGCCGCTATCGTGTTAACAGACACACATATATATATATATATATATATATATATATATATATATATATATATATATGCATATATATATATATATATATATATGCATATATATATATATATATATATATATATATATATATATATGCATATATATATATATATATATATATATATATATATATATATATATATATATAGATATATATAAATTTTAACGGGGGTCATTTTCGGTGTCTACTAGGTAGGATCGATAAAGATTTGAAGAAATTTTTCAAAAATTCCATCATGAGTTCAACCTCAATAGCTACTTTCCTTCGGAGGAAAGTGCTAAAAACAATAGCTAGTTAACTATATTATTATTATTATTATTTTATATTTTTATGCACTGCGTCGTAGGCGAATTGCATTTTTTTCCGGCGCTTTTAAAAACTTGTTTAATCCATTATTTTCTTGGAAGAGTGGATAAACTCAATTATTCAAGACCGATTGTACTCCGTGTAAATAACAGTAATGTGCAGTTATCAGTTATTCTGTGTAAACTAGTCGTCGAAATATGATTTTGCTTGAACTAATAAAATCCGCAAAGTACAGGAAAACAAAATTTAGCTTTGGTTTTACTGTGTATTAAAAAATCTAAAAATTATATGTATTTTCATATTACCTTACATTTCAAACATGGTGCTCAATCCATAAAAATGGTCCTCACAATAAACATTTTCCGAAGAGCGAGCTACTCACCCGGTGTGCAATGATCTTATTTGTGTCAATTGGATGATTTCCATAGTAAACATGATTTTGTTTTATTAAAAATGAACAATATAAAGAAGAAAAAGAAATTCGCACCTGGGAACCGTCTTTGAAAAAAATCGTCGTCTCGAATGGGTTAAATACTGGTTTATAAACATTTTAACCAGACTCTTTGAAGTGGATAGGCTTGAATAAGAATCTTCTTAAAAGCTATTTATTTTACTAGCTGAATACCCGTGCTTCGTCACGGCAGATAAGTAGTTATTTTATTGCATTAAATAATGTTTCATTAAAATTACGTTACTATACAATTCTGTGCAGTTTATTACAGCACGGTTCCCGTCATACTATATTTTATTCGATGGGCGTTAAAATTTAAAAGTCTATGTTTCCAAGAAGTCATATGGTAACACCCAATTTATTTACGAGTATTACCAAGGTTATAGGCGAGGAGGCTGTGCAAGGGTTCCGGATATTATTACCTCGCCTGGAAAACCTAAGGATATGCTATACATCACGGTTTGACCGGGACTGTCCTGGTATTTTGCAATTGTTTCGGTGTCCCGCCCAGTTTTATCAATGTCCCGGAAAAGGCTGTAAGATGTAAAAAGTAATGAATAAGAATCTTATCTTCATGTTTATAAGAATATTTTTTAAATCGGTTACTTTTCTACAATTAACATTTTTACTACTGCTCACAGTGTCAAAGAAATGAGAAGTAATCTAACTGTAAAACGCTGGAACTACCTGCACAGCGCTCCAGCTGCCAGACACTACTATTTGGCTGAGAGATTGTTTTAAGAAAATCAAGTAGCAAAAAAAGTTCCCTCCTTATTTTTAAGGTTTGGGTAGACTAACAGTTTAGGATTCCCCCTTCCCGTTAGTTGCTAGGCTTAAAACTCACCAACAATTTTGCTTATAATTTGTATTCTTTTTATCCCCCCCCCCTGGTATGCCCATCCCATATTAATGTGTCCCGGCTTAACTCTCCAAAAATATGGCAAGCCTATCTGACGGGGACAGGCAGAAAAGAAACGCAATTAATACTCTATGAGTATATAGTTGAAATTAACCTCAATTAGAAATAAAACTGAGATAGATAATGTAAGGTAACAGCTGTTCTTTATCGTCCTAGCAACGCAGGCTGCCTAGGCTTGCCTTCTCTAACCAACTCAAACTTTAAACCCCCCTAAAAATGCTTAAAAATACGAATATCAAAAAATCCTTTCTTAGCGAGCGCCTACGTTATATAGGGAGTGTCCACGCAAAATTTCAAAATTTGTTGTCTTTATGTAGAGTTTTCATCCAATTCATTGCTTTACTTTATGCGTTTAATTCTATTGCTACAATACAATTCTACGCTTTCTGTAGTTCTTTGTTCATTATCTTTCCTTTTCCGCTTTAAACCATTTGTTGTCCTCCGAAACCATGGAATCCATCCTAAAATTTGAAAATACCACTGTCAAATTGAAAATTGCATATACTCTTTACAACTTTATGCGTTCTCCTTCTATATGACACATTTTTCTCTGCTCGTTTAATTTCGTTATCAATTAAGTGACCAGAATAACATTTTTTTTTTTAAAAACAGACATGAGTTTTTGCAAGTATGTCATAACGGTTTTGCCTTGACAATAAGTAAAGCTAACTAAATTTACGACCAAATGTGTAACATTTAAAATTAGAAAAATCTTCGGAAGTGACACTTGCAGATGGAATGTAACGCCTATTTATGCTTGACAAATATGGCAGTTCAATTATTCTCGTTCATAAATATAGAAGAGTTACTCATTCAGAAAGCACTTAAGTGCCGATACTGTGGCAAGATCATGTCACTAAAATACTAGACTATTTAAATGCAGTCTTGGACAACATTTTTATTTGGCCGATTTTTTGACTGAATTATTAAGTGAAGAGGGACATATATAAAAACCACATTAAAATTTTAAATATATATTTAAAGCCTAATATTAAAAAAAATAAAAATGTTACATATTTCTGAATGACTATAAAAAGCTGCGTCTCTCAAGAAATGAATCATACTAGTTTTATAAACTTTAAGCAGATTTATCTGTATACTGGGCAATCATTTATGTTTCCCATCTTATGAATGGAAACCACTAAGCATTTACAGTTTTCAGAGGTTCCGATGTCCGATGTGTGGTAAGGAGTGAGTAGCCATTGCCACTTCCTGCGGTGGCTTTTCTTTGGGAAAACGAAAAGGCATCAACCCTATCCTGGCTACAAAACGGAACTAACCTATTGGTTCTGTTCGGGAGATAACCCATCCTAAAAATATTTGTTTACCTCTATATTGTTTAGATATAAAATGGTCATCAAAATTTAAATAAATGAATAGGAGTAAAAAGAATGCATATTGCACGGGATTTTCATAGGTCGATATTACAACAACAAAAGTTCTAGAAACTTTTACATTTATTAGATTTAATTATAAATTTACAACCATAATAATACTTTAATCAAGGTAATAACAAGATTTAAATGAAAAGTTTACTTTTGCTCTTACAAAAAACATCACACAAATAATACTTACTTAAAGTTTAAAAAAATATAAATATTAAAAATGTAATAAATAATTCCTAAAAATAACAATATAAAAATATTTCCTACTTTATAGCATATCAGCAGTACTAGAATAATTGACGAACTTAATTTACAGATATAATTTGTCATAATTAAACCTACAATTTTAACAACAGTCATTTTTTATAAATAAATAAGAAGTAAGAGTAACTAGATTATTGGCTGACAATTGCACTTTTTCATAGTCTTGAACAATCTCAAATAATCACAAAACTAAAAAAATTGCTATGAGATCAAAACAAATTAATTTACATTCTAACTACCTATGAAAAATAATAAAATGCATTGTGCAAAAACCCAAAGTAGCGGTGCATGAATAACATTAAATAAAAAAAAATACAATACTTCATCAAATACAAGTCACTGCTGTGAAAACCTACTGCACTCTTTGTACTTATAATTAAAGGTAAATTCGATTTTAGATAGATTAAATTTAGATATGTTTAATAAAAAATAAATAACTGTTTATAAAACAATTATCAATGAAATGATTACTTTTTTAAACATGTATCCATGTTAATTATTACTTTAAACAAACATTGAACCAAATGAGAAAACTAAAACTGAAAAATAGAACTTATCGGCATATCACATTTAATATCAATAAATACTTAAAATAAATTGATGAATGAATACAAATATCAGAACTATAATAAATAACATTACTCTTGAACTATAATTAACTTAAATACTAAATAGATCCTTATTTTATGGCAAATGCGAAAAAAAACAATTTTTTTAATATATTTTAAGAAAATATATTCCCAATATTAATGGTCTATGGGTCTGAGACCAACTCATAAAAAAGTTACAAGAACCCTAAAGTAAATATATATATATATATAATATATATTTATTTGCACATATATTTTTGACTAAACATTCTTGCCTTAGAAGAATATTTAAAAAAAATACATATATGTATATGAATTAATAGATAAGATTAATTTTAGGATTCTTTCAAAAAAATTAATTCTTTCTCTGACGAAGATCCATTTAAGCCTAATTAGGAATGTTTATAAAAACTATTTGGCAAAGTTTTCAATAAATAATTAATAAATATAATTATTGAGATCACCTGTTTCTATTACTGTTATAAGTAGATCATTTCTAAATCACCGTTGTCGGAACTAAGAACTTCCTTCCAGGTTGCGCCCGAATTCGCTCAACATAGCAGAACAGAGTCGCCACATCCAGACTCCCGAAGTAGTCCACCGCCCAGATTTCCCGGGGTAGTCCTGGACAGATGCATTTCCTCGGGAACACTACCCTCTTCCAGGAGGCGGTGTCTTCCCTGTTGAACCTGTAGGCACACCTGACTTCGGATCTCACCGACCGGGCGTCGGCAGTCCAGCAGACCAGGAGGGATGCTATGACTGCACTGGGAAGGAGCATGTCTGGAGGATGAGACCGACTGGTTGTGAGCTCTGTGCGGGAGATCCCGCGGCTTTATGGCTACTTGGAGTGTTGCTAGCGGTGGGGTGGGGTTGAGGAAAGGATCGCATTGACGCATCCATTCATAGGTAGCTAACAGCTCTTCAAATCCATTACTATCTTTTCTATACAGGGTGACCCGTATATGCCGGCCACAATCGAAATATATTTTAAATCCTTAGAGCTATTACAAAATTATTATTATCTACTATATGTTTGTCAAATACCACTCACTCACTGACCTATCATCGCCCAGCCCAAACTACCGGACAGAAAAATTTGAAATTTTGCATGGACGCTCCCTTTAGGATGTAAACACCCGCTAAGAAAGGATTTTTGAAATTCGATTTTTTAAGTTGAGGGACAAAATCACCATTTTAATTGAGGTTCATTTCAACTGTCCCCTATAGAGCTTTTTTGGTGATGGTCCATCCGAGGTAATAATATCCCGAACCCTTGCACAGCCTCCTCACCCATCAGCATCCCCAGTCAGAAGACTTCTTGGTAATGCTCGCACATATAATGGGTGTTTCCAAATGACATCTGAGAAAGAAAATTTTTTAAATTTTAACGTACATTTATTATTGACAACGAATTTTAACCTGTAATGGTATAACTCCTGTTACTGGTACAGATTACCAGGAACAGGAGTTATACCATTACAGGTTAAAATTCGTTGTCAATAATAAATGGACGTTAAAATTTAAAAACATTTCTTGGGGGTTATCTCTAGGTTATCTGTTCGTTGATACTGGCCCGGAGCGCCTCACTGTCAAGAAACATTATACTTTGATTACTTATCAATTGATGAATAACGTATAGTATGACGGGAACCGTGCTATAATAAACTGAACAAAATTATGTAGGAGCGTTAATTTTGATGATACATTATTTATCGCTATAAAAAAAAGTATTTATCTACCGTGTTAGTTATGGCGACTTCACTCTTTCCAGGTGGTATCTGTATGGTCCAATGAAACAGCATTGTGATTAGAAATTTGATTCACTTATAAACAGAGGTATAGAAATGTCTGTAATACGCCAGAAAGCCAACGGTTATTCAGCAGATGCCTTAAATAGGATTGTATATTTTATTGTTGTATAAGTTGGAGAATATTTTGTTTATGTCCCTCAACAATTCGTTCATGTCATGTGGAATATTTAGTTTGTGTCGTCTTCTGCATCCCGTAAGTAGGTGTTTTACGGTAAAGTCTCTATTGCATATTTTACAGGTTGGTTTATTAATGGAATTAGTCTTGTGTGGCCGATTCGGAGTCGAGCAAGTACAATTTCTTCTCCTCTGTTGTCTCGGTAGCTGGATGTCCACTCCTGAGTAGTAGTTTTGTTTGTACGTAATTTATTGTCGGTTAGTATCACAAAAATGTAAAGGCCCAAAAGTGTAGTACTCATCGAGACCATTCGGATTCATCATTTATTAATAAAAAAATATATAGATTGATTAAACTATAATATAATATATATAGATTTAACTACTAAGCGCACGTTCAAAAGTCGCCGTTTCCTCTTTACCAACCCAACATTTATAAACAAAAATGACTCAGCTCTGAAATGTGAGAATGCAGTACGTACTAAAATCTCTCAGTAGTTATATAGTCTTTTTTGGAATACTATTTAATTTTCAATTCAATTCAATTTAATTGAATTTTACAATTTAATTTTTGTAACACTATTTATTATACATTCATTTTGTTTATTGTTGTTATGTTTGGTAAATTACTATATTTAATATAGTAATCTACTATATATTTGTCAAATACCACTCACTCACTCACTCACTCACTCATCTATCAACGCCCAGCCCAAACCGCTCGACAGAAAATTTTGAAATTTTGCATGGACACTCCCTATATAACGTAGGCGCTCACTAAGAAAGGATTTTTTGATATTCGAATTTTTAAGTATTTTTAGAGGGGATTAAAGTTTGAGTTGGTTAGAGCATGCAAGCCTAGGCAGCAAGCGTTGCTAGGGCGATAACAGAACAGCTGTTACCGTATTGTATATATTTCATAGTATTATTTTAAATTGAGGTTAATTTCAACTATAATAGCAGACCTTGAATTACTAGAAATAAACTGTGATTTTGTCACTGATAGAGTTTACGCCCTGGTGATGGCCCATCCTAGGTAATAATATCCCGAACCACTTGAAACAAAAATTTGAAATTTTGCATGGACAATCAGTTTAGAATGTAAACACTCGCTAAGAAAGGGTTTTTTGATATTCAAATGTTTAAGTACTTTTAGGGGGGCATGAATTATTAAGAAGTTCCTCATCGGTTCAAAAATGGTTCGATTTTGATAACATTTGGTACAAAAATCTTTCTTCTCATTATAAAGGTCAATTTTTATTTATTTTTTCTATATAATGGCGCATCTGCATCTCGGCCATTAGCGCCGTATAAAGGTCAAGTTCATTAACCAGTTGAATCCGTTTACTGGAACATGGTTTTTGGAGCGAAATTTGTGCGAAAGATTCCTTAACGTAGGAAAACGAATGAAACCATTTTTTAAGCGAGTTCTGTAGCCATATACCAGAAAAATTGATAGAAATACTTTTCAAAACTAATTTTCTGTATGGGTATTCAGAAACATGGGTATTTGGGAAAAAATTATATGAATGGTGATACAAAGTTTTCGGATCTCAGTATATTTTCTATAATATCTCGAAAACGCTTGGGAACTCGTAGTAAGTGGAAGGCGGCTATTCGAAAGGTTACTAAATTCTCTACAATAAGATTTTGTTGTAATGTTCGGTGGGGCGATGTCAATCGAAGAGATAAGTGCTAAAAACTTCAAATTTGTTTTATGCTTTTCAGCGTGTATTTGTCTCTGTTTACCTAACTTTTTCAGCGTTTTTTTGTTTTTTTTTAATTTTTTTTTTAATCTCCACCGGTACGGTTACCTCCACATGGTGTTTCCTGGGTAACTTTAAAGTCCGTGCAATAATAAGCTGTACAAAATTATGTAGTAGCGTTAATTTTGATCATATCTTATTTAACTCAATATAAAAAATACTTATCGGCCGTGGTGAAGCACCACGGCTATTCAGCTAGTTTACGTATAAACAGCACAGCTATTAATATTTCATACTTCTTAATTCTGTATACGAATCAGTTAAATTAATTTTGCTTTGTTTCTCTTCAAACTTATTTAGTTTTTTAAATTACTGGTCATTGTGGATATTTCAATTTGCTTTGTTTGTTATTGAAATTAGAGCAAATAACCGTCGTTGTGGAGACCTTAAAATACGTTTTTTTAAAAGCTGCGGAGTATGGTCCAATTTTAAAACGGTTGAAAGCACAATATCGTTATTCATTTCACCACTAACTACTTAAACCTTTATTATTTCATGAAAATAATAAAACACATGAAAATTAACATTAGCACTTTCCGAAACAATTGAGCTATTGAGGATGCACTGATGAAAGAAGTTTTGAAAAATGTCTTTAAATCTTCATCGATTCTACCTACTAGATACCATAAATGCCCCCTGTTATATATATATATATATATATATATATATATATATATACACAAATTTTAACAACAAGACAAAGAAAAACTTTAAGACAAAGAAAAACTGCTTGGTTTAATTGTAATGATATATATATATATATATATATATTTATATATATATGTGTGTGTGTGTGTGTCTGTCTGGGTATATAGTATTCGCCTGGCAAACGATTGAACTAGTTCGTTCACCAGCAAAATCTGCAGGGGGGGGGGGTTACTCCGAACCCAAATTACTAATTTGCCCATACCAAGCAGGGTTCCTAGTCAGATTATACTGTTCGTTGCGTTATAGCCAAAGAACCGTTACACAAAATAAATCTATAAATAATTATGTATATATTTTTTAACTTTGAAGCCAAATTACACGTAATGTAATACAATTTAATAATAAAAAAAAACAGACCTAAGAAGTTCCGGAATATTCGTATATTTTCTTAAACGAATATGATATTAAAACCATCGAAAGAAGTATTTCGTAGGATTAAAATATTTCCGCCAGAAATTTATGAGTAGTATCAAATTGCAATAGTGCGATCTCAGAGATAGGAAACAGTGCTTTGAGTTTCGAAAGTATTTGTTTGGATTCACGCGACGTGTTCATAATTTTTTAAAAAATGATTTTAATATTTATATATATATATATATATATATATATATATATATATATATATATAATTTATTTATAAGGGTTACTTAACGCGTTCACTGCCCACGCCCCGGGAGCCGGGGCGAGCTATACCTTCGCCGGGTGCCCTCGCCCCGGCTCCCGGGGCGTCTTCCTACCTCCCGTTTTATTGCTCTAGCACAGGCTGGACATCTCACAGAAGGGTTTAGATTGTTTCTATGCATTGGTAAGTCAACAAGTCTTGTAAAAATATCATTGGTTCCTGAAGAAATTACTTTTTTACGACAATTTCTTCAATATTTACGCGAGTATCCAATAACAATAAATTAAATGTGTAAAACCTTTTTATAATTATTCAGTAGAGTTAATTATTATGAAACATTGTTCTTTAGATCCTAGAATGTCTGGACGTAGTGGAAAAAAACAACAGCGGTCATGGATTTTATTTAAGGTTGTCATTTGTTATAATATTTACGTAAGAAAAAATTCTCTTGATAACAGTTATAACAGATCCCATTGCTTTAAGTCTGGTTTAATTAAATGAATAATTATTCGTTTTAATGTCTTCTTTATAATATATTTCTCAGTTTACTAAAAATCGATTTACGGAAAGTGAAGCAACGTTGACTTGTCAAAAGTGTCTCCTACTTTCGGGCAGACAAGTCAACGTAGCGCAACAGAAAGTAGTATCTCTTCTCCTGTTTCTTCAGATACGAAATTAGGAGTATTTATCTCATTAAATTATAAAAATGGAAGAAAGAATTTAGAAAAATACTAATAAAATATTCTGATACGATTTTCTGGCATCACCCTAAAAACGAAAAGTTCAGAAAAAGGTATTTTACTTTTTTTTTTATTGAATGTTCAGTAGTCATTTTATATTTTTAGAGTAATGAAAACCGCTTTATTTTCAGGAAATCCATGACATAATTTTCAATGCCTCTGATGACGATTTAGAAATCGATTCGTAAATTAGAAATCGAAAAAATTGATATTGCAATTTCGTAACTATAAGTAAGAATTGTTAGTATAAGTATAGGAATCAATAATTAGAATAGTATGTTAGTTAGTAAGATATTAGGAGCAGAAGGTAGATAATGAATAATAGTTATAGGTTTTATTAATAAATTAGGAAAATTGAAAATAAATAAAATAAAATAATAATGCAAAATAAATTACACCTACATCGCGTGTTTATTTATACAATAAAAGCATATTATTTTAACTTGGGCATAAGTAGAATATCACTTTATTGGTATTTGTACAATAGATTTCCCAACAAAGACAATGAGACTCGAGTTGGTGCCCACGCCCCGGCTACCGGGGTGAGACTTCGCACGGTGCCCTCGCCTCGGCTACCGGGGCGTGCTTCAAACCGGATGTTAGCGTCATTAGTAATGCATTTTAACTCATTATGCTTTATACTATTAGCTATTTATTAATGAAAATAAGAAAAAAAGTAGTTGGCTCCTGAGGAAGTTTTAAAATTTTGATGGGGGGTTAAGGAAGGGAGTTTATTTTTTGTTCTGCGTGTGTCGTACATGACATACGTGCACAACATGTTATTGATTACATTTTAAAAATATTTTTGTATGGCTAGATTTTTAATGCTGAAAACCCCCTCGAAAAACTTACTCTCCGTTGATATATATACATACGAGAATGTGTTTATATTTGAGGAGCATCTGATCAAAACGTAACAATTCCATCATTGATCAAAATTGAGTTGAATACTGATATATATATTTTCAAGGCTGGGGATTCAAATATGAAATCAGAAATGAAGAAATCGAAACTGACCCCCATGAAATTAATTATCAAAAATAGACGACTCATGCAAACTGCAACACCTCCAAACTCGTGGATTGAAAGAAAGCGTAACGGGTGCAAATTGACCAATCAGAACGCTACATTTTAAAAACATTCCCGATCGCATAGTTTTGTTGTTATTAATTATGGATGGATACTCCGGATGACAACTCAATTATTTTTCTATTGTTGGTAGGGATCTACATCTAAGGCTAGTTGTGCTATATTATCAACAAGAACCATAAAAGTCGGACTCGCAGGAACTGCATCATCTTAGCGTGGTCCCTTTCTTAATCTTAATGTCATTTGGAATGGTTGAAAGTTGAAGTTATAATTTTGGTTAGACCTTTCATGAAATAATTTATGACCTCAAATAGGTCCGCCCAGACCCTCCCTCTACCTGACAGTAAAAGGGTCAGGCAGCACCCTTCATCCACTCCTAGAGATACTAATCTTACAGTTCAATGATTTGCAAAATATCAAAATATTTACATTTTCTTGTACTCTTCTACTATAGTACTGATTCTACAAATAATTCCAATTAAAAAAACAACCAATCTAGGCGCACGGTAGTGCGCCAGGCCAAGTTCCGGCCTAAGCATACTGTGTGTATATTACAGGTGGTCTTAGAGCCGATTTTTACCCTCTCATAACTTTCAACCAGGAGAAGATAAAGTTATGAAATTATACACAGGTATTAAACTACTAGATGTGAGTAAAACTGGAAATTTTCATAATTCTACATCGAATAGTTTCTGAGATATAAGCGATCGAAAATCGGGATTTATAGGACTCACTCACTCACTCACTCACTCACTGACCCATCAAAATTATTAGGCACTTCCCATGATGCTAGAGACTTGAAATTTTGCATGAAGATAGATATGAAGGTGTTATTAAAGGAAAAAATCGAAAAATCGCGAAAAGTTGTGTTTGACTCCGCTTCCGGGGCGGGGGCGTGCCAGTTTTGTACTTCCTTCGGAAATCCGTCATTCCGTCCGAAACCCATGATGTGGAGTATCAAATGAATTGTCTCGGTATGAAGAACCTATATTTGATGTTTTAAGAAACAATTAGACGCATATATGCTCGGTAAAAATCTTATACCAGCTGTCTGTCTGTATGTTTGTTCCTCTTACAAATCCGTACCGTTTGACCGATTTTGACCAAACTTGGGACACAGATGGGTCTTGATACGGGGAGCATCATAGGCTAGGTTAAATTGTCTATCAGCTGTCTGTTTGTCTGTTTGTTCCTTATACAAATACACACCGCTTGACCGATTTTGACAAAATTTGACACACATGTCGGTCTTTATCCGGGTAGTGCCATAGGCTAGCCAAAATCGTCAATCAGCTGTCTGTCTGCATGTTTGTTCCTTACACAAATTCACACCATTTGACCGAGTTTGACCAAACTTGGCACACAGGTAGGCCTTGGTCCGGGGAATGCACTAGGCTAGGTAAAAAAGGTCTTTCAGCTGTCTGTCTGTATGTTTGTTCCTTATACAAATTCACACCGTTTGGCCTATTTTGACCAAACTTGGCACGCAGGTAGGTCTTGATACGGGAGTGTCATATTACCTATGACGTTTTCTACTTCTTGTTCCATCGAAATGCCATCATTCCTTCTGAAACCCATCATGTGGGGTATCAAATGAATCGTCTTGGTAAGGAGAACCCATATTTGATGTTTTAAAAAACATTTCGACGCATCTTAAAAACAGTTGTGACTTCTTTCTTAAATGTAGTAAATAAAGTCGTAGGGGTTCACTGCATAATATACTTCAAAGCAGATACTAAGTTTTTCAAAGTCGAGTCATTTTTGTTCTTATATTTTTCTTGAAGGCCTTCTACACTTTCCCTATTGTGATCTTTATCCTCGGGATAAGGTTCCTGTGTTTTACAGTGTAACAGTTTAGTTAAGAGAGCAATCAATTTGTCCTCTAATGTAATGTCATTTGGAAGAGCTTCTAACTTTTCTAGTCTAGTGATTAGATGTATGTAGGTTGATTATTGGTATCAAATATCAAGCAGTATGGAGAACCTAATGCAGAATCCAAATACCCTGGTTTTATATGAAGTACAAAAGCCAGTAGGTATGCGGCAACTAAATTCTATTTAATACTTAGAAAAAAGTAATGAGATCCCCAAAAAAACATAAATGTGAAATAGAGGCCAAGTTCCTGCCCCCACAAAGAAACACTCCCTTCCTCAAAAATATCCCCTCCTAAAACCCCCCCAAAACGCCTTACCATTCTACACTCCAAAAAAGTAGTATGGGTTGGTGTATTAATTCAACCAAAAATATTTGCCAATACAAGAGATGATACAAGAAAGAAATGGCAAAGTTCATTACTTGGAAGACCTCATAGTTCCTTACTAAGAACAGTAAAGACACTTCAACTGACCTTTAAAAACAACAATAAAAATACTTATATCCAGTTACTAAAATATCACTTTCCTCAACCAGGTATATTCTTAAACTTGGCAATGTTTTTTTTGTGCCGAAATTATCTTTAGATAAAAACTAAACATTGCCAAGTTTAAGAATATACCTGGTTGAGGAAAGTGATATTTTAGTAACTGGATATAAGTATTTTTATTGTTGTTTTTAAAGGTCAGTTGAAGTGTCTTTACTGTTCTTAGTAAGGAACTATGAGGTCTTCCAAGTAATGAACTTGGCCATTTCTTTCTTGTATCATCTCTTGTATTGGCAAATATTTTTGGTTGAATTAATACACCAACCCATACTACTTTTTTGGAGTGTAGAATGGTAAGGCGTTTTGGGGGGGTTTTAGGAGGGGATATTTTTGAGGAAGGGAGTGTTTCTTTGTGGGGGCAGGAACTTGGCCTCTATTTCACATTTATGTTTTTTTGGGGATTAAAAAGTGAGCTAAATAACGACAAAAACCCGTTTAAAAGGACAAAACAAACACATTTGAAGTTCTAAGCACTTATTTATCCGATTGACATCGCCTAATCGAAAATTGCTTCAAAATTGTTTTTGTAGAGCATTTAGTAAGCTTTTGAATGGTTACATTCCGTATACCTAGATCCCCAACCGTTTTCGAGATATTAAGGAAAATATGCGAAGTTCCCAAAACTTTTCTTGTTTAAAAATAAAAGATTTGATTCTAATCCTTCCTTAACTCCAAACGTAACCAAAATTAAAACATCTTTGTTTACATGAATTTCAAGCATGCAGAAAATATTTTAAATGAATCCCATGATTCTACGTACCCAAACCAAAAACTTGATTCAACAAATATTTTTCCACTTTTATCGAAAACGATTGAAGCTATCGCCTTAAAAATAGTTTCATTCGGTTTTATAGGCGTATAAACCTATAAAATGAGTGCTTGCAGCATATGTAGTAAACATAAAGATTTATTTCGCTCCAAAAACAATGTTCCGGTGGACGGATTCTGCTGGTTAACGAAATTGACCTTTCAAAATAGACGAAAGATTTTTGTACCAAATTTCATCAAAATCGGACAATTATGGTGGCCAGGAATGAGCGAACAGACAAATATATATATATACATATATACATACACACACACATATATATATATATATATATATATATATATATATATATATATATATATAATATATTACAAATTTGATTTGAATTTGATATACAAATTTGAACCACCGTTATTTTCATTCTCTAGGGGTTCTGAAACGTAAAATTTTCTAGTCGGCACTTCCGGATTGTTTCATGAGGTCAACCTTATAAGCGGGGTTCCTCCCTATGGCGGGAGGGAGGAACCGCGCTAAAAAGGTATAAATAGCATGAATACTATTCTAAGTGTTTACTAATTTGTTCAAAAAGAAACACCTCCATGTTTGATTTGAACAAAACGCAGCATTTCCAAACATAAAAGTATTAATAACTCGCATATCTGAGAATTAGGATTTGATCAATGGTATTCCTTTTTCTTTTTTTTTTTTTTTTTTTCTAATTTTACAAGAATTATGTTAAAAAAAACTGTAATATAATATCTCATCCCATTATTGAGATATGTTTTTTTTTCCTTTCCTGAAAAGTTGTATTTGATGGATGCCCCTGGATTTGATACCTTTTGTTCAGATGCTTCTGATTTATAATTGTTTATGCTAAACATCTGAGATTAAAGCAAATGTATTCGAACTGTTTTTTCATAATTGGTTTAATGGTTAAAAAAAATGCATTAGTATAAAAAACAATATTTTATTCGCAGTTTGAAAACTATTACAAGTACAAAATAAACATATAAGTTCTTAATTTCTCTAAGAATTTGAAACATGATATTATTCTTTTCTTATCCTAATTAGTTAACAATCATAAAAACAAAAATTGCGTATTGGGTAATAAATACACTCATAGTTCTTCTTTTATTTTAAATTAAAATCCATACTCTATAATAAATAAGTGTACCAAATTTAAAAAAAAAAATCATACAATCACAAATACTGATTATCACTACTTGTTTCAATGGTAAAAAACTTCTTTCGATTAATGTAACTAAACATTTTCGTTAATTTAGTTACAAAATCTATTAATATACAATAACAAAATACATTTACAATTATTTTCAAACAGCCCTATAAAAAATAAATATTCTTTTCACATTTACAAATAAATAAATAACATATAAGATTATAAATATCACATAAATTATTCTACTTCTGGGACCCAGATTTATTGTTTTACAATTAAGAGCATTCGCAAAGAAGAAATAAATAATTCATTATTTATTTGATCGTAATGCATGCAATGACTTTTTAATATTTATTTTCATATTAAATTAACATATTTTTCAAAATAAAGTATTTATTTAAATCATAATGGACGTTCAAATTTAAATAAATACTTTATTTCGAAAAATATGTTATCTAAATGACTTCCTTTATCGCCAAAATAATTAGGATATATTAAATACATTATCCTACGTTGTTCAAAAATGGTTTCGATATTAGATAAACAAAAAATAAAACTCTTAATAAGCGAAAATATAGAATGTATAACGAAATGAACATTTAAATTTATAAATGTAGTAATAACTTTAATAATAATATAGGAATATTAATTCTAATATCACAGTTATTTAATGATTTGTTCTAAATATTCTATTTTCATTTTAAAGTTTAAAATGTATAATTTATCTGATTTTTCCCCTTATTTTTCATTTTTATTTAATTAAAAATCACACATACTAAGTTTTAAGTACTTATAATTAAAGAAGGTGCTTGTACTTAACTTAACCTATGGGAAGAGACATGTCAAATAAAAAAATAAAAATAAATAATAATAAAAAATTTCAGAACTCCTCCCTGAGTATCTCATTTGATTTGATCCTTATTTATAAATTAGTAACATTTTAATATAAGTTATAATAAAAAAAAGTCTTCGAAGTCTAGAGCTCCCTGACCTGTGACTTGCCAGGAAAATCATACGCCAGAAGATATTTTAGTCAATTTTGTTCTGCACAATAAAAATAAAGAAACTTTATTTTGGAATAAAGATTACAGAAATATTGTTTCAAGTACAAAAAAGAAAGAAAGAAAAACAACAACTAAAACAAAACTCCTATCACAAACTATTCCTATCACAATTTTATCATTATTGACTTTTACTAAAATGTGAAGAATATTATAATTTTTCTTCTTAAATTTTTCAAATTGATAAATTTGTTATGATTCATGCAACTAAACCTCATTGTACATTTAGTCACACAATCAATAAGTAAACTTGATCTTCTTACTAACCTTGAAATTTATCGGTAGACCTAATCTACCTAAGAAATTGTTTTAATATAATTTTTATGCACATTTTACCAACTAGTTTGACTGATAATGACACAGTAAATGAAGTAACTAAAACTAAGTTTTATTTTCAACAAACATTTCACAGTACTCCACTGCAGAATATTTACATTACTACATGTAAACCAAAAATCTTTACATGAGTAATTTTTATCTACACACTACCTACTACTGCAATATCGGATATTCCCCTAATAATTTCTCCTCCTAATAACAAATTTCTTGAACCCAACTACTAAACTTATTGTAAAAATCAACAAAATTTCTTATTTATAATCTGAGAATGTTAAAAAGTCAAGTTAACATCGTAAATGTTTTTAATTTATTATTATTAGTATTTTAAATTAAAACTTAAGACAAAGAAAAACTGCTTGGTTTAATTGTAATATATATATATATATATATATATGTGTGTGTGAAGGTAGTATACAATTGTAAAAAATAGTTGAAAAACTTCATTTTAATATCATTAATAAATAGCTGAAGACACGACTTCGCTATATATATATATAAAGATTCACAATATTCTTGAATTTAGGCAATAAAAATTGATCTTATAACTGTGTAAAGCTGCCTACGTTTTATTTTTTATGGATTTTTGGTCTTTAATACAAGTGCAAGGTCATTATTTAACAATAATGTGCTTTTTATGGGAATGATCCCTGAATTCCACGAAACACAAAGTTATTTCAAACTTTTTTCATTTTAATAACATAGTTGACAAGTGAACATGTGTACCACTTTTTAGTGACCTTATGCCACGAAATACAAGAAGATATTCAAATTAACACTAGATTTACCAGACCAGTCATTTCGACTGGTCGTGCAATTTCAATTCAAAATTCCTAGTACATATAACATTTGCTTTCCTAAATGATTTTATGACTTTTGTAGCTATTAATAGAGCATACATTTAATGAACCTAATGTTACTTTATATACCTATATTAGAAACAAATGTATTTTTTGGTATTGACATTAATACCTGTGCCAGGTATGGTAAATCTAGTGTTTTAAGCTACCAAATAAATAAATGATTTTTCCGTAGACCTATCTAAGGTATAAAAGCCACTTTTTTCGCGATAGTTTAATTTAAACCTACATAAGCTACTATATCACAAAATATTATTTGGCAATGGCTTCAATAAATAAATATACATTAATGTTGAGATCGTGAGTTATAATATCACAAAGATAAAAATAAAGTTTACTCGACCTTATTAGGATCTAGGATGTTCTGTCCATTTTGTGCTCCATTCGTATCTTCGAAGCAGAACAGACTAGCTACATCCAGATTGCCGAAGCAGTCCACCACCCAAACCTCAGCTGGAAGCCTCGGGCACTTGTTCTGGCAGTTCTTGAGGTACTTAGTACCGCTCCAAGAGTCCGTATCGTCTCCACTGAACCTATAGGCGCACTTGACTTCCGGCGATGATGGTGTCGGTCTCGCCGACGTGACTGCAAACAGGACCGCCGCAAGGACGGTACTCAGCGCGAACATTCTCTCCCAGTCTAAGGTGGGAACTGGTCGTGTGATCTTGGGAGAACCCGGTGTCTTTATTTATGGCCTCTCGAATCTGAGGAGTGGGGGTTTGAGGAAAAAGGATACGGATGACGTGTTCCGTCTGCAGCGATGATCCCTTTGCCTGAAACACTCCCACGACCTTTCATTATGCACATTACTTCTCGTCAGCTCTTGTAATGTCAAACATCGTTTGTGGTACTTAGGAATTTAGCCCAAAATCCAGTTAGCATCTTTTGATGGTGGTTTTATACGAAGGACGACTTCCGTGAATGCAAAGAGGTAGTCTATAATTTTGCTACTAATAGTCTTAACTAACCTTATTGAGAGGCAATTAAGTAAAGCTAAATTTGAACTATACCGTCTTTCTCACTCCTCCAGACATTTTTCTCAACTGAAATATATTGTTGTCAAACATTATTATTGTTGTTTTGAATATAGTTTAGTATGGTTAAAGTTTATATATTTCGTTAATTAAGTTTTAACAAATCTATAATTAATTTGGCCGTTAAACCACCAGCCAGAGCGATTTAAAATTGAAAAAAGAGTGGCCTTGTTGAAAGCATTCTGACTGTCGAGGATAGGCGTTAATTGGGCAAGCAGCTCTTCGTTATCAAGATGGCGTCTGTATAGTCGCATCGTGGCCATGTACATACATAACAGTAAGTAGTGAATGACCAAGTCTGAGCACAGGAATCACTATTTTTCCCCTTCATCAGCTTATCATCAGCTTATTTTAGCGGCTTCTAGATCTTCTTGATCACTAAAAGGTTTCTGAGTCGATTGTGGTGCGGTTAATACCTGCCCTTGACACTGTTGAGCTGATCCCTGAGGCCGTCTAGTAGCTAACTGGACTCGGTAGTTTCCCAACGGGCGACCTAACCTTTCTCCTTCATCTTGAAGGAATACCTATCCTTTCAGCACTTTCCGAATGAATGCAGCATTTGAGGTTGCACTCATGAAAGAAGTATTGAAAAGCGGATAATTCTTAATCTGTATAAGTCAATACAATTATGTACAGAAAACGTACTTACTCTTTGACTACTGCTGAGAAGGCTCTATTCTAAACAACCAAAAATTCGTTGTCATTTTAAGTATCTTGTTTTACTAGAAAATTCGTTTACTGTTATAATCAACTGTAAATATGTGCTTCATGGTGAATAAAATTCCATTCTGTCGTGGGTTAAATCTTTCTATAAAATAAGAAATAATGATAACTTCAGTTGGAGGCTATGAGGAAGGTTATATAGATAGAAGAATTCAAAACAAACTATGCATACGTCATCATGATTAGCCACAACCATCTTGATTACCACAGCCACTCCAAACTTATTACCAATACCTTTCACCGTTTCTTAGCTTATTTTACTACAATACTAATTTTACTGATAGATGCAATTTAAAACAAGAAACAACCAATTAAAAAGTGAGATAAACAAGAAGAAAACCCCTTTCAAAACAACAAAACAAACACTTTTTAAGTTTTAAGCGCTTATATCTCTGATTGACCTTGCCCTATCGAATATTGCTTCAGAACCTTTTATGTAGAGAATTTAGTAAGCATTCGAATGATCAACATCCATTTACCACGATTTCCCAACCGTTATCGAGATATTTACGAAAAATGTATGAAGATCCGAAAACTTTTCATGTCTATTAATAAAATAATTTTTTTCGCATACTTCCTTAACTCCAAATATAAAGAAAATTTAAACATCTTAGTTGGGATTAATTTCAAAGTTGTAGAAAATATTTCAATTGAATCCCGCGATTCTAAGTACTCACAAAAAAATAATGACTTACAAAAACATTGATTCCACTTTTCTCAGAAACGGTTACAGATATCACCTTAAAAATGGTTTCATTCGTTTTTTTATGTTAAGGAACGTATAAAACAAGTACCTGCAAGCATATAAACTCAAAAACGTAAGCGTTACGATTTTTTTTTTTGCGCTAATTTTGCCCCAAACACTACCTTCCTGGGGTCTGCTGGTTAACAAACTTGACCTTTCAAATTAGAAGACAGATTTTTGTACCAAATTTGATCAAAATCGGGCCATTTTTGAGCTTGCTAGAGCGTTAACAGACAAGCATATATATAAATATATACAAATTTGGACCACCTATATTTTCGTGATCTATAGGGTCTGAAACGTGAAAGTTTCTAGTCGGCACTTCCGGATTGCGTCGTGAGGTCAACCTCATAAGCGGGTTCTCCCTATTGAGATAGGGAGTAAACGCGCTAAAAAACAACCAGAATCGCTAAAAGTATGGAATAAATCTGAAAAAAAGTTAAGAGAGCATGATTGAACGAAAACCTCACAAGACGGGAATAAGTAGTATTACCAGGCTTAGAATTGGACACTGCTTACTGACTCGCGATCATCTCAGTCAAAGGACAGAAAGACCAAGATGCAGACATTGCAATGTAGACCTTACAGTAAAACACATACTGATAGTCTGTAGTCTGAGAGAAAACATGCAAATACCATATGAACTTGCTTGACTTATTATCACCAGGTAGCCCTTACATCTACACTATACTCCAACATTTATAGACAAAACATATACAATAAAATTTAAATATAATAAAGTTTTAATTAAAGTCGCATAAAAAAAAAATTTAAATTGACATTTGTCCAGGTCAAAAGTAAAAATAGTATTTATATTAATATTGATTAATTTGAAGTACTTATTTTTACATTTTTTTTATATTTTTCATTTTATTTATTTATTTGTTTTAGACTGAAATTATTTTTAATGTCATAGAACTGTTAACAGAGAATATCGCCAAAGTTGCGAGGCAATAAAAATAAAAAATAAAAAAAAAATAAAAAAAATTGCGGATGAATGTGTTTAGTTATGCTACTCCTACGCGACGGAGTTTATCGCACAGGCCTGCCAAACGTTTCTTGGGTCGTCATGTAATAAAATAACAACTACTGCACAATATTGTTGTTCCAATTTTGTCTTCCTAACCAGTTGTTGAAGAAAAAATACACAGAATATACACGCACACTTATCTCAAGCTCTTTATAACATTCTTTATTGAAGGATTATATTCTCATCGTATTTAAGAATGATGCAATTTTAATTTCCCTATAATATGCTGAAACTCTTAGCCAGATTATAAATACTTCACTGACCTACCCCAAGATTACTGGACTCCACAACCGCGATCTCTTATTCACATGCATCAAATATATTTATATCATGCTCATTTCCTGTATTCAAGAGGTTCGGAAAATACTTTTATTTATTTTTAATTACCAATGTGTCAGACCCGATAGATAAATAAATATATAAAGCTCTGTCGAAGGTGAATAAATAAAATTGACATATACGGGACTAGTGGAGATGGATTCGGCTGGTTAACAAGGTTGTTATTTAAAAAATCAAACTAAGTATTTTTTACCAAATTTCATGAAAATCGGTCCATTTATGAGCCAGCTAAAGAGCGAACACACACACACACACACACACATATATATATATATATATATATATATATATATATATATATATAAATATGTGTATGTATACAAATTTGAGCCACCTTTATTTTCGGGATCTATGGGTTCTGAAATATTCTCTCTGCACTACCTGATTTAGTCATGCTGTCAACCTGGGTTTCCTCCCTTTGGAGGGAGGAGGAACGCGCTAAAATACATTCATATTAAGTCAAGTTAACCCATTCGAGACAACGATTTTTTTCTAACACGGTCCCCAGGAGCAATTTTTTTTCTTCTTTATATTGTTCATTTTTAATATAAAAAAAAAACATGTTTACTATGTAAATCACCCAATTCGTGAGTGAATTCACATAAATAAGATTATTGCACACCAGGTGTGCAACTCGATCCTCGGATTTTTTTTTGTTACAGCGGATTGGGCACGAGTACAACGTAAAGTGAAATAAAAATACAGATAATTTTTTTTTTTTTTTTTTTTTATACACAGTAAACCTATGCTAAATTTTGTTTTCCTGTACTTTATAGATTTCATTAGTCCAAGAAAAATAATATTTTGACGACTAATTTACTCAGAATTAACTGATAATTGCACAATACTGTTATTGCATACACGGTGTACAATCGGTCTCGAATGGGTAAAGAAGGACCCGGAGAATTTAGTTCCAAAACCAGAACTACTTCTAACAACCTCGATGATAGAAAAGGAAACATTCAAATGAACCTTTTTCTGTACCAATTAAAACTGATTTAAGAGGCAGAAGGTCATTTTTTAAAGGCTATTATGTTCGTGCAGTCATGATGTCTTGCCTGCCGCTTTTCTCTTGAGTCGGACATACTTGTTGCGCCTCATTGTTGGTTTTCATATTAGGAAGGATCTCCTATTACATGAGAAATTATATGAAGTATTTCATATAGAGACCTTTTCAATTAGAAAAGGGATTTTTGTCTACATAATAAATAAATATCAATTTTATATTTATAAACTCAGCTCCTCCTTGGGCCTGGCCCTGGTGCAAACCAGGAGCAGTAATAAATTCATAAGAAGGATAATGATTTTCTAAAATTTAAAACTGATTTAATCAAATAACTACATCAAACCAATTAGAAAAACAGTCCGCCACAAAATATTATGAAAGGTTTAGTCGATGGCGTTAATGATCCTAAGTTTTGCACGCCTTATATATATATATATATATATATATATATATATATATATATATATATATATATATATATATATATAAGGCGTGCAAAACTATATATATATATATATAAACCTTTGTTCTGTTCGCTCTCTGGCTGCCCCAAAAATAGTCCGATATTGATGAAATTTAGTACAAAAAACCTTCATCTTTTTTTTTTTTTTCGAAAATTCGAGAATTTCGAAATTTAAGCACCGATTTATCCGAATAAGATCGCTCTATCAAACATTGCATTGGAATAGTTTTCGCAGGATATTTAATAATCTTTCGAATAGATATTTTACGTTTATTACGATTTCGTAAAGTTTTATTCGTTTTAAGATATATAATTCTACATCTGATATTCCTAAGAAAAGTCGTTATTTTCTCGGAGACAGTCTTTGAGGATGGTTGCATTAGATTTCTCAAGTTCAATTACACTAGCGCTGCGTACTGTTTTACACAGTCAAGGAATCAGAAGGTCCCAAACAATTAATAATATAAACAAGGTAATTATAAAGGTATTAGCTAATTATTAAGGCATTTCTAACCTGCATAACAGTGAACTTTAGTGCTTAGTAACTTTTTTCCTAGTAGAGAACGACTTTTGTTTTTAACGGAGTCGTGTTTATTTATTTATTTATTGTGAGTATCGCAACGGAGGCGACGAGCTCATTAAAACGACAGAATCAAAGGCAGTTAGTTTTGGTCAAATCTACGAATGGTCAGTTGTCCTTAAAAACAATAAAAAAAAACAAAAAAAAAACAAAAAAAAAACGATCGTTGTCCTAAAAATATGTAAACTAACAAAAATTATTAATCAAAATCATTATATAGAATAAAAATAAAAAGGAAATAAAAATATTTGCCTAAAACGTACGTTATATTTTTAGTCATGTTTAGCGCATCATAATACGTTATAGTGCAAAATTTAAAAACTATCGGCGAGGAGGCCCCTAAACCTAACAATTACAAACAACAATAATGGTTTATTTCTTATAAAAATGGTAAATAGTCCGATTTTGAAGTAGTATCGTACGATGGCACCAGAAGAGTGCCTCCTGCCTTACCTTTCTAGCTCTCTGGCTCGTACCTCTTTGGTCGTTATGAACGCAACCTTTAAGAAGGTAACAGGCTTCAGCTATTACTAAAAGTCAGTAATGATAAGTGAATGAATGAAATGGTTTCTCTACCATTCGCGAGAATGTATTCGTCGCGCGGTTCCCGCTGATGTACCTTTAGTGAGTAAGGTGGTAAGTAGGTGTCATTCAACAAATGTTATTGCTCGCGCAAACTTATTGTTCGAGCAATTATCGGACGATAAAGCGGGAATTCACATGAGAAAGGTAGATAGCCTCGGCGGCCTATTCAAACATTGGTAGCTCCAAAAGTAAAAATAAACAAGAAATTACAAACTAAGGGAAATAAAGGGAACCCCCAGGACTTGGAGATCTTCGGTTTGTCCAACCAGAAGGAAAGAGATTGTGTTAGCCAGGTTGCGAATAGGGCATACAAGGCTTACACACTCTTACCTCATGTCTAAAGATGAACCACCCAACTGTATATGCTGTGGAGTCCTCCTCACGGTGAAGCACATACTTACAGAGTGCTTAGCATACCAATCTGAAAGGAATCGGTTCAAAATTGATGGCACCTTAGACGAAATTCTAGGGGATTATCCAGAAAAAATCATTAACTTGTTTAAATCCCTAGAGGCTACAAATTTAACAGACAAAATTTAACATAAAACTGTATTTTGCTGATACAGAATATTCTAACAAAATACAGTTAACGAAATAATATAGGCGTTCTTGTGTTTCGATACTACTAATACAACCGCATCTAGAAATTAATGTTATTCTCAACAGCTATTTTTATTTTAACCTGTCACTCAATATAAAATCTTTTATTTATTTTATTTTATTTTTTAATGATTATTTAATATTTCGTTTTTTTTTTGTTTTGTTTTTTATTATTATTTAATTTTTATTCTAATATCAATTTATAGTAATTGTAAATGTCTCCATATTGCAACAAACAACAACATCAATAACTATTAAATGACAACTTTAATACGTTAAGTACCCTCTTGGGTCTTACTTTCACAGGGTGACCATGACCCATTGTGGTTGATATTGCCCATAATACAAAACAAAAAAAAAACAAGAAATTAAAAAACAATTCTTTTTATCTTTGAAGATTTTTATCTTCTACTAGCTGTTGACTACCCTACAGCCTTGCCTGGCTCGTACCTCTTTGGCCTATATGAATGCAACGTTTAAGAAGGTAACAGACTTCAGCTATTACTAAAAGTCAGTAATAATAAGTGAATCGCAGGAGGAGGTTTCTGTAAAATGTATTCGTCCAGTAGCTCCCGTTGAAGTACCTTAAGTAAGGAATATGGTGAGTAGGTGGTTATTCAACAAATGTTATTTCTCGCACTAACCAATTGTTCGAGTAAATATCCGGTGATAAGGCGGGGAAAGGTAGAGATAAGCATCGGTGGTATATTCGAACATTGGTTCCTGCAAAAGTAAAAACAAACAAGAAAATAACAACTTTTCTTATCTTTGAAGATTTTGGTTATCTTCTATTATCATCTGACCTCTTTAAGTCATCTTTGTAGTTTCCGTATGGAAGAGTAGGGCATTACCGCGCTCATTTCTGTAGTACCCGGTGGATTTTCTGTGTTCAGTGTTAGGTGATTGTACTGGTCACAAGTACATGCGGTTGAGTCTCGGTGATTGTATTGATATAATACAATTCTATGGTCGATTATCCTCATTTTACGGATTTTCATCCAAACGTAAGTAGATGTCTGCATTTTTGTATGAAACCTAACGTTTTTAGTGCATTTTCTTCCTCCCTCAATAGGGAGGAAGTATAACGCCATTCAGAAGTTCCGGCTACAAAATTTGACATTTGTTGATTCAAATTAAACTTTTTGTAGGTTCTTTAACGCAGGGAATCCATTTTAAGGCAATTTCTGTAACCGTTTTCAAGGTAAGTGAATAATAACAGTTTTCCTAACTAATTTTTAGTTCGGGTACTTAAAAACGATGGATTCATTTGAAACGTATTCCAGATGTTTGGCATTTATACAAACTAAGATACTTAAATTTTTGTTACGTTTGGAGTTAAAGAAGTCGTAAAAAAAAAACTGATAAGAGACATAAGCATATTTGGGATTTTTTTAAATATCTTGAAAACTATTGGGAAATTTGCTTAAAACCTCGAGAGTGTTGTTTTGTTTGGTAGTTTATTGCTAGATGTTTTTATAATTGTTTTTAGCAGTAAAAATGAGGATAAAACTGAAGTTTAGCGTCCTCAAAATCGATTTCTTTAACATTATTCACAACAACGTATTTTAATGCACTAAACACGAATACGTTAAAAAACAAAATTCGCTTTCAACTAGGAAAGAAGTTATTAAGCACTAAAGGGGTCTCCCGTGGTCTAATGGCTAGCGCCTTGGATTCATAAGCGGGAGATGGTGGGTTCGATTCCCAACCTCCGGCAGAAATTTTATCATCCCACGGCTCGCTGGTGAAATTCCTCGCTACACCCTGGATGTCGGCGCTAATGACCTAGATGTAGATGTGCCGTAAAAAAAAAAAAAAAAAAAAAAAAAAAAAAAAAAAAAAAAAAAAAAAAATTAAGCACTAAATTTCACTGTTAGGAAGGTTATAAAAGTAGGCGTAAACAGCGTATTTGTAAACATGCGCATGCGCAGATATGTAACATTGGGAAACAAATATCTCTCATTTGAAATGTTCATAAACCATTTATTCAAAAATATTGTCAATTTTAAGGGCATCCTCACCCGTCGTCACCTGTTGCTTATGGGCAGACGTGCTATGCGTTTCCGCTCGCTCAAGAAGATATCAAAACCCTAGTCAATCCAACTCGCTAAAACTAATAGAATTCTATTAATTTTAGCGAGTTGGATTTACTAAGATTTTGATATCTTCTTGAGCGAGCGTAGCGAGCGGAAACGCTTAGCATGTATGCCTAAAAGTCGTCCTAGACATTCTTTTTATCCTCCTAGACATCCTTTTAGCTTTCTTCTTTTTCAGACGCGATGTTCGGTGAATATAAATCCCCAATCGCACCGAAAAATGCCTTTTAGCACTCTTCATATTTATGAGCATGTTTAAAGAGAAATTTGAGTAATTCTTCTCTATTGTGGGCGAGAATAATAAATTCGTGCAACTTCATAGCTAAAAGTTTTTTATAAAATAAAAGAATTTTGACAAAGTTCAGCAGGCGCAAATTAGAAAGAACTAATAATTATAAAGGTATTAGCTAATCATTAAGGGATTTCTGTTATATAATACTTTTCATGAACGAAACAAGAAATGTGAAGAATGTTTCATTATTTAAAAAAATGGTTGGGAATAAATAACTGCTGGTGAATTTAAATAATTGATGGTAAATTTCAATTCGACTTCTTTATTATGGGCTTTTCCATACCCGCGCATGCGCATGTTGACAAATTTAGTTGTTTACATTAGCTGTCATAACCCGCATAACAGTGAACTTTAGTGGTTAATAACTTCTTTCCTAGTTGAAAGCAAACTTTTTTTTTAACGGATTCGTGTTTAGTGCATCAGAATACGTAATTGTACAAAATTTGAAAGAAATCGGTTTTGGGGACGCGAAACTTCAGTTCTACAAAAATGAGTTTTCTAGTTAAAGAAGATACTTCAAATGAGAACGAATTTTTGGTTGTTTGTAATATAGCTTTCCGACCAGAGGTCGAATAGACCTTCGCTACTGTAAGATTTCAGTAAATTATGGCGCCTAAATCTCAATTTTCTTGAAGATTTCATGAGAGTAGGTGTTAAACATTTTTACGAAATATTGACTATATTTATTCCAAGCATTCCAAATGACACCAGGGATAAGAAGTTATGGAAACGCGCTGGGATTACGCAGTTCCTGTGTCTTTTATTGATTGAAATTATAAAATACAAATACCTATATAATAGAAAAATGTATTTATTTATTTGGTTTTAGAGCCCGCTATTGGGGATTTCCTCTATAAACATGTAGGATGCAAACAAAATAAAAGCTCTATAACATCAAAAAATAAAACATTTAAATAAACAATTAAACAACCGAAATTATCAACACTTATACAATACAAGAAAAAAATGAAAAAAAAGAGAAAATATACAATAATAAAAAGACCAAATTTAATGGTCGCCTATAAAATTATTTATTTATTTACGGTGAGATTCGCAACTTTAAATAAACGGACTATTTGAGTTATTAACTGTTGTGCAAATATGCTTATATATTTACATATGTATATACTATTTGAGGCCCGGTGGCCGTGAGCGTTAAGGCGTGAGCACTTAACACTCAGTGCCAAAGGGTCGTGGGTTCGATTCCCACTAGGGGCGATGGCTTTTCTTTAGAAAAAAGAAAAGACATCAGCCCTATCCTGGCTAGAAAAGGGTGGTAACCTATAGATAACCCGTCCTAAAACTCGTAGTTAATAATAAATGGGCGTTAAAATTTAATGATAATGATATACTATAAAATTACAAACAGGTAAGTAATTTTTTTTAATAAGCTAAAAATGCGATCTTTTCGCTTAATATGTTAAATTTAATTTTAACATATTGAATTTTTTTTTGCTATATTTCTTCATACATGTTTATCTGTTTGTGTAATAAATAATGGATAGGTGTGGGCTACCATATGTCAAGAGTTCGTACATATCATCACTTGGTATGTTGATGTTTTCACGTTTCCTGCAGTCCGTTACATGGGCGTATATAAGGGGGGGCTGAGGGGGCTGCAGCCCCCCCCCCCCAAATTTTGATTTGATCGGTAAACGTTTTATAACCCCTTAAAAATAAATTAAATAAGATCATTTAGTTCTTAAAAAATATTCTATTTTGGGTGTAATAGCGGTAGTAGGTATGATCAGATAAAAATAAGACAGGGGCCCCCCGTAACATTATAAACAAACTGTGAATAACACATTCAACACCTTTTTATAGTATCTCTCTTGCTATGCTAATATTAAAAACAAGAATACTAAAAAAAGGTGGCCTTCTCTACTAAGCTGTGAAGCACATATATTGAGTCACACAATTGTCTCGCGTGAATTTTAAATACAATCACATGTCATCTTATCATTACTTCTCTATCTGCAGTAATTGTAATTTACGTTTACATTTGTGCAGGATCATTAGAAAGGTGTTTGGGGTCAATGGCTTTTCTTTCTTTTTCAAAATATAGTTATTCTTTATTTATATGATAAATCACATTTCGAGGCTTCTCTTCTGAAATGTATTTTATTTAATATTACCATCCCCTTTGTCCAAACTCTGTCCAAAACCAGATACCTTAACTTCCACTCCCGTCTGCCTGGTCACTACAATCCCCTAATCAATAAGTTATCCTCATCCTCCATTCCTAGTAACCCTCACTGTTGCCTCAAGCGTAAATGGCCTCGAAATCTATTGTAATCAAACCATGTAAAATAATGTAAGTATAAGAAATTTAATTATTTTAAATAGCTACCCTAAAACAAAATGTAAACCTCTGTTAAAAGTTCAAGTTATTTGGTTTTGGCTAAAGGGCTTTTTTTTTTCTGTCGGGCCTTCATGTCATCTATTCATGAACAAAAGAATTATAGAAAATACTTGATTTATTGTATAATTGGCAAATAAAGATACATACACACACATTTATATATATATATATATATATATATATATATATATATATATATATATATAAAAATAGTGAATGGGATTATAGAGTAAAATAAAGTTATTATTAAATTTATGCATTGTGTGGTGTGTATTTATCGAGTGAGTTTAAGTGCCTCTAATTTGTAAATACTATCGTATATTTAGGCTTAGTTTAAGTGTAACGATAGTATTGTTATATGTTTAAAAGGAAGAACCGATGTAAATAGTTCGTATAATAATGGTATCATAAGCAGATAACTGACATACCTTGTTTCCCATTGGTAAACAACAGTCCGAGCAGCACCCAAAAAAAATAAATAAAATAAAAAAAAAATTATATATTTACCTCGGAATAAGATATTACCATAACAAAAATAAGAACGAGCGAAATCGTTAGATTATGGGTAAGAGCCAACGGCCATTGCCACGTCCATACAGGTTCCCCTTGATCACCGAAGTTCAGGGACGGCGTGCGTGGCCATCACCTGAATGGGTGACCGTCACCGAGCTGTTGGCATTATAAAAGTGTGGCAACCTGTAGGTTGCTCGGCGCTAATAGGCACGTTCTTGTACGCCTAAAAAAAATAAGATATGAGTAAGGGCTTACCTGAAATATTCCAGTCCAGTTGAATGTGTGTTTACGTTTTGCGAAAGCAGGCCTGTAAATTTCATTGTTCTTGCTGGCCAATTTTATTTTCTCCTATGTATACAACATTTGCAAGGAATGTGGTAAGCATATTGGGTGGTGCGTTCAAAAGTATTTTAGGCTGTTCATGTTTTGTCATTCGGTAATTATGTTTAGTTCGAGAATGGTCAATTATTAAGTGAGCGAACTCGATGGTCATTTGAAGAACTCTGCCAACTTTTCGGACCGTCCAATAGGAAAAATAAAGATGAAATATTTTTGCTCGCTGGAAAACACACCCCAGCTCATACTTTCCAGACTCAAGTTGCAATCACACAAGGAAGGAATAAAGCACCTGATTTGAAGACATTGGGGATTACCTGTCGGTTCGAGGACGAATTTGATATGTACAATAAAAGCATTTCTCAAAGAGGGGAATCCCAGATTTGAGTTGGGATTAATTGCTTGGAGAGGAAAATAATATTAGAGATAACTTTGGGGGGATTCCAGGTTCAATTGCGGGTGGCTGAGTTCACAAATTGCAATAACAGGAACATTTCACAAGATAAGGTACACGTGTGCATATTTATGTTACAGATGGTGGCAGCTTGTCGACCTATCACTTATTTTGTTTTGTTGGCTGTTCTTGTTTTCTTTCCAGATTTTTTAAAACTAAATATTTGATAACAGTTTTTATTTATTTACTATTGATGATTTCGTGGCGGCCGAGGAAGACGCTCTTCCCACGCTACGCACGTACTGGCGAAGGTTTGACGAAAACGCTCTTCAACGCTGTCCCCGCACTGGGGCGGGTTCAACAAAAACGCTCTCCAACGCTGCTCCCGCACTGGTGTGGGCTTAAAACGACGCTATTTGTTTCTTATAAAACTGAATTCTCACGCTACCCAAAGTTTTTTCGGTAAAAATGCAGTTTCCAGCCCTCCAAACCGATTTCTTTCAAATTTTGCACAATAACGTATTTTGATGCACTAAACACGAATACGATAAAAAAAAAGTCGGATTTAACTAGGAAAGAAGTTATTAAGCACTTAAGTTCACTGTTATGCAGGTTATGAGAGCTAACGTAAACAACTAAATTTGTGACGACTTTAAGGCATAAATGACGACTTTAAGGCATACATGCTATGCGTTTCAAGAAGATAACAAAACCCCAGACAATCCAACTCGCTAAAATTAATAGAATATAATATTAAGCACTAAAGTTAGGAAGGTTATAAAACTAGGCGTCATCAGCGTATTTGTAAACACGCGCATGCGCAGATATGTAACATTGGGAAACAGAGAACTCTCATTTGAAATGTTCAGAAACCATTTATTCGAAAATATTGTCAATTTTAAGGGCATCGTCACCTGTCGCTTAAGGGCATACGTGCTATGCGTTTCCGCTCGCTACGCTCGCTCAAGAAGATAACAAAACCCCAGTCAATCCAACTCGCTATAATTAATAGCTCTCATAACCTGCACAACAGTGAACTTAAGTGCTTAATAACTTCTTTCCTAGTTAAATCCGACGGTTTTTTTTATCGTATTCGTGTTTAGTGCATCAAAATACGTTATTGTGCAAAATTTGAAAGAAATCGGTTTGGAGGGCTGGAAACTGCATTTTTACCGTTTTTTCTTATCATTCCAGTAGTTCCCCTGGATAACCACCATATAGTACGAGATGTATAACTTGCTCATGCCTCCTCTATTAGGACTAAGTTCACTAGTAAGTAAAGAGACGAAGAGAAATACCAAATCATCTCCGCGTAAGGCGTTCACCGCTGGCCAATTGAATTCCTCCTGACCCGCAACACGCCCGTGTGTTGAATGTAGCAGTCAAAAGGTCTTTGTCATCATATAACTTGAATGACACCATATGTAAAATAACCTTTTACGTACCAAAATAACTAAAATTGTAATGCCTAAGTTATCATATGTACATTGACTTTAATACTACATTTATTTATTTGGAGGCCCGTTGGCCGTGAGTGTTAAGGCGTGAGCACTTAACACTCCGTGCTAAAGGTCGTGGGTTCGATTCCCACTATGGGGAGGTGGCTTTTCTTTAAAAAAAAAAAAAAAGAAAAGGCAACAGCCCTATCATGGCTAGAAAAGGCTGGTGACCTATAGATAACCTGCAATAAAATTCTAAATTAATTATAATGGATATTAAAATTTAAATAAATAAATTTATTTATTTAAATTTTAACCCCCTTGGGAGGTTTAATTGTTCACGCCTGAACGCTCACGGCCGTCGGGCCTCCTAATACTAAAGTATAGATGCGAGTATTAAACGAAAAAGGCCCCTCGTTTATTAAATATTTGTATATTTTTAATAGCAATTACACTGCTTATTTTGTTTGTAGCTACGATGAATGCTTGAAATTTAAGTCGAAACTTTGATTTTAAACACTACCATCACGTAAAATCTAGTTTTATTAACAATTATGACCGTATTCCGACGATATGCCTTTGAAAACATATGTGACATTGGGACATGTAGTTAGTCGACCTGAATACAAGGAGATTGCCGTCCTGTGAAAGAGGAATGTACCCCAAGGACGAATCATCACCAGCTGTTGGAGGTTAGTGAACGCCCTCACAAGGTCACCTAGTGGTATACACATGCATGAGCAGTATCATAGCGATGGAATCTCGTCCAGTCTCTTCCTCATTCAAGGTTCAACCTTACGATTGTACGAGTCTTAAAGAGAATCATTAGGAAGTTGGATATTGTGTAATTCTACAAATAGATTCTGCTACATTCTTTTATTCAAATAACTCTTCTCACATAGACAAATCATATTTGTTAAAGCGGTACTTACGTACTAGCTGCACCGATCTCGAGAAGTGGGTCTCATTCAGGGATCCGGATCATGAAATGAGGACTCAATTGAAGTTGTGACCGAAAGACCATTCATTAATATTATCAACTAGTTGGATAGACTAGAGTTTCTATGTAACCTTGAGCGAGCTGAAAAGCATAGCAATTATGCCATTAACATAAGTGCTACTGGTTTCCTAGGTTATATACCATTAGCACATATGTTAATTGCATAATTGTGCATTTTCGCTCGCTATGCTCGCTCAAGGTTATATCGAAACTCTATTTAATCCAACTCGTTGGTAATATAGTGTATTTTCGGTGGAAAATAGGCCGATATGCAATTCTTTGGTAAATCCCAAATGCCCATACTCATTTTCCTAGCCGAAAGTCCAGCACAAAGAACACTACAACACTAAGAATTGAAACAAGAAACAATAAATATAACTTGTAAAAATCAAAAATCTATAAGTAAGTGAACACAAAATGATGACTAGAACGGAAGAAAGAACAGCCAATGGAATTGCCCATAGGAATGAACCAATAGGAATGCTAATGAGTTATGCGCGTGCGCTGATGATGTAGATAACTCATTTTATGATCCGGATCCCTGTACGTGACCCACTTTTCGAGATCGGTGCAACTAGTACATAAGTACCATTAAAGCTTCCGAATTCCTAAAGCCATTACTGTATCTAACAGGCCAAACTGTTTTCCTACAAATAAAATACAGAAGTATGGAAGATTAAAGTTTAAAGAAACACATATTTTATTTTTACTACTAGCGTTGGGCTATTTTGCCACTCTTTTATAATGCCAACAGCACGTGGTTGGTAGCCCATTCAGGTACTGGCCACGCCCGACGTTGCTTAACTTCGGTGATCAATGGGAACCGATATATTCAAGGTGGCTATGGCCGTTGGTAATTTTTATTATTCTTATAATAATGAATTTAAAAAAAAAACTCTTTTTTTAAAATTTAATCTACGATACATTTTTTTATAATTGAACCACGAAATGATTTAAATCATTTTTTTTTTTAAATCTGAATGAAGAGTTGCAACCTTCCTGTTATGCTGGTTTTTCCACAACTCTGCCAATTAGACCTTATCTGAACTTGAAGATTTCATTTCCAGACGCAACTTACTGGCTCGAACCGATCCTGAGGACTTCACGAATTGCCACAGATTACGTCACAATATTACATCATTGCTGAAGTATGATTGTTTACTTACTTCTTGCATCATATAATTGTGGTTTTTGAATTTTTATTTACTCTCTTTACTAGATGTAAGACATTCCGATTGAATGCAGTTGTTGAGGTTGATATCATAAAATATATACAATTAATCATAATTCTGAGTTACCTGTATAAATATCTTTTAAAATTGGCAGGAGGTCATATATTATAAAAACTACAATTTCTTAATAATTCCTTTTTATTACGTGCTCTGCATGTAATAAATCTCGCTACTAGACGCCTCTTCAAGAACAACATAAGTATCTATATTTAATTTAAGCCTCAGCTGGCTTGAAGGGCGATTTTAGGTTAGTTTCTTCTTTCTTAGACCTCCCGCAGTCAGGGCCAAGTCTAAACTAATAATCCAGAGTCTAAGCTATGAATGTAAACTAAAATCGTCCTTCAGGCTAGTTGAGGCTCAAAAGAAATCTACTTACTCATGTTGCTCCTGAAAGGCGTCAAGTGGCGTGAAACACGTAGAGCAGGTAATATAAGAAATTAAACTCTTTATAATATATGACCTTCTGCCAATTTTTAAATACATAGCTGAGAACAAGCTGTATATGTATATATATATATATATATATATATATATATATATATCAAAGGAAGGTGGACATACAGGTTAATACCAGATATAAAAACCTGGATCGAAAAGCCATCCGGAGAGCTTGAATATTTCCTCACTCAAGCGTTATTGGGGCACGGATGCTTTAGAAAGTATTTACATACTATATTTCACATATATTTACATACATGACCGGAAAAGAGCATGACCGGAAGTGTGCATTTACTGTGGAGAAATAGATGATGTCGAGCACGTGCTTTTTATATGCCCGAGGTGGAAAGGCATCAGGCATGACTATAGTATGGCCACCAACAAGACGTTTGATGTTGTAAATATGAAGAGAGACCTAACTTCAGAGGAAGCATGGAACTATTCCTACATCGCGGTCAGGACTATTGTAGAGACGAAGGAGAAAGAAATTACAATGTAAGTTAATTAGACAGCTATCATGATGAAGTAATGCGTGAACGGTTTCCATCAAGATCGCGAAGAACAAGGGGGGGGAGGTTTTTAGTCGGTTGGAGGCCGGACACTACCTGGTTTTCTCCTCGCCAGGTGCCTATGATGGATTTTCCTCCTACCATAATATATATATATATATATATATATATATATATATATATATATATAAGCTGCAATTAAACGCGATAATCAGCATTTTTATAAGAAATGAGTTTTTTGAGCATGAAAATCGGTCCATTAGGAGTGGGTATTTACTCTGGATAGTTAATTTTTCTTTTTACGTTTCCAGCAAAACATTCTACAATGGCCTTAACAACCCTTTCGTATTAAAAACTGGCAAAATACCTTTTCATATGCTTTCATTCGAAACTCCTATTCTCTCATTCCATTCCAACCCCATAGCTCAAACGCTTTCCTCCCAAAACCACCCCCTTCCAAAAAAAAAAACAAGAGATTTTGGACCACGTGTATATTTTAATACAACATTTATTTTAATAAAGCATATCTTTTAATACAATAGTCATTTATATGGTTAGAAAAAGTAAGCACTCTTCTTTTCAAAGAGCCCAAGGACGTAAAAATCGAATTATGTCAATATATTGAATTTCAAAACTTCAAGTAAATTTTTCGCTTACAAATTATTAGTCTCTTCTGGACAGGAAAAAATTATTATTTTTTTGTTTTCGATGATATTTACCACATTAGAGTTTCTTGGAGCGCTGAGTTTGGATCTTCTATTATTTTTGGTGTAAAAAAAATGAAAACGTAAGAATATTTTTGAATTTATTTGGCGAAATATAAATTATTGTTTTACGATTGAATTTTTTCTTTAATCTACTCTCTAAAAAAAATGAATTGGCTAAAGACCCGTGGTGATATCATTTTCTATACTCGATATATAAAAAGTCCGACTCGCAGGAACTGCGTCATCTTAGCGCGGTTCCAGTTCATTTTTTTTTTGCGCCGACATCCAGGGTGTAGCGAGGAATTTTACCAGCGAGCCGTGGGATGATATAATTCCTGCCGGAGGTTGGGAATCGAACCCACCATCTCCCGCTTATGAATCCAAGGCGCTAGCCATTAGACCACGGGAGACCCCGGTTCCTGTTCATATCCCTATTCTCATTTGAAAAGAATAGAATAGAAACAGATAATATTTTCCTTGGCCTTTGTTCAAAGGGTTTTATGGCTATACCTGGGGTCGGGTCCGCAAGAGTCTAGAAACGTCTTCTACCGATACTTCATTTCATACGTTTCAATGAATTGGAAAATATCAAAAATTTTCACATATTCCTGTGTATTTTTACTATAGTAATTATTCTACAGATAAAATCAATTAAAAAATAAAATAAAAAAACCAACAGCATAAAGGCAATTGAAAATATTCAAAAGACGTCATCGAATCTTTCTCTTGGCAAGCTATATTTCTAACAATGAATTGTTTTTCTTATTTTGCCTAATCTGTTTTATTGTAAAATACATTATCCAACTATAAGCAATTAAAAAATAACAAGGAATAAAAAAAAAAGTCCGACTCGCAGGAACTGCATCATCTTAGCGCGGTTCCTGTTCATATCCCTATTGTCATTTGAAAAGCTTAGAATAGAAACAGATAATATTTTCCTCGGCCTTTGTTCAAAGGGTTTTATGACTGGTCGGGTCCGCCAGACCCTAGAATCCTCTTCTACCGATACTTCATTTCATACGTTTCAATGAATTGGAAAATATCAAAATTATTCACATATTCCTGTGTTCTTTTACTATAGTTATAATTCTACAAATAAAATCAATTAAAAAATAAAATAAAAAACCAACAGAATAAAGTCAATTGAAAATATTCAAAAGACGTCATCGAATCTCTTTCTCTTGGCAAGCTATGTTTCTAACAATGAATTGTTTTTCTTATTTTACTTAATCTTTTTTATTGTCAAATACATTATCCAACTTTAAGCAATTAAAAAATAACAAGGAATAAAAACAGACAAAAAGAACTGTTCGAATAAACGAAATCAATTACTTCAAAGTTTTGGCACTTATTTCTCCGATTGACATCGCTTATTCAAAACTTTATTCAGAATTTTTTTTTGTAGACCATTTAGTAAGCTTTCGAATGGTAACCTTTCGCTTCCCTAATTTTCAACCGTTTTCGAGATATTATTGAAAGTATACGAAGTGCCCAAAACTTTTCATTATTTTTAGCAACAGAAAATGTCTCTCATTTTACCTATCCTGTTTTACACACAAATACATTTTCGTAACATAAAAAATTACAAAAATGAATAGCAATAAAAAACTAAGGGAAAGAGACAATAATTACAAAAAGAACGACAAAAAACCGTTCATAAGAGCTAAACAGACGTATTTGAAGTTTTAAGCACTTATTTCTTCGATTGACATCACCTAATCAAAAATTGTTTCAGAATCTTTTTTGTAGAGAATTTAGAAAGCTTTCAAATAGTTTCTATCGACTGATCATAATTTCCCAACCGCGTTCGAGATATTGATGAAAGTAAACGAAGTTCCCAAAACTTTTCATGTCTATTCATAAAATATTTTATTCTAACCCTTCCTCAACGTAACCAAAAGTCGAGGTGATAAGTAAAGATGGGATGGTTGGGATTCGGCTAAATAAACCTCAATATGATTTTGTTTTAAAAAAATCTATATTTCGGACGTTTCGGCTACTCATTGGTAGCCTTCGTCAGCTAAAATGACAACAACAAAAAAAATTTTTTTTTTTTTTTTTTTTTTTTTGTCATTTTAGCTGACGAAGGCTACCAATGAGTAGCCGAAACGTCCGAAATATATCTTTTTTTAAAACAAAATCATATTGAGGTTTATTTAGCCGAATCCCAACCATTCCATCTTTACCCAAGCTAGGCTTTGTATTTGTGTCGGCAGATACCTGGGGTATATTTACAACTCTTGAGGATTAACTCGTAGCAGGTACATTTTTTGTGGACCCACCGGCAGTGAACGGACTCTCTATTCCCTCATAGTATCTAACCGGTGTGAAGTTGAATATTGTTTCTAATTATACGTATCCTGTTTTATTGACAAATACATTTGACTACTATAAGCAATTACAAACACTAGGGAACATGCCAAAGAACTCGGAGTAGGAGCCTTGACAGTTTCAAGTAATTTGAAGGAAATCGGCAAATCCAAAACTGACATTTCATACGGTACAGCCTGATATATTTCTAGCAATGAATTGTTTTTCTTATTTTTATTAATCTGTTTTATTGTCAAATACATTATCCTACTATAAGAAATGACAAAATAACAAGGAATAAAAACAAAAAAGAAGAACCGTTCAAATAAACGAAATCAATTACTTCAAAGTTTAAGCACGTATTTCTCTGATTGACATCGTCTAATCCAAAATTGTTTCAGAATCTTTTTTGTAGAACATTTAGTAAGCTTTCGCATGGTAACCCTCCGTTTGCCAATATTTCAAACAGTTTTCGAGATATTAGGGAAGGTATACGAAGTTCCCAAAACTTTTCATGTCTGTTAATAAAATATTTTATTTTAATCCTTCCTTAACTCCAAACGTAACATAACTTTCAACATATTAGTTTTAATGAAAGTAGAACATGCAGATAATGTTTCAACTGAATCCCATGATTCTAAGTATCCAAACCAAAAACGGTTTTCGAAAACTATTTTTCTAATTTTCTCGAAAACAGTTAAAGCTATCGCCTTGGAAATGGTTTCATTCGTTTTCCTAGCCCAAGAAGCCTATAAAACGAGTACTCACAAGCTTATGAAGTCAAAAACGTAAGCGTTACGATTTTTTTTGCGCGAATTTCGCCCCAAACGCCATCTTCCAGTGGGCGGATTCTGCTGGTTAACGAACTTGACCTTTCAAATTGGACGACGGATTTTTGTACCAAATTTCATCACAATCGGACCATTAGGGAAGCCAGAAATGAGCGAACAGACAAATATATATATATATATATATATATATATATATATATATATATATATAAATAAATAAATATATACATATATATATATATATATATATATACAAATTTGAACCACCGTTATTTTCGGTTTCTAGGGGTTCTGAAACGCGAAATTTTCTAGTCGGCACTTTCGGATTGTTTCATTGTATCAACCTTATAAGCGGGGTTCCTCCCTATGGGGGAGGGAGGAACCGCGCTAACAGACAAAAAGAACAGTTCGAATAAGGAAAATCAATTACTTTAATGTTTTATGCACTTATTTCTCCGATTGACATCGCCTAATCAAAACTTTCATCAGAAACTTTTTTGTAGAGCATTTAGTAAGCTTTCTAATGGTACTCTTTCGTTTACCAAGATTCTCAACCTTTTTCGAGATATTAAGGAAAATATACAAAGTTACCAAAACTTTTTGTCTGTTAATAAAATATTTTATTCTAACCCTTCCTTAACTCCAAACGTAACCAAAATTTCAACATATTAGTTTTAATGATAGTAAAACATGCAGAAAATGTTTCAACTGAATCCCATGATTCTAAGTACCCAAACCAAAACCGGTATTCAAAAACTATTTTTCCAATTTTCTCAAAAACGGTTAAAGCTGTCGCCTTGAAAATGGTTTCATTCGTTTTCCTAGCCAAAGAAGCCTATAAAACAAGTACTTACAAGCGTATGAACTCAAAAACGTAAGCGTTACGATTTTTTTTGCGCGAATTTCGCCCCAAACGCCATCTTCCAGTGGGCGGATTTTGCTGGTTAACGAACTTGACCTTTCAAATCGGGCGTCAGATTTTTGTACCAAATTTCATCAAAATTGGACCATTAGGGAGGCCAGAACAGACAAATATATATATATATATATATATATATATATATATATATATATATATATATAAATATATACATACATATATATATATATATATATATATATATATAAATATATACATATATATATATACAAATTTTAACCACCGTTATTTTCGGTCTCTAGGGGTTCTGAAACGCGAAATTTTCTAGTCGGCACTTCCGGATTGTTTCATTGTATCAACCTTATAAGCGGGGTTCCTCCCTATCGGGGAGGGAGGAACCGCGCTAAAATAAAGAATTTTCAACCTATTTTATTTCTCAGCTCCTAAGGGTGGGTTTACACTTGCTAGTTATTGCAGGATATTTATATCAGAGAGAAATTGCGACTATTGAAACCCCATGTATGTTGGCAATAAATTCTACCATGAGCAATTTATTGCAGACATACATTTTACATGGGGTTTCAATAGTCGCAATTTCTCTCTGATATAAATATCCTGCAATCACTAGCAAGTGTAAACCCACCCTAAGGCGCATTGGACGGAGCGTCCAATGTCCAATGGACACATGTCTACTATTTTTCAATGCAGAATCACCAGAAAAAAATTGGGCCAAATCGGTGACCCCACCGCTGTATACTATCCTTGTAAGTTCCGTCGGATGTAGTAGAAAATAAAGAATAAACATTCTTATGAGCAACTATGGATGACATTTTTTACAAATCGGCTGGTGAAATGCATTCTGGGCGTAACAGGTTGGTGAAGCAATGATGACTATTTCCTTGCATCGTTTTTAAATTTGCGAAAGATTGCTGGCAGAAAAAGAAAGTTCATGTAGGAGGATGGTGTATATACATTTTTTTTTTTTTTTTGTATGTTTACTTATTATTTCTCGTTAGAGTTACATTTTAGCGGGTTTCCTCCCACCTTATATAAAGAAAAATCTGGTTCTAACGTATTATTGATTTTGAAGCCCTTTGGTTCGATTTGTAAAAAGAAAGGTCAACTTAACAATGAGAAATGATAGTCTATAATTTCAACTGTTTTGTTTTTTTTTTTCAAAAATTTGATGACGTGAAAAATGTTGCTATATTTTTTTTTTATTTATTTATTTTTTTTTTTTTTACGGCGCATCTACATCTAGTTCATTAGCGCCGACATCCAGGGTGCAGCATGGAATTTTACCAGCGAGCCGTGGGATGATAAAATTCCTGCCGGAGGTTGGGAATCGAACCCGCCATCTCCCGCTTATGAATCCAAGGCGCTAGCCATTAGACCACGGGAGACCCCATTTTGCTATATTATACCAGCTTCAGCTTGAGTATCTTCTTGAGGATTGCTGGATGTCGGAAATTGATGTTCAAAATGAGCAATAATAGTCCAAATTTCCAATGATGTTTTTGAAGCTTTCCACAATGTATGAAGCCTGTCAAGTCGAAGCTAGATCGACATAATGGCAAAAATATTAAGGGCATTAAAAATGCGGCTGTCTCCGAAGACGTTTTGAAGTTTTAACGATAGTGTGAATTGGAGGCATTTATTTCTCATTGTGAACGTCAATTTTCACCATCCAGCAAATCTAGCAAAAGTCATGTTCGTTAATCTGCAGAATTAATTTACCAAAACAATGTTTTATGATAAATATTCGCACTAAAATATCATATCGTGCACGGTTTTAGTTTTAGAGACAAATCCATCTAGGTAACCATATTAATGGTGTTTTGCGAGAATAAATCTATTTTCAGTAGGATTTTTTTTTTTATTTGTGTGGCTAGCACGCTGGATTCTCGTGTGGTTAGAGTACCGCCTGTGGTCGGTTGGATTTTTTCAGTGATGGGCTCACTGAAAGAGTTCTCTGCTAAGCCATAAATGTTTGGGAGGGGTGGAAACCTATAAATAGCTCGGTGTTATTGGTTAAGACGTCAATACACCTTTAAAAAAAAAACAATTTAAATTAATTCCTATTTTTACAAAAAAGAAATCAAGAATGTCAACGATTCGAATCTAATAAATCGATACTTTACTTTTAAATATGATCCCCTTACAGCGAACAGACTGAAAGCAATCTGTAAAGATATTGGTATAATAGAATGAAAATATAGGGACAAAATACAAAATATGTTTAGTAATATTAAAGAAAAAGTTTGAGCATTAATCAAAAAGTATAATATGTGTAAAATCAATTGTAACGATTGCAACAAATTTTATATTGTCGAGTCCGCACAGTTATTAAATAAAATAATTATGCAACATGCTGAAAGCATTGTTTCAAATAAAAACAGCACTACATACACGGAACAAGCAATATATAAAAAAATAGTTTCAATATCAAGGGGGTACAAATTTTAAACAAAGAAAGAATTATGTTAAAAAGAAAAAGACCACATCGAAAAAACCACATATCGATAATATCGTGGCCATATTGGTAATCTTTGTACAAAGCTAGTATTATGCCTGCCTCCATTGGAGATACATGGCGACGAGTGGGTATTCCTAACAAGGAAGGTCTACATATTTAAAACCTTTTTATTTTAGGTATTATTAATTTAATATATCCTATTTATCGGAGCATTCTATAATTTTTATATTTAAAAATGTTTATGTTTGGACGTACAAAAAAATATCTTGGTGCAGAAGTGCTCTTGAAGATGTGTGAATAAAGGCACGAAACATGTAGGGCGTTCAGGCTGCTATGTGTCGTCCTCGGTGGTTGTCAAGGGAATGATTTTTTCCAGGAATTTCCCTCCTTTATAGCCCTGCTTCGTAGACTATGCGGGCCAATGGTGTAGGGGGTCCGTGGGCCAATAGGGCTCGAGGGCTGCCTTCCTCGTTCGTCCGTCGTCTGTAGTTCATTTGTGGTCCGTGTGGGGCGCTGGTCCTTAGATGGTCAGGAGAGCCAGACCATCTAAGGACAATCTGTCGCTAGCCCAGAGACAGGCCCTACGCGAGCTACGGAAGAGAGATGACGTCATCATCACGAAGGCGGATAAAGGGAATATGACGGTCATCCTCAACCGAAAAACCTATGATGAAAAATGCAGGATCTATGGACACCAGATAAATATAAAAAAGACATAAAGGATCCAACTAAACGAATTGAAAATAAAATCAAGAAAATATTGAAAGAGAGCAGCCTGGACGAAGCGAAAATTACAGACATGACCCCCGGTGACTCAAGGATTCCCAGAATTTATGGTCTACCAAAAATTCACAAGGAAGGAACACCACTACGACCAATTGTTTCAATGATCGGGGCACCTACATACAGAGCAAGTAAGGTACTTGCCAGAGCTCTCAAATCGCACACAGGCCAATCTTTTTCCGCAGTGAGGAATTCGGTTCATTTGGTTGAGATCCTTAAACAGACGAAACTGGAGAAACAGGATATGTTGGTGAGTTTCGATGTGGAGTCCCTGTTCACCAATCTTCCAGCGAAAGATTCCATTGCCATCATCAAAGACAACAAGTTCCTGGAAGACAGCCTGATGGAATTAGCAGAACTAGTGTTAACTTCCTGCTATTTCCAGTACAAAGGAACAATATACCAGCAGAAGGATGGCGTAGCTATGGGTAGCCCCCTATCACCAGTTGTGGCCGATATATTTATGGAGGATTTGGAAAGACAACTCATGGAGTGGACTGAACACAACCCCAAGCTGTGGCTTAGGTATGTTGATGATGTCCTAGCAATTTGGCAGCACGGTGCAGAAGAACTTCAGAAATTTCTTCACTTTATGAATAGCATGCACCCAGCCATCAAATTCATCATAGAGGAAGAAAAAGATGGCAAGTTGCCCTTTCTGGACCTCCTGATTATAAGAGGACACAATGGTGATCTGGATCACACCGTCTACAGGAAGCCCACGGCCACAGGACGTTATCTCCACTCGGACTCACACCATCACATGGCACACAAGATGAGTGTGATCAGGACACTGGCACATAGAGCCCTGACTTTGTGCAGTAACCTGACACACATAGAAAATGAACTGGCACAACTCACGAAAGGTCTGGTGAGCAACGGCTATGATCATAAGAAACTGGCCCGGATCATCAAAGAAGTGAAAACCCGACACCAAGACAATAACCGGACAGAGACAGAACAAAAGAAAAGAATCTCCCTGCCATATGTCAACGGCGTGAGCGAGAAATTAGGCAGACTATTCAGAAGTCACAACACCGAAGTCGCCTTTAAACCGCTCAATAAGCTAGGGGAATGGCTCAGCAAGAGTAAGGATAAGCAGCGGTTACAAGACCAGGGTGTTTACCTTCTACCGTGCGACTGTGGGAAGGTGTATGTAGGTCAAACAGGTAAGAAGGTGGCCACCCGGATCGGACAACACGCTGCTGACTACAGGCTGGGGCACACCAAAATTCTGCGGTGGCAACACACGGAGAAGAGTGCCCCAAGCAAGTATTATTCGACCGAGCCAAGACCCTAGCCAAGGAGACCAATTTGACAAGAAGACTGATTAGAGAAGAACATATATATATATATATATATATATATATATATATATATATATATATATATATATATATATATATTTCACGATTTTAGATTATGTACGTATGGATTTCGACAACTATTTTATTGCTTTATGTTGTATACTATTCCAATTGCGTGATGCATCATGAAATAAAATATATTTGAGCTTAAAGATAATAAAACTGAAATAATAAAATATAATAATTATTGAAAATTACTCTGTGTGTAAGAAGAAAATCCCTCTCACAAATCTTGTGTCGTTTTAACATTTTTCGATATAGCCTGATGAGATTGGAATTTCTTAGAAAATAAACTCTTTAAATTTTCCTTCAATGGCACAAAACCAACACTTCCGAAACTTAAAGACCGTTTTCTCTCATTTTTAGCTCTTTCCTCCGAAGGAGGTTGGACTCATGACGGAATTTTTGAAAAATTTCTTCAAATCTTTATCGATCCTACCTAGTAGACACCGAAAATGACCCCCGTTAAAATTTATATATATATATATATATATATATATATATATATATATATATATATATATATATATATATATACTGGGTGCTTCAAAAAAAGGTATACACACTTTAAACTATCGTAGTTTTCCCACTCTACAAGGCTAATGTTATATTTCTTCGCCAGGTGGCAGCATAATCATCCCTCTATGTTATATTGTCAGTTGGAAGTTGTAATATCAACATGGCGGACGTACGTTTGAGTTTTGAAGAACGTAAGCAGGTTATTAAGTGGTACTGGAAGTTTGAGAATGTAAATGAAGTTCAAAGACAGTGGAGAAGGGAGTATGATACAGAACCACCTTCAAGATTAACAATTACACGCATTCGAGACAAATTCGAAGTTCATGGAACAGTGTGTGATGTGCATAAAGGTCATTCAGGTCGACTTCGAACAGCTACAAGTGATGAGTCATCAACGGCAGTCTTGGAACTGTTTCAACGCTCTCCTAACAAATCTACAAGGCAAGGGGCACGTGAAAGTGATGTAAGTGCTAGCAGCGTGCTACGCATTCTGAAGAGACGCAAGTATCGTGTTTACATTCCAAGGCTGGTGCAACAGCTAAGTGACGACGATCCAGATCGAAGGTTACAATTTTGTGAATGGGTTCAGGAGATGGTGATGCGTGAACCGGGATTTATGGGTAGCATCATTTGGTCGGATGAAGCCCAATTCAAACTTAATGGAACTGTCAATAGGCACAATTGTGTTTACTGGGGTGAAGAAAATCCTCAAATTACAATTGAAAAAGCTGTAAATTTGCCTGGTGTAAATGTGTGGTGCGGTTTGTCTTCAAGGGGACTCATTGGACCTTTTCGATTTGAAGGCACTGTAACTGGTATTAATTACCTAACAATGCTTGCTGATTCCATATTTCCTGCCATTCGTGCATTATACGGTAATGATATGTTTTATTTTCAACAAGATGGTGCCCCGCCGCACTATCACAGGGACGTACGAGCTTACATGGATCAAAATTTGCCGGGCCAGTGTATTGGACGCAGGGGGCCAATCGAGTTTCCAGCAAGCTCCCTAGACCTTACACCACTGGATTTCTTCTTATGGGGCACAGTAAAAAATGAGGTGTACAAACGTAAACCACGTAACCTAGACATTCTTTGGAATGAGATTCAAGCCGTGTGTAGAGTAATCTCATTGGACGTTTTGATACGATGTACAGAATCAGTGGTGACTCGTACTCAGAATTGTATTGATGCTGCAGGTCACCAATTTGAACAGTATTAACATTTGTTATTTATGTTTCATTTACATTGGACTTTCTAATTTCCTGAAATTTAACTTTGTAGAACGGTAAATAAATTTTCTATGGAAGTTCAAAGTGTGTATACATTTTTTTGAAGCACCCTGTATATATATTTATGTATATATATATATATATATATGCATATATATATATATGCATATATATATATATATATATATGCATATATATATATATATATATACACACATATATATATATATATATATATATATATATATATATTTGTTTTTTCGTCACGAAACTTGGTATATAGCATTCAATTAGCAAACGATTGAACAAGTTCGTTAACCACCAAAGTCAGTCCACCGGAAGGGGGGGTTTACCCCGAACCCAAAACACTAATTTGACTATGTCAGCCGTAATATTTGTTATACTTCAACGAAACTTGGTATTCGTAGTGGTAATATAGAGAGAAAAGTGAAATATAAAAATGAACTAAATCGGTACATTAGAAGGGGGGGGGGGGGTTTACTCCGGACCCACAATACCAATTCGCCACTACCAGCCGTGATTTTTGGTATATTTCGACGAAACTTGTTATTCGTAGTGGTAATCTACAGGTAATTATGTGTTGTAAAAATAAACTAAATCGGTTCATTAGAAGGGGGGTTTACTCCGGACCCAAATTCCTAATATACTCATACCGGTCGTAATTTCTGCTGTATTGTAAAGAAACGCGGTATACGTCGTGGGTAACTCATGAGAAAGAAGTGTTGTAAAAATGAGCTGAATCGGTCAATCGGAAAGCGGGGGTTTAATTTGTAATATATTTCAATAGAAAAGCCCGCCAGACGTAGGTTCACAAAGCCGCCGCAAGGAGCGCTTTCTACCACTAGAGTGACTGTATCCTGTTCCTGCGTTAGATCAAAATACGATAATATGAGGTTTTTTGTATTTATTACGTAGTGTAATAGGTACCATGTGTAAACATAATTCTCGAAGCAAATTAATAATTGATCAGTTACTCATTACAAATTTAAAAGAGAACTATTCATGTTTTTATTTTATTTATGTAGGATATTTTAAGCAATTTGTTCTGGAAAGCAGTCTACACTACCCATATTCTGAGGAAAGTGCTTAGTTATGCAGCTCCTGCGTGACGGACTTTTTGCTATAGAAATTCATTGATATTAAAAATATATAAGAATAGCCCAAAGCTCCTCATCTCTTCTTCTTTTTTTTTTTTTTTTTTTTTTTTTTTTTTTTTTTTTTTTTTTTTTTTTGCTTTCACTACCTACTTCAAACCTAAAAAAAAAAAAGTATTCATTTTAGCTGGGATGAATGAGAAATGTATGAAAACATATTCAACTCAATCCTTGGTTTTAAAGATTCCAAAACCAAATTATATTATTTTTTTTATTCTCTGTGTTCGGAAATCGGGTAAATGTGAAGACGAGGGTTCTAGGCACCGATTATTTTGAAATTTTGCACTATATCGTATTTTGATGCACTAAACACGAATCCGTTTAAAAAAAAACTCGCTCTCAACTAGGAATGAAGTTATGAAGCACAAAAGTTCACTGTTATTGAGGTTAAAGTTGGCGTAAACAGCGTATTTGTAAACAAGCACATGCGCAGACATCTAATTGGGAAACAAAGAACTTTCATTTGAAATGTTGATAAACTATTTATAACCTCCATAAAATCGGAATTCTATCCATAACAGCGAGTTGGATTGACTAGAGTTTTGATATCTTCTTGAGCGAGTGTAGCGAGCGGAAACGCATAGCAAGTCTGCCCAAAAGTCGTCCTAGACATTCTTCTTAATATACATGATTATTAATACGCTGTTTACGCCAACTTTTATAACCTTCATAAAAATGAACTTTAGCTTAATAACTTCTTTCCTAGTTGAGAGCGATTTTTTTTTTTTTTTTTTTTTTTTTTTTTTTTTTTTTTTTTTTTTTTTTTTAACGGATTCGTGTTTAGTGCATCAAAATACGATATAGTGTAAACTTTCAAAATAATCGGTGCCTAGAACCCTCGTCTTCACATTTACCGAAAATCGTTAACGATATTAATTTAAAGTTTTTTTTTCTCGATTCCCTGAGGGCAAATTCTTATAAAATGTGGTTGTGAAGCCTATTGATGCAAAACTTTTAGTGTTAAGATTTTTTTCACGCGAAGTTTGCCCAAAAAATATTTTTTGATGAGTGTGCTTTTGATATAAAATGATTTGACACGAGAATTTTCAATACTTCAAACAGGAGATAATTATATAATCTAAAATTTTCAAAATATAGATTTTTCCAAATATATCTGATGTTTTCTCTTACAAGGGGAGTATACAGCGATGGGGTCACCGATCTGGACCAATTTTTTTCTGGTGATTCTCCATCGAAAAATAGTCGACACGTGTCCGAGCGTTCCGTCCAATGCGCCTTAGGAGCCGAGAAATAAAATATAATAGGTTGAACGTGCTTTATTTTTTATATCGAGTTTAGAAAATGATATCGACATGATTCTTTCACCAATTCATTTGTTTTATAGATTAGGTTAAAAGAAAAATATAATCGTTAAACAATAATTTCTATTTCGTCAAATATATTCAAAAATATGCTACGTTTTCAAGTAAACTAGTATTATACATTTTTTCACACCAGAAATAATAGCAGATTTAAAATCAGCACCCCAAGAAACTCTAATATGGTGAAAAGCATTGAAAACATAAAATAATGATTTTTCTCAGTCTGGAAGAGAATAAACATTTGTAAGCGAAAAAGTAATGTGACGTTTTGAAATTTAATACCTCCCCTTGAGATAATCCGATTTTTACGTCATTGAAATCTTTCAAAAGCCTTTTTCTAACCATGTAAATTACTATTGTGTTATCTCAAAAGGTACTTGCGGAAAATGGTTATCAAAATAAAAATAATATGTAAACTTTTTTGCACATAACGTCGGTCCCAGAACACGTAGAAACGCCCCGATTGGAAGGATATGTATATTAAGGCCTTTACGAACGTTTCACATGTTTTTTTGTGGCTAGTGTCGCAATTATAACTACACAGGCCACTTTGCGAGGATCCATTATTAACAAAATGCTTCTATCTCTGAGATCATAATGCATACTGAAGAAAAGTAATGACATTAAAAATGATCCGTGGAATGACGGTGTAAGGTGTACATTGTAATGATGATATGGAATGACGAGAGTTGAATAGTAATGACATTACTGATAATGTTATTATTACTGACCGTGTAGGGGCAGCTTTATAATTTAACATAAGTTCGCCTCGAAAATTTTTTGTTGACAGAAAATGTATCCAAATTAGAAATTTGTTCAGCAACGGACAGTGGTATGTCATATTTAAATTCAAAAATTTTCTGCTGGTATTGAAAAAAAGCAGAAATTCTCTTAGGGCTGAAAAATGTTTTTATTTTTTTACAAAACTTGAGAAGGTGTCACGGAATATCTCCGAGACACACACACAGTGCACCGTTTTAGAAGAACAGATTTATTTTTAAATTGGTTAAGTTATAGCTAGAATGGGGATGATACACCTCCTTGGCAACGTCGGGCGTGGTCAGTACCTGAATGGGTGACCGGGGGTGGCATTATAAAAGGGTGGCAACCTGTAGATAGCCCGGCGCTAATAGCCAAATAGTTGATGCGCCGTTAAAAAAAAAAGATACACCTCCTTTTTCGAAAGAATAGCAACAACCACGTGCGAAAATAAAACACACAGCCTAAAGCAAAAAGTGGAAAATATCATTAATAAAATAATTTGTAGAAATCAATTTGAGTAATTTACTTATATTATATATGTCACTACCGTTTATATGAACATATTTTTAACGCTATTTTGTGAACATTAATTATCCAATTTTCATAAAAAGTAACGTAAACGTAATTCATAATCTATCTATATGATTCCTAAAAGCTTCGTAAAAATACTCCACAAATTATTATAACTGATAACACTGCAATATATAATTTTATTAGGGTATTCTAAGTCAAAAGCGGCTCTCCATGGTTACACCACTAAAAATGTAATTAAGCTTAGGAGTTATTAATGGAATAGAAAATTAATTGAGATCATGAAAACTGTTTAAAATTGGCAAAGAATCTTCAAAAAAAGATCCATGTATTTGGTTGCAAAACAAAATAATTATTGAATACGTAACTCTCAAAATATCGCGTTACAAAATCAATTGTTACGTAAATGTAGACAGATAACTAATTGAAGTGGAGGGGAGAAGTGCTTTGGATTGCCGTCATATGGAACAGTTTCGCCATTTTTGTTGTTCGTGTTATCTTTTCTTGCCGGGTATTTGAAGTTAAAGTTATTTTTATTTTAATTAGCTGAGGTCTGTTTCCTTTTTGGAAATAACCTACAGACTACTAGGGTCTCCCGTGTGTGTGTGTTTATTGAGTGTAACATAACATGTCAGCAGCTCCAGTAATTGTGGCAGCTACTGCCAAACATACTGCAACTGTGAGTATTTAGTGTTTTTAACAGAAATTAACTTTTACTTTTAAATCTTGAATAAATGATAGACAAACGTGTTGTATAAATTGTAAACTAGATGGGTGTAGCCATTGTAATAATCCTTGTCTTTATTTGGCAGGTTATTTTTCTCCATGGGCTGGGTGATACTGGGTATGAATTTTCAAGACTTATATTTAAATTTGCTCAATTTATGTATTTGTCTAATTTATTCTTTTGCCCTATTTAGACATGGTTGGGCAAGCGCTATTGCAGCCATCAGACCACCTTTTGCTAAAGTTATTTGTCCAACTGCGTAAGTGTGGAAAAACTGTTGCAACATTGTCAAAGAGTATGTACACTTACTCTGTATTACTAATAAAGTTTTTAATTTTAGACCAACCATCAAAGTTACTTTAAACAGTGGCATAAAAATGCCTTCATGGTTCGACCTAAAATCTCTCGATGCTTCTGGTGAGGAGGATGAACCAGGAATTAAAAAAGCAGCCGAAGGAGTTCATGCACTGATTAATTCTGAAATAAGTGCAGGTAAATTTTAAACCTCTATTCTACCATTGTATCTGTTCTATGACACTATAAACTTAATTAGAACTGAAAAACAGCATCACCCTGTACAAATGTACGCTATTATTTATATAAAAAATGTTAAGAGTCTTAACAAGGCAGGTTGTTCGATTTGATAGTTTACCTGTTGAGCCTCGAAATAAAATGTAAGAAAATAAGTGAAATTTACAATTGACAGGCGTGCAGCAATTAGGAGGCAGCTCCATTTTTGGGGATTTTCAGGTCAGAACATTATCATGGATTTAAAAATTATCTCTACCTTCTTGTACAATAAGGAAGCAGCTCTGGTAACTTCAATAGTGTAATCAGAGCAACTAAAGCCCCGTATGAGGTCCACTATTGACTTTCCATCAGCGTACAACCAACCCCTGCTCTTAAAAACTGAGAAATACAATACCGTAATAAGCGATAAAAGATAAGTTCTACAATGTACTAAAATTTGTAGCTTCTTCAGCTATACTGTGATTATTTAAAATGTGATTAAAAGCCAATTTTAGTTGAAATATTCTTAAATTTTGGGTTATTTATAGAACGTGGCACAATAAGGAGCCAGCTCCAAATCATTAAACTTCACACCCACACTCTAAAAAATATAATATGATATGATATAGTCCTTTTGGACTTACTTTCAATATTAGGTGGCTATGTTATGATAAGAAAAAGAAAGTGGCGAAAAAAATACCAGGAGTCAAAATTTTAAAACTTTTTTTTTTCAGTTTGCCAAAAATATGATAGAAAGAGCTGCCTCCTTATTGCCTTCAATGAATTCAATAACTGTCATTAATATTAAAAGACCATTTACTTACCAATCAAATACGTTAAAGCAACAAAACCTATTGTTAACATTTCCATTATTTTTCTTTCTCAATTTTTTGTTTTTGAATGACAACTATTGTTCTTATGTAAAACAGTAATTATGCTTAAGCACAAATTTTGAAGGGCTTTAAAACTAACAATTGTGGGAGGATTTCATTGGTGTACACAATTTATATTGCATAATTATAAATCCCATATATACCGACTTTACTACATAGGAGGATTCAAATATTTTGCTTGCACTAGCATTATTGTTAATTTTAAAATGATACTAATTTCTTGATGAATTTTTAAATGTCTTAAATCATTATTTGGTTCCGTATATAAAATAGTCCGACTCGCAGGAACTCCATCATCATAGCACGGTTCCTGTTCATATCTCTATTGTCATTTGAAAAGCTTAGAATAGAAACAGATAATACTTTCCTCGGCCTTTGTTCAAAGGGTTTTATGGCTTTACCTGGTCAGGTCCGCCAGACCCTAGAATCCTCTTCTACCGATACTTCATTTCATACGTTTCAATGAATTGGAATATATCAAAATTTTTCACATATTCCTGTGTTCTTTTACTATAGTAATAATTCTACAAATAAAATCAATTAAAAAATAAAATAAAAAAACCAACAGCATAAAGGCAATTGAAAATATTCAAAAGACGTCATCGAATCTCTTTCTCTTGGCAAGCTATATTTCTAACAATGAATTGTTTCTCTTATTTTGCCTAATCTGTTTTATTGTCAACTACATTATCCAACTATAAGCAATTACAGACAAAAAGAACCGTTCGAATAAACGAAATCAATTACTTCAAAGTTTAAGCACTTATTTCTCCGATTGACATCACCTAATCAAAAATTGTTTTAAAATCTTTTTTGTAGAGAATTTATAAAGCTTTCAAATAATTTCTATCCACTTATCACGATTTCCCAACCGTGTTCGAGATATTAATGAAATTATACGAAGTTTCCAAAACTTTTCATGTCTGTTCATAAAATATTTTATTCTAACCCTTCCTAAACTCCAAACGTAACCAAAAGTTTAACAAGTTAGTTTTGATGAAATTCAAACATGCAAAAAATGTTTCAACTGAATCCCATGATTCTAAGTAACAAAACCAAAAACTTGATTTGACAATTTTTTTTCCGATTTTCTCAGAAACGGTTAAAGCTATCGCCTTAAAAATGGTTTCATTCGTTTTACTAGCCCAAGAAGCCTATAAAACGAGTACTTACACGCATATGAACTCAAAAACGTAAGCGTTACGATTTTTTTTTGCACAAATTTCGTCCCAAACGCCATCTTCCAGTGGGCGGATTTTGCTGGTTAACGAACTTGACCTTTCAAATTGGACGACGGATTTTTGTACCAAATTTCATCAAAATCGGACCATTAGGGAAGCCAGAAATGAGCGAACAGACAAATATATATATATATATATATATATATATATATATATATATATATATAAATACAAATTTGAACCACCGTTATTTTCAGTCTCTAGGGGTTCTGAAACACGAAATTTTCTAGTCGGCACTTCCGGATTGTTTCATGAGATCAACCTTATAAGCAGGGTTCCTCCCTATGAAGGGAGGGAGGAATCGCGCTAAAACCTATGTGGTTATACTTAGGTTCTTATTTTACCCAGAGTATACTTTAAATTTAAGGGTGGTAACCTATAGATAACCCGTCCTAAAATTCGTAGTTAATAATAATTGGACGTTTAAATTAAAAAAAAAAAAAAAAAAAAAAAAAAAAAAAAAAAAAAAAAAAAAAAAAAAAAAAATTAGCTAATTTCTTTCTACAGAGATGATTGATTCTATTGAGTTTTTTGTTTATAATTTTTATGTAGGGTTGCATGGCGGAAGTGTCTGCATGGACCAATGTGTTGTCACTGAGAATACGTTATCACATAACATGTAGATCAAAAAATGTTTAGATATCAAGTTGTCTAGTGAGGAATAAAACTATTAAACCATTTTTAGATTCAAGAAAATTTCCCCATATCAGATATGTTTACATCCCCAAAACATTGTAGTAAATAAAAAATAACAAATTCTGTTATCTATTTTTGCTTAACACCTTAACTGCCAGCTTATTAACACTTTGTTGCAGCGTGATGCCTGCAGACATCATATTATATTTTACACTCCCAGAGCACTATATCGAGTTTTTTCAAATTATTTCTCGTTTCCTGTAAGCATCAACAAGTGTCAAAGGGACTGGAAGATTTTGAACATTGTATTTTGTTCCCAAGAAGGAATAAATAAGTTAATGTTGACAAAACCAGGAGTCTCGTTTCTGACCCTGAGGAGACCCGTTTCGCAAGGCCATAATACTATTAAAAACGTACATTCTGACCTAAAAAAAAAAAAGCGTACTCCTTAGTACTAGTGGTGTATTTTACGAAGTGAAAGTTTGTTTTATTGAAGTTTTATTTTTTTGTGCCAATTTTTGTGGTTGTTCATTTGTTTCCTTTGGGCACCATCGTGCATCTGGTACTGAGGTACGAGCGATGGATCCCATTATCTGATCGATTTTGGGGAGAGGAGAAACGGATTTTTCATATAATCACAGCACCAGATGATAGTGAGGATGATGAAGATGTTGATAGCAATGTTCTTTCTGAACCTTTGCATATTTTCAGCCAATGTTTTAGAGATAAATGGCAATGATTTGAATGATTCCTTCTCAGATTTGAATGATTTGTTTGAGGATGTACTGCCTGATGTATCTCAGAAGATGAGATGCAGGATGGAAAACTGCAAGAACCAAACTTGTGGTTACTGTGATAAATGTGAACTTTATTTGTGTTTAACTAAAGGCAAATCATGTTTCAAGAATTACCATTTGTGATTTTGATGAAAAGAGTACTCTCTAAATTTAACTCATAAGTTCTTTATATGTTTTAATAAATGTAAATGCTTATACATGTTCATTCACAAAAAACATTCCCCCCATACGTACAATGATGCCTACAGACATTTTTCAGTTTTTCATAAATTTCTCAAAAAAAAAAACTTGATGAATTTTTTTTCCGTATTTTTCCCGTTATCCTGAGGCCTATTTCTACCTCTCAGATTTTTTTTTATGAGAAAAGAAAAAATCATGCATCAAAGGGTTAAGTGAAAGTGGCTTGTGTCATAAACTAACCTCCTAGCTGAAGAATGGCTTTGAATTCAAGAGAAAAAATCTATAAAAATCATATACTCATATAGAGTGCTTTGTGGATTTTTAACTTTCGTTATGTATGACATGTTCATTTCGTGGTGATCACGTTTTTGTGGTTTCATGACACCTGGACACACCGGACCCCCACAAAATCATATATGAATTAGTTATTAGAAATAAAGTGCATATCTCTCGCATTGAATAAGAAAAGTGTTTGGCTGATGGGGTAAAATCAGTAATTTGAATAGGCTACAGATTTGGCAGTCAACAACTTACTGCAGATATTTCCTTCCGAAATCCTCTACAGTTCAATGATACTTCCATTGATAATTAATTTTTATCTTTTGCTGACATATGACAGTTTTCTTTGTTCTTACGAAAACTGAAATTAGTCATAATATGAGCAAAAGGGTTTTAAAAGACAATTTAATCCAGCATAAATAAATAGATTATCTGACTGTCTCAATATTCTCAGTAGTTATCAATATCGCATCCTCGACGAAATAACTGGATATTTGTTGTTTTCTGAAAATCATTTTTCTGACCTATACTGTACAGAATTCTCACAGTGTTATCTGAGAGAGCAGAGTGAGTTGCTGCTGGAAATCCCATTATATAATTTCACCTTGTCCTTCAGATGAAATCTTGGGCTCAAATAATCCATCAGATTTGGAAATTACCAAAAATATTACTTTCAGAAATAAAGAAATGCTTTGTAACTGTTGAAATTTTTTGATACTGAAAGTCTTGAAATAAAAAGTGAAAAAAGATAATATCTGCTTTATCGGTAAGTCATATGAACGAGTTTGGTATGTTTTAATATATTTTAATTCTAATTACATTAATTTTTAGATCACTTCTTTCCTTAAAAAAATTCATATGTTTTTAAAATATAAGATGTAGTTTTTATAGGGCTTGTATTAATTATAGAGCTTTGAACAACATTTAAGGGATCACATCATCTTGTGATTTTATTTTATTTATTTTTTCATTGCTCGATAATTTGTTCATACAGTTGAGAATATTTGAAACGTAATTCTCAAAACTTATTTTTTTCAAACTGATTCACAGATATGAGGTGTAGATAGTAAATAGCCGTCGAGGTAATAACCAGTCAGGGAATTGTTGTGGTCCGGCTAGGAAAACATCAATACGATTTTTGTAAAAATCTGCATTAAGGATGTTTCCTATATTTTCAGCATGGTCTCGTAACTGCTAACTTTGATCTCTCTTCGCCCCTGACATTCATTACTGATGAAGTCTACCAAACATTTGCCGAATTGTCCTTAATACAGATTTTTACAAAAAATTGTATTGACGTTTTTCCTAGCCGAATCCCAATTATTCCCTGACTGCTCATATAAGTCAATGTCTTAAACTCAACGTTTTATTAAAAATGTAAGCTTTTAGCATGTTTCTTTCCTCTTTAGAAGGGCTGAGCTTTCTTTGATGACAGCCCGATGACGGAAGTTCTGAAAAGTCACAGAATTCTGTCTTCTCAGATGTTTCATAACTCATAGGTGCCTGTAGTCAGACTCTGACTGTCTGGCTCGACAACTACCATAAAGATTGCTAGTTGGGCTCTCTGAAATGATTCCTGCTTAGATATTTCGAAAGGATTGTAGCCATTCGATAGCACATTAATAGTGTCAATAAGTGACAATTTAAAAAAAAAAATTAACATAGAAAGTTACATGGAAAATGGATGTGTTTCCGTTAATCCATTTTGGATAGTGAAGTTACACAGTACTGTGCTGGATTCTGAACCACTAAATAAAAACAATACTCCACCAATTTTGTGTGAATACTGATAATGTAGAAAATATATCTTATGTTTTGTTTTTTGTTATTTTTTAGGTATTCCATCTGAGAGGATTGTAATCGGTGGCTTTTCCCAAGGCGGAGCATTAGCTTTATACTCAGCATTAACTTTCCCAGATAAAATAGGAGGAGTGATGGCTCTCTCGTGCTGGCTTCCATTACACAAGCAATTCCCCGGTGTAAGATCTTTTACATATAACTTTTTAAACAAATTTTTAATGAAGTATATATTTATTTGTTGAAGTCTTCATAATGAAATTTTTATTAACCTGCAGTTTTGAGGGTTTGATGTCTTGGGTCTGTTAAGTTATGTTTACTTAAGTGATTGTCATTGGCCCTTACAATAAGAGAAGTAAAGATTGTATCAGGAAGACCACGAATAGGTTATTGAGACTAAACCTTGTTTCTCATTGATATTTCACCCGTATCTGTTCCTGTAGACTCCATAATCACGTATACATCAGCTTTTGGATGTCTCATAGGACATTAAATTTGTTTAATTGTAAAATAACTATATTGATACAGAAAAAGATGGAATTTTCATTTGGAACCTATATTCCTTGGGAATTTCTATTCAGAGTTTTTCAAATTATAATACAGGTAAATACATTAAGCAAGATGACACAGTTCCTACGACTAGTTTTTTTTTAATATCAAACTATGGTATATGATTTGTTTTTTTTTATAAACAATGGTAATGTGTTCAAATAATGAACAGTTTTTTTTATTATAGTCGGAGAGCTGGTAACGCACTTTTTTATGCACCTTGAAATTTTGCTATAATGTACCTATTGGGTAGATAAGAAGGTAATTATGTGTTTCCTGGACATACCTTGGAACACCAGGTACTGCGCATAGGGGAAAAGTGCAAAACTATATTGCGTAAAAATAGTGTTTTATTCAGAAGCCAACTATCATTAATGTAAAAAAATTGCAAATTAAGGCAATTATACAATGGATAATAAATAAGGCAGACACTTTTAAGGGGGTTAAAATGTAAATGAAAAAAAAAAAAACAAAGTACCTAGTTTTTTTTTTTAATATTAAATGAAGTGCTTTATTCACGCTGTGATTTAAACAGTGTCTTCAATAAAAATATTTGAAAATAATTACAAAAGGGCAGACACTTTTGTGGGGTTTAATTATCAGGAAACATGAAAATAAGAGTTGCCTATGATAGACTGGAATACACTGCGTGTAACCGTAAGAGTGTACGAGAGAACCACGCAGTTGCGGTTGTTCTCTGCGCTCTTATTGGTAGCGCCGGATCCTTTACTGCTGTCCCTTTTTAAATGGCAGCGTGAATAAAACTCTCATTTAATATTAGAATAAAAACAATTTTTTTTTTTTTTTTTACATGTTATACCCCTTAAAAGTGTCTGCCTTATTTATTATTCATTGTAAAATTGTCTTAATTTTACATTAAAGATAAATCAATCAGAGGTTGACTTCTGAATAAAACTCTATTTTTGGAAAATATTTTTTTGCACCTTTCCCCAATGCGCAGTGCCTGGTGTTCCACGGTAAGGCTTTCCAACACATATATACCTTCTTATCTACCCAAGAGGTACATTATAGCAAAATTTCAAGGTGCATAAAACACTTCATGAAACGTGCGGTTATAACGTGCTCTCGGACTATTAGTTTATAAACAAATTCACTTCAGAGAAATACCTCTATCTTCAGAGCTCTTCGGTAAATTCAGGCTCTGCTCCCCAGGAACTACTTGTTGTCCTCCCATCTTTTGAGAGTCTTCCCTAATGAGAAGATGCTCCTAATATTTAGTGGAGAGCAATGGAGATTGAGATTTCCCTCTCAAATATTTTGTAATAAACTCATACAATACCTGCGGAGTTTTTCTTCACATTCTTGAAAATGAACCTTCAACGTCCAGCCATAAAGTGTGAATGCTTTTGTTGCATAGTTTTTGTCTCATATATCAGTTCATTTCACCCGAGCTAAAGTGTTAAGCTGCCACTCCCTTACAGATAATAAATAAATTGTTAATACTTTAAGAATTATTATTTTTATGTAACTGTCTGTCTTACTCTAATTGACCATCAGCTCCTGACTGTTTTCTTAAGACTTCTTTTTCGCTTTTTAACGCTTGTTGAAAGAATCAGAATAAAAATGAGGTTTTCTTATGTCTGCATAGTTTGTGATAAAAAATAAACAAAATAAAAAAAATGTTTCAGATAATAAAAGGAAATAAGGATACTGACATACTCCAGTGCCATGGTGATTGTGATCCTCTAGTTCCATATAAATGGGGACAAATGACCGCTTCGTACTTAAAACAGTTCTCTTCCAAAGTAGACTTCAGGACTTATAGAGGCCTTGGTCACAGTTCCAATGATGAGGTAATAAATAATTATTAATTTATCACAAAATATTGAAATGAATAAAACAAAACACTCACAGTAGAGTTAGGCGACCTGAATCGATCCCCAAAGGCCAAGAAATTTTATTTGCCCTAAAACTGTGATGCTCCCACCACAAATTTAATTATTTTCGCTTCGGAAAAGGATCACTGTCTATCGGAATCCTAGCATGGTCTTCAACAAAGCTTCCTAGAGCTGAGGAAGGACCAGGCTGCAATATATTTTCTTCCGAGAAGTCTCACCCATGTCACTCTAATAACCTGGGCCTGAAATCCATACGCCAATATATTGGTACTTTGTCGTCTGGGCCAAAGCCGCTCGCCACCAATATATTGGTACTTCTTTGAGTAAGGGTTAAGTAATGTAGATGTGAGGGCTATTTTTTGCAAGTAATGTGTGCAGGGTATCTACTGCATGAAAAAGTCACGAAATTGAAAAGAGGGCACAAAAATCATGCAATAGTCATGAATTTTGAAACCATATCACGAAATTTCAGTTTTACCGGACTCTAATATAATCTCAGGACTTGTATTCTCACAACTGCGTATTCATCATTGTTGCCGTTTTTGTACGGTGACTCAATTCTTTCTGCCTCCCCACCCCTTTCCTCAGATAGATATCTTTGTTGTAGCATTTTTCATATCAGTTATCCATTATAAACATGTATTTTTTTTTTTTTTCTTTATTCATATTTAGTTTTTCATGCAGGCTTTAATATTGAGATTGTGAACAATTTAATTTACTGAATTATGAACATTGACAATAAATATTTAGTTAGTAATATTTTTAGAAATTTTGAATTCTGCTCAAAATTGTTGAGGCTGCTAATTTCATAGTCATTTTAAAATTTGTAGTACCATAATTTCTTCAATGTTAAAAATAATGTAACTATCCTCTTTAGCAAATGATACACATTTTCAATTAATAATGAGACAAACATGAACAAAGCATTTCAATAAAAACACACAAATGACAAAATATCTCATGTAATGCAAGTAAGTATATGCAAGACATTCCATGGGCCTGGACACGTTCAGGGAACGTCCCTTCTCCCGAAATATAGAAATGCTGTCTGTCCCCTGGCTTATACCAGTCCGGCACCAATGTGTTAAATTGTAATTTTATAGATTTCTCGGTAATCCGTGTAAGGCTACAAATAATATTAAGTTAAATGTTAAGGCTTTTTCTTTTTAAGTGAAATTATTTTCTTTTTATGGGTATGAAATTTGCATTTAATGTCATGAAATTGTCTTTCTCAAAAGTAGTAGACACTCTGGTGTGTAAGCCTTGTGGCATTAGTAAATTGTTTCGTCTTTTGCAGTCTGGGTCAGTATGAGTTTTATTGTCAGGGCGACATTACACTGTGAGCATATTGATCTGTCCTTTCTTTGCATTAATTACGAATGTGTTATTAGTGACTAACCAATATCCCTCTTCCGTCTCTATTTCAGGAAATGGCAGACCTCAAGACATTTGTCGGAAAGGCACTTCCTCCTCAGTGAACATCGAAAGCTATAATAAAGAGTTCTTGATTATTTATCAATCAGTACAAACTCCTTCTTTCACCTGGACAAAAATGTTGATTGGAACCGGCACCTTAAATAAATCTTTTAATTCACTTTTAAATCTCCTTGAAGCACTGTTTTGAAAAGTGTTTTCACTCGACATCCTCTATAATATGTTTCTTGATGCTGTTATTCCCCTTTTATTGTCAATTATTTATTATTTAAAGAAATGTTTTGTTTGTTAATAATTGTATTTTAGTATTTGCTCAGCAGTGTTTTAATATGCTTATTAAACTATTTAATACTGTAGAGAAAGCAATCTAAAGGACTTTAAGGATACTTTAGAATAAATACCTTCTTATATTTTAAAATGAAAGAAGTTGGATTCTGTGAATCGTTCTGCTGAGCTTAATAGTAAAGTCGTAAAATACTTTTTGGGAATAGCCTTCCTGTTCCTTCTAGTCTGGAATTCTAAACATTCCCGCCAACTTTTTGAATTTTTTAATTATTGAAACTTTTTTATAAATTAAGTTTTATATGATATTATAGATTTATGTTTAAAATGCCACTTTCGACTGCGTGTATAAAAGGTGTGAATATCTAACTTGCCTAAAAATCGGTTAGATGCGAGAATTGACTAAGTAGATCTCTAAAGTTTTCCATTTTATTACATTAAAACAATTATTACTTGTTTTTAAAGTGGTAAAGGCAATCATTTTGATTTGATTAAAATAATTTGCCTTCATTCAATCAATAAATGCTTAGGCCTGCGTTAGTCTGGGCATGACATTTAAATTTCAAAGTTTATTAAAGCATATATTTTGTTTCCAAATTTTGTAAATAGACAATGTGTTATTATTTATAACTTTATATAGCAGCCTTATCCTCTCTTGTAGTTCATTGATCCTTCATATAGACTAATAAATTTTAATTATATATTTGTAGCTAACAATAAAGAGATTATTGGTAATTGGTCTTATGTCATCTATCTCCTTGCTTTGGAACCCTTGGCGAGAGTGCATTGGAATTTTACTGTTAAAATAAAATTAAAGTTCTATAGTTAATTGATATGTTTATTTATTAGCTTACAAGGCTATAATACCTACTGGTTGTTATTGTTTCTAAACACCTATAATGAAGCAAGGACCTCTTCCAATGAGTCCATTGTTGAAAGAGGTCTAATCCAGATGGGATTTAAAGTCATTCATCTATTGGAGTTCCTCATTCTAACCACTGATAGACTTATTTATTGAGAATATGTTATAGAGGCCTTGTTGCGGTCCAGAAATTTGGCATTTTCTATAAACCTCTTTATATTTCTTCTTGCCTGACTCCAGACCATCTGTCTTTACCTGGAGCTGTAAAAGTGAATCCTCTTCATTTACGAACATTTTGTATCTAAAGGGAAAAGTAATGGAGGAGTGTCCTTCCGAAGGGACACTCGTAAGCGGGTAGGATCGCTAGTGTCTTTCCTTAATGACACCCGCAGCAAAAGTATTAATGACAATTTCTCTTCATTATGAAGTATGCCCAATAATTTTCAAAAAATAAATTAAAGAAAAGTAAATTTATATAACTAAAATAGTACCCAAGGGAGAAATTGGCTTAGAAAAGAATGTGATAGACAAGCTTAAGTGAAATGAAGAATTATTAAATTATACAAATGGCTGTCTCTTCAACGACTGACTGCCAACTATAATACAATGTTGCTTTGGTTTTAAGTATGAATTTCAAGGATTTTTATTTCATGGATGGGTGCTTCTTCCAGCATATGAAATCGAGACCAAGAGAACCGTACATTTAAAGATATTGTTGCTAGAAGTACTTTTTTTTTTTTTTTCTTAAAAAAACATAACATTTTTGAGATAAACATAACATTTCTTAGTGTTTTTACAGAATCTTGAATTTCAATGCTCAAGCTAACGAGTAATATGTGTAGCATTTATATAACAATTGCGATTTTTTAATGATCTGGAACTATTTTTAAAGAGTAAAGAGCAGTTGAGAAAAGAACCACACAACTCTGAAATACAAGAGGTATGATGCTTAAAATTTGAAATAAATATTCCAATTTAAAAATATTTTAGATATACAAATAAATTACAACATATTATAATCAAAATTTTAAGTCCAATGAACTATTTATTTACATATTTTTCCCCTGAGAGCATTTACTAATAACAGTAAATTTTCTAACTTAACTCGAATCGCTCTGCCATTTTCATATTATGAAAATATGATAATTTTTAAAATTTTTTGTAAATTAAAATAAAAAATTGTGTATTTAGTAATGGTCCCTGAGTAAGTGATAAACTATGAGCCCAAAGCATATATGGTGAAAGAAATTTAATGAAGTTGAATGCCACTTTTTATAACTCCATGCCATAAAAATATTCAAATATGGAGAATCTGAAGAAATATACGAAGAATATAATTTTTTATTATTAAAAAATTGTGGAAAGGTGATATTAAACAGCTAGAGCAATAAACACATTAAAATGCTATAGGCAATATTTAGCTATAGGCATAATTTATTTACATATATACTAGTATTATAATACATAAGATACATTCAAACCTTAGCAAATTATATCTAAACTAGCAAACCTATATTGTAATGTATTTGTATTTCTCACTAATACATTTGGTCGTTGTTTTTTAGCGTCAGCTAATAATACAAATAATTCCAATAATCCTTGAAGAGATACATACCCTACACCACAAGTCCTTGCGTTCGTAAAAGCATAATCTCCTTCACTAACAAATCCTATTATTGACCTCGAGCAGTAGTTTTTAACACTATCACATTCTGGCAACCAAAGGTTTCGCATAGTTTCCTTAGCCTCAGCAACAACTCTTTCTGAATTATTTGTTTCTACGCTTTCCTTATTATTTTTATCTTTGTGTCTTTTCCTTGCTAATGATTTCAAAAGAGATTTATGTTTCGACCTAAAAACTTTCCTCCTTAATTCATTTGGATCATCTCGCTGCGGCTCGATTGGTCCTGGGAATGTCTTCTGATCATTTAAACGGGCGAAATCGTCGGGGCTCGGAATGCATATTTGTGCATTTCTTGAAAGTGTACCTTTATCTTTGAGTATCAAACTGACAGGAATCAAAGAATTCTTTTCTATGTTTTCCAAACTAATGACACATTGCTTAACTTTTTTTAGTTGTGCTTTGAGTGAAATAAGAAAACTTCTATTTCTGAGCACGCAGAATTCACCACTTCCAGCCCAGTCTTGTGACAAAGTTTTCCAAGGGCTATGGAATGGTGTTGGGATTCCATTCTTTACATAGTTCAACCTTTTTGCTGGAGGCAACCTGAAATAAACGTATCTATATAAATAAAGTAACATTTTTTTTTTAATTTATGTTTCTTACAGTTAATATAACAAATTTACGTTTAAAAATGTTCTATATCTATATGTCCAACAGGGGGTGAGATTAGCTCAATGGTAGAGCAATCAAGTAATGAACTGAAGGACCCAGGTTCAAAACCTGAGGGCGCACTAAAGATTTTTATCTTCTAGTGTTGTCATTCGAGGGTTGGATTTGGGGTCCCAGATCGCCCCTAGGGTCACCCAGCCTTTAATTAATTAATGAGTACCTGCAAAGGGGAAAATCAGGCGGCCTGAGCATAGTACTGACCACACTATCTCCTCAGTGTGTCATTTGGTCAAGAATCAGATAACTCTACAGTATCTGGCCCTCTGAGCCCTTAATGGTCTGTTGGGACTGATTTTTTTTTTTTTTTTTTCTTATGTCCAACAAAAGTTTGTCCTCTATAAGCTCAGCAGTGGCTGATTGTAGACTTTTGAAAGTTTGTCAGTATTTTTAAATATCCATTACTTAAGACATAGGCTTAAATGAGAATAAAATATTTAGTAGAATGATTAAGTACTTTAAAATCATTACTTCCTGTCTTGGGAATGGATGTAGACCATGGCGGATTCTGTAGGAAAAAAAAACTGTATAGCCTTGTGTCCAGTTGGCTCAGTCTACTGCAGAATTCTGCCTATCTCTTAATTCCAACAAAATGTTGCTTACTCAGTAATGACTAATGGTAGACCTTTGCAATTTTATCAGTATTCTTGCCTTAGTACCGTCATTGCTAGGAAGGCCATGGTGGCTAGATAAGAGATAGAATGGCTCTGCTTCGAAGGTCTTTAGTTTGAAAAAAAATCTTAAATCGCTCTCTTCCAGTTGGTCAGATTACAAAAATTTTCATTATACACAGATTCCAGAGAAGTACGTTTCAACTTTTCAACCTCATTTTTTTGTGTAATCCATCCTTATTGCTCAGATCAAAAACTTATGGATAACTCATAAAATTTATATAATAATTCATTTAAGGCGCTATATACCAGAACATGATGTCTTCTATGTCAAGAGACATAACAGTTATTTCTTGTATGTATAAGTACTCGCTTTTCTCAATGATAAATGTGAACATTAAATTTCAATAGTATATTGCATTATTTTGTTATTGAATTAATTGATTCACCAAGATAAGTCTTTTATAAAATCTATCAATAATTAATTTGTTTTATTGTAATGGTGTGAATTCTGCAGATTAATACTGAACTTACGCAAAATATTTCTCTGTATCCTCATTTCTCTTGAAATTATCCTCGAGTTGACCAGCAGAGGTATCTGGAGGTAAAAAGAGCCTTCCTTGTTCCCTTAGAACATTCATATTTTCTTTCAAGCCCCCAGCTCTCCCTCCATGTAGTGACAAAGCCAGCCAAGATGGATGGCCATAACCGCAGGGGACAATGATATCCCAACCGCTTCCATAACCTAAAATAAATTAATGATTACAATTAGCAAGTATTTTAACGGCTTGAAAAAAAAAATCCTAATTTAATTCAAACCAAATATTTGAATTCATGAATGATTTATGTAAATTTTGAATATTATCATTGTATTGTTGTGCAACTTTTGGGAACACAATTTTAAAATTCAGAAATACTTTAACACGTTCACTGCCAGGTCCGAGGCATATTCAGAGTAAGGGTGCCAGGCCCGACTATGCATTGGAGTTTGGCCGTATCTCTTACCTTTCACTTCCCCCACTTCAGTAACCGAGGGAAAGCTTACAAACTTCAACTGACAATCAGTTAGGCTTGCCAAATTTCAAGTGTCTCGTTGGTTCGGGCAGATTCGACTTCCCCCAATTTTTAATTTTTGGTAAGTTTTTTCAATTTTATTCATTTTACATATATTTTTGCGGCACATTGGGCCGCACCTCGAAATTTGGGTGGCAGCGAAAGTGCTTAAGAGAATAAGTTACCCAGGTTTTGTGTAATATTCACCATTAGCGAGAACTGGTATATGTTCTTCTAGTTTAAAATGATTCAAATTAAAATTCCATTCTTATTTATAAAATATTTAAATAGTTTATGTTTACAAATATTTTTTGAGTTTGTACTATAGCAAGCACGGATCCAAACAGTTATTTTTTTTATCGAAAAAATTAAAATTTAACTGTTAAAAAAAACTTTTATTTTGAAGTTAAAAAATAACAGTTAAAAAAACTTTTAAGAGTAAAATTTATTTAGGAACTTTTAAAATTAGGTACATAAAAATAAAAGTTAAAGTAATACTTTATTGTTTCAATGTGAAACCAAAGTTTTAAGTATTTTAATCAAGAACTTTAGGGTTGAATAAGATAAAAATAAGTGAAATGTACTTTGTTTAAAAATTTATTTTTGTTTCTTTACTGAAATATACTTGTTGATACAAAACAAAAAATAAACATTAGTAGCTTTAATTTATTACTTTAAACTTTTTCCTATTAACTATTTTAATAACAATTACTTTAAAACCTTTGTTTTTTAAGTTGAAAAATAACAGTTAAAAAAAATTAAAAAAGTTTAAACACAAAAAGGTATTTTATAACGTTTACTTTTTCAAAATGAAAGTAAAAGATTAATAAATACTTTTTTAAAATAAAAGTTAACAATTATTTTCAACCTCTGGAAAAAATAGGATGGAAAGTAAGTTCCAAGCTTGAGTTATCTAACTCTTCCTAGTTAAGAGTTAAGTAAATTACGAGTTAGAGTGAGTTCCAGGACATTTCGGCATCCAGGGTAATGAAAAAGCTGAAAAGATGGCCAATGTTGGGGCATCTTCATCAGAACCCCAATGCGTGATAGTGCCGGCAGTGGCCAGATTAAGCATTAGAAGATGGGTGGAAGTCGAACACAGGAGGAAGTGGTGTAACAGCTCCACCCAGGGACAGGCGAAGCAGTTTTTGTCCATCGTGGACAGGAAGAGGACAGAGAAGATCTTTAATCTGTGTAGATCTAAGGTAAGACTAGTAACAGCTCTCCTTACAGGTCACTGCAGACTGCATCGTTATCTCAACTCCTTGGGGCTACATGGTGCAGGCTTTTCATCTGACTCATCAGGACGATGAGACTCCGTACCACATTATATGCAGATGTCCAGCACTTGTAGCTAAGAGATATCGGCATTTCTGTGCAATCTTCATCGACGACCCAAGGAGGTCACCAGAATTGAACCTTAATACTCTCTTAAGGTTCATTGCTGATAGGGGACTGGTGTTATAACAGCCTGGCATGTCGGGTGGCACAATAGGTCTTATAGGCTTCAGTGCGGTTTATCTGGGCACCCGTTTCTAAGTTCAAAGTTTTAGTGTTTTATCATCATTCGAATAAATATTTAAAAAAAAAAACTAAAACAAGCATTAATAAAAGACAAAACAAAGATAAAATAAAAAGCTATACCTAGGGGTTTCATGTCGTTTTCTTCACCAGGATTTTGTACTAATAAAATTGGTATTGCTGGTAAATTATTGAAATTTGTTTCTAATGATTCTATTTCTAAGCCTGGTACAAGTTTTTCAGACCTTATTTTATTGAGCTGTTGGGCAGAGAGCTTTGAAGAAGTTATTTCATCTCGAATTTCACTTGACCATATAGGACTACGAGATAGCTCTGGGTCAGTTGTCAAAATTGACTGGCTTTCAAAATCTAAAATATAAAATTTACAATAATTACTGCCTCAAAAAATAATCATAAACCTCAGATAATTTATTGGAGATGAAGATGTATACTACATGAGACAAATCACCACATTAAAACTAAATTATATGAATTAGTTTATTAGAAAAGTTAATCCAACTTTTAATCGACTTTTTAAGCTTTGCTGTGTATATACAGGGTGTCCTGCATTGAGCTGTCGTAACTTTAGGGGTTTATTCTGCATCCCATTTGTAGTTCATTGGCACAAAAATGAGCGTTCTATCTGAAAATGTAGAGGAGCTACTCAATCTTTTGTCTATTTTTAAAACTACAGGCTTTTTTTAAAGAAAAACAGTGTTTTCGGGATTTGTGATGAATGAGTCGTTAATTACGACAACATTTTTAAAATCTAAATGAAATTTCCAATAAGAAACACCCTTTTTGAAATATTACCATGTAAATTAAGAGCTATATTAAAAGTCATATAAATGAGAATGTTTAATATTAGTGTTTTATTAAATTGTTCAATATTTTCTTAATCAGCTATTTTTTGACTTAGAAGTTTGCCTCCGCCTCAAAAGTTGCATTATTTAATAAGCTTCAAAATGGTACCTCGTAGTTTAAGAAACTAATCTATTTCAACCTATTTTTTTCTTTTTTCTAAGTCAAAACCAATAAATGTGCTTTAGCTTGAAGGAGCCATTCTGAACAAATTCTTTAATTTCACCCGATGATGGCCATGTCCCATCCTTCCCAAACTACATGACATTTATCAGACAGCCCATCTACCAAATATTAACTCACTCTGGTTTCAAATGGTTGGTTGCCCAGCTCATAATGGATTTTTTGTTGACTTAGAAATTAAAAAAAAAATAGGTTGAAATAGATATGTTTCTTAAACTACGAGGTACCATTTTGAAGCTTATTAAATAATGCAACTTTTGAGGTGGAGGCAAACCTCTAAGTCAAAAAATAGCTGATTAAGAAAATATTGAACAATTTAATAAAAAACAAAGATTAAACATTCTCATTTATATAACTTTTAATATCGCTCTTAATTTACATGGTAATATTTCAAAATGGGTGTTTTTTATTGGAAATTTCATTTAGATTTTAAAAATGTTGTTGTAATTTACGATACATTGACCACAAATCCCAAAAACACAGTTTTTCTTTAAAAAAGGCTGTAGTTTTTAAAATAGACAAAAGATTGAGTAGCTCCTCTACATTTTCAGATAGAACGCTCATTTTTGCGCCAATGAACTACAAATGATGTGCAGAATAAATCCCTAAAGTTATGACTTCTCAATGCAGGACACCCTGTACATTACTTTTAACAAAAATTGTCTATGCTCTGGAGAAATATGTTTAATTAAAATTGTTTTTTTGTTTTGTTTTGTTTTTTTTTTACAATCAATTTTACATCTAGATATTACATGTAAAACAAACTAAGTTTCATTATAATTATAAATTGTGTTAACACATTGACTGGCACAATAATTTTCAAGATTAGGGTCTAGAAAGCCAATTTAATGTAATCATTTTTCTTATTGAAAACTATAATTACAGTACATAATGATCACCATAAAGCATATCATATTTGTTCCTTGCAACTACAAAAAAAGGTTGAATGAACCATCTCGAAGTTGTTTTTTGTAACAAAAAAGTTCTTCGCAGAAGTCACTGTATATTTTCACTACGAGTTAGTTCCTACCCAGACAAGCTTTGACCCGTTGTTGTGTTACTGCTGCACTATATTTTTTGTTCCCTTCCTTGAAGCCATCTTTTCATACTAACACTGATTTACTACGAGTTACCAGGTAGCTGGTGTGTAGGCAATAACGCAAAGTACGGGATAACTCATAGTTGGCAGTTAACGTGTTAAAGATAGGCACACCACAACATAGTAGATTATATTCAAGTACACTGCAGTAATCAGAAACAAAAATGTTATCAAAAGCTTTGTCAATCTGCATAAGTGGTTTGTTAGTCCTTTTGAGTTACTGATATTTTATTAAGGACATAGATCTGAGTTTTTGAGGATTCTTCCTATCTTTTTTGCCTTAATTCTGCATTGTTTTTCTTCAGACTGTCTTTTTAAGTGGAGGAGAAAGATTTCATTCTAGCCCATAGGATATAAATTGAAATAAATCCTAATAACTATTTCAACTTTACATTTCCTTACTAATCATAATTTTATAATAATAAAAAAAAAAATGAAACAAATATGATTACTTACCACTAATTGAGCCTTCTGCTTTCTTACGACAAGTTGGTAGGGTAAACCTTGGATCCACAACTATACAGCTGTAAATAAGATGTCTTGGTAGCTGAGCCGGATTAGAAATGTTTTTCATTTTTTCCCAAAATTCATACTGTTTATTAAAGACGTTTTCTTTACCATCCCTGTAATATTTGTTAGCCCAATCTGTTATTGTTCTTTTGCTTAAGTCGATTGGCTTAAATGCTTGAGTGACTAAAGGCTGTGAAAGTGGCCCAATAAGACGAAAACGGTTCAAAGTATCTTTGAGAAGGATCATCTTGATAGAGTTATTCTGAGAAACATACTTTGGTGCCCTTGTAAAAGGAACATTTCTCAAAACCAATTTTGTCATTTCAATTTGATTTTCTTTATCCCTGACCTCTTGTTCATTATCGTCTACTGACATGCTTTCCTCTAATTCTAACATAAATGTCTTGATCAATTCATTAACAATTTCATTATAAAAAGCTGGATGACACCATAACCAAATGGTTCTTCTGATTGATACCATGTCAGCAGGTTTCCAGAAGTATTTAACCTCACCAATTGCGCCTTTTGGATACTTATTCGACGAATAAAAAAATACCATGCCTTCATAATTTCCTGATTGAATAAAGGAAGAATTAAAAGTAAGATTGCTTTCCCTGCTTGTATGTGAATTCAAGCCAATTATTATATCTTCGAGTTTGCCAGAAATTTCAATGCAACTGTTATAAGAAATGTCCTGGAAATAATGTTAATAAACAATTAACAAAAATTGTTAATACTTGTTAGTTTTTGTTTTGTTTATCTACAGGTTGCTACCCTTTTAAAATGCCAGTGGCACATGGTCGGTCACCCATTCAGGTACTGGCCACACCCGATGTTGCTTAATGTCGGCGATCAACGGGACCAGGTGTATGCAATGTGGCTATGGCCGTTGGCCCATACTTGTTAGTTTTTATATTTATGTAGGATTTTTTTTTCTGATCATTAGAAATTTGTTTACTATGAAATTACATTAAAAATCAATACAACTTTAATATCCTCGTTATTCATAAGGACTGCTAAGTATGCAGATTAGTATTTTGTCCAAATGAATCACATTCGTAAGTTATGTGAGTCAACAAATACACAAAGAACTCAGTTAGCTGATCACAGCAATATTATTATTAAAAAATAAATAAAAAAAATTGTCTGTCCTCAAATGTTGTTGATAGCTCATTTTTAAGAAATTTAACATAATAAACATAATAACATTAAATACAATTTAGAAGGCCCGGTGGCCATGAGTGTTAAGGCATGAGCACTTAACACTCCGTGCCAAAGATCATGGGTTTGATTCCCACTATGGGGTGTTGGCTTTTCTTTAGAAAAAAAGAAAAGGCATCAGCCCTATCCTGGCTAGAATAGGTTGGCAACCTGTAGATAACCTGTCCCAAAATTCTTAGTTAATAATAATAGACATTCAAATTTTAAATAAATACAATTCCATGCCATTTTAATTACAAAATGGAGACCTGGTGCCAGATCCTAACCAAAATTGTCAACTGTTTATAAAAGAAAAATGTTTACATTAAACTTCAAGAAAAAACTACTGAACCAAATGATAAAAATGTATGATAATTTACCTGAATTAAGCAATGTTTTGCAGATGCTCTATAACACGCTCGATAGCTCTTGTCATTAGGAAAATTTGGCAATTTGTAACCCCATTTTTCAATCATATGGAACCTTTTAGCATGCCAAATATGTGTTTCAAGCCAAATAAATTTTCGTTGTCGTCTATTGTAAGAATCTAAAAGATTAGACGGCCGCCGACGATATTTTCGTCGAGGCCTTTTCAGTGGCACTGCTTCCCCTCTCTGTTCAGCAAAAATATTTTGGTAAATCCAAATTACATTACTAAAGCACTATGTAATAAAATAAGTGCCTAATAACATCATACTGTGATTTAATATGTAATACAGAACTTAAAATCACAGTTGATGAAAAAACAATGAAACACTTTCTTTCTCAGCTCAGCTATCTGTTACAGCTGCACCAATACATTAATTAACATGTTATATGTTAGGTATGACTTGAGTAATTTCTTTCTCGATGCAATAATAGAAAAAATTAGGTTAATAGACTAATTAATAAGAGATTATAGATTGAAATGTTTGGAACACAATTTTTACTTCATAACTTTGTTTCGGCTAGTTAGGAGGTCAACATATCAAAAGTCCCCGCCTGTAGTCTTTGAGTGGGGGGAGGGGTAGAAGGTCCCATTTTTGGGGTTTTCACTTACATCTCAGAAACCCTGCGACCTAGTGACATGACCATTCTATAACAAATGAAAGCTGATTAAATTTGCTACTAGTTCTTGTCAATCAAGTTTCCCAACATGTGTTACTTGGTACCACTGGTGGTACGCAAATTGCTGGTTAGTAGTACACAAAAAAATAATCAACAATGGCAGACAAAAAACATTAAATAATAAAAATATAACATTTTTTCCTATAATTCGTAAAAAATTACATTCATTAATAATATTTCACAGTAAAACTGTTAAAAAAGTACGATCATTTTTACATATCGATACAATTTAGCGTGATATACTCCCAAGGTGGTAAACAAGCCGAAAAAGGCTGGGAAACACTGTTTTAGATTACCAACCAGAGATATTCTATACTTACTTTGCCGGTCATCTCCTCTCTTAAACGTATAGGCAGCCTCTTCACATTTTGACTCATTGCTCTTCTCCTCATGTGCAAGGGGAATTTTTTTGTGAAGGCAATATTTTTATTGGGCGTTTCTAAAATAATTTATAAGGATAATTATTCTACAAGTAAACGCTGAGCTTGACAAATATTAAGGGGAAAATATAGAAAACTTACCTATGAGATAAGTTAAAGCTTCTATTTCATCAATTCTAGACCTTAGGAATGATTGTATTTTTAGTGTCACAGGTACCTCCATGTTTTCCATTTTTAACAACCAATAAATTGAGACTATTTGGGGTCCAAATGCATATAATTTTTAACAAAATATGAACCAATCTTAAGTTTATTAAGTTAAACAGAGGAGGGAGTAAACATGTTTATAACCTTCCCTTCATGACACATGTTTAGAGGCTAGCCCCATCTATTGGATTCTTTCAAGAACCGACTATTTAGACACTAAGATTCATTAATAAAATAATATTTTACTGAAAGTAACAACTGTTAATCCAATCAGTTTTTGATTCTGTGGCTAGATCTTATGACCTATCTTTATCTCTGATTTATTTCTATAAATTTGTTATGGATGGGCAATACCTTGAGTTATTCTTTCAGTGTTAAAATTAAATTTCGTTTCCAGCAACATTACAATAATTTATTTTCAAACATTACTAAGCTTCCACAATTAAAAAACAATAATGCTATTTTAACAAATGATTCATTTAATGTATGTATTAATAGATTTATTTATTGAAGAAAATTATCTATTACATGGAAATTAGAGCATTCAATATAGATAGTAATAATCATGAGATAAAACTGTGAGGTAACAGATCAAGGACAATGATTTATTCAATAGTATCATTTAATTTACTGAAGGAGCAATAACCAGTCATGTCAAGACTTATTAGAAAAATTATTAGTTCAGCAAATGCACCCAAACCTGTTGGACCTTACAAGTAAGTTCACATGTATTTATTATTTATATGTTATCTCTAGAATTAATATTTACAATTAAAAATGTTTACTCAATTAAGAACATCCAGTTTATATGCTGTTAGGTTCGCCTTAAAGTCCATTAAGAATTCAATTGACACCCGACTCTTATCAACACGCATTCTGCTATAAAGAAGTTTTAGAAACTACTTCCTACTGCACTGTCCAATTTATAGCTCTATCCGCCAAACATTTTCCCATCAATAATTCCACCCAATGAAGAGAGTGAATTTCTTACGCAATCTTCTTCAGACTTTTCAATTTTGTTATCATGAAATTAATATATCAATCGCAGGTACTGAATGAATATGTGAAAGATTTTAACGATTGTGTACGTTTGTACTTTACTCAAATTTAGGGATTATTAAAATAGGCTGAAGCTCAATAAAAATTCACTACTTTCTTTTAGCTACATTTATTTTCTCACTTCCCTACATGTTTCACATGTTTGTGGTGCCTCTTCAAGAGAGCGTCTGGATGTTACCCTACTGGTGGAAGGTTTTCCTCCTCAAGTTGAGACTTTAAGCCTGTGCATTTTAAATATTTCCCCCCTGAAGACACACCACATGTAAAACATGTAGGGAAATGAGAAAATAAATACAGTTAAACCTGTGTTGTGAATTTTTATTTAACTTCTGCCTGTTTTGATAATTCCTATTTTTATAAGGATTTGATAAAATGTAATCCAGCCTGTATTTGTGTAAATATAATAAAATATTTGACTTTACATAACTTTTTATTTGTATAATTGCTCTGGTATTATAGATAAATAAGATACTAAATGTAAATAAAAAGAAAAATATATTTCCTATCCAGTTTTGAAGAAGAGTTATTAAATTGTTCATTTAATGAGTTTTGTAATCTCACTAAAGAAAAAGGCAATTTACTTACATTAGATATTTACTAATAATATTTTATAAGAAATCCCTGGAGTTGAAAATCGAAAGCAAAATTAATTGAATTGCAAGATCATCGCACCAGTATTTCTAATGTGACACAACTCAAATTTGGTGTTTTTCAGTTATGACTACAAAAGACATTGGCATCGGTGTATAAAGGGAGTCATTTCCGGGGGGGGGGGGGGGGGCATGGAATACTAACACTCTAGAACTTTTCTGAACTAAGTGATGTTATTGAATTTATTTTTAAGGTTTTTATGCCATATTTTTTTGGCTGCAGCCTCCCCCCCCCCTATATACGCCCAGGGACATTGGTAAATATCTCTTTATCAATAATCAAAACTGCTTGTACACCAGAGGGCATGTGTGTCAACCCTTCTGTTTTAATGCTAAGCCCCCTACATAGGCAAGAGTGACACATTTTCAGTTGATTTTTTTCTTTAGTTGTGTCACTTTAGAAATAATAGTGTGATATGTATTTTGAATCAGGAGTGTTTCTTAAAGCCATTTAAAGCCTTAGTGGGCATTTTCTTGCTGAAGATGTACTTACTCCTACAATCAAGGGCCATATCATGACTGAAGCTAAGAACTAAGGTGCCAACAGTCAGCTGATTTTAACCATTAAGTCCATAGAGTAAGCATCGATACCCGAAAGAAGTATAGTCAAATGAATAAAATGATACCTTTGATATCAATATGCCAATTACTAATTATTGTCAATTAAATTTTAAAAAATATATTGATTAGGTGTTTAATTTTTGTAATTTTCTACTTTTTACTTATTTCTTATTATATGTATATTTACTTTGGCTTTGTGTTCAATCATTTTCTTTTCTTTTTCAATGTTTTGCTTTTATTTACCAGCATGATATGCCAACGAAGTTTCATTGTCCTTATTCCTCTCCTTCTTTATTGCTGCTTTATCCTCTTCCTAAGGAACTGCAATGACTCCAATGTATTTTTTGTTACTTGAACTACATTTTACTTTGTATCATTATAATACATGGGCGTATATAAGGAGGGGACTGCAGCCCCCCCCCCCCCCCCAATTTTGATTTTATGGTAAAAATGTGTCATACAATCCTTAAAAATAAATTAAATAAGATCACTTAGTTCATAAAGAAAAAAAAATTATTTTAGTTGCAGTAGTGTTTTAGTGCCTAAAACTATTCCAAGTTCTAAATAGTTAGTATTTCACACCCCGGAAATGGTACCAGCCCCCCAAAATTATTTCCTATATACGCCCACGTTATAATATTAGCAATAATTATTTTTTTCTTAGTTAAACCATCAAATATCATTACAGAATCAAAAAAATTAAATTAATATGCAAGAAGAGGACCTTTTTATTAAGATACTTTAAAAAAAATATTGAAACATAAATAAGAAAAATATTAATTTTTTTTCAGCCAGGCTGTTCAAGTTGGCCAGACAGTCTACGTTTCAGGATGCCTTGGAATGGATAAAGATACGATGAAGTTAGTTCCAGGAGGTGCCGGTGCTGAAGCCGACAAAGCCATACAAAATTTGGAAGCTGTTCTCCAAGCAGCAGATTCTTCTTTGTCAAACGGTGAGCAAGAAGATCATTTAATAAATCGCGACATTTTATATCAAATCTCTGACTATAGAAACATTTAACTTACGATGATGGGACTTGAACTCGGTTCCTCTCCTGATCATTTAAGTGCTTGATATCACTGCATGGCAAGTTGTTATCTAATAGAGATAGGTTTTAATGAAGCATAGCGTTATATTTATCAGAAATTATACATCAAGCCTTTAAAGGCTCTGAATTATAAATCCCTATCAGGATTTAAATGTTTTAACCCGTCATAAGCAAATTATTTTCAGTATTATTATCGGGTTGGTTGAAGAATTGCTTCCTCAAAAATGCCCATTGACCCAAGGTTTGTAAGCAAATGCTTTAACCCACTTCGTCTCACACTCTCTCAGTGAAGTAATTTTCTAATCATTATTTTTAGAAAATTTAACTTCTCAGGCTTGGATTTGAACATTTTCCCTGCAGTATGTGCTGGCGCCTTCACCAAATAGGCAACGGGACATCATAACTTAGTGCGGCTTCACCATAATGTGATAATTCTCTGAAGCCAGGAATCAGGATTTTTTAGTGAGTTTTAAAGCTCTCAAAATTGTCTGTGTTATCAAAATTGAGCTGCCTGCTAATTGCAATTTTCTTTATTCTGGAAAAGAAAGCCTAAAGGTTTGACCTCCCAGAGCCCTAGGACTAGCTATTTTTACCAGAAGCATACAGTGTTTCACACATACTTATTCGAAGTGTTAAACATGTCTTTGGGGGGAAAATGCCTTTGAATTTTGTGGCCATTTGGTAAAAAAATACAGATAAAGAAAATATTTTCTTAATATGTTTTATAGATCACCTTGGCTTTGGCCAGTGGCTTATACCAGTGGTCTGGTGAGTTGTAGAACAGCCAAAATCTTAATGTTTGGTATCAAAAAAGAAAATGTTTACCAACCCTCTATCTATTCTGTTAATTATAACAAATGTAGCTACTCCAAGTCTGTAATGATTAAGTTGTTCAATCTCTATGTAGATATTCTGGAAACTGCAGAACCAGCTAGTTGGACAGTAAAAAATTGCTTTTAAAAAAATTTGTATACGAATTGTATTATTTTTTCTAATATCTTTGGTAGAAGCAGTATAAAAAAAGTATATTTGTACCATATTTCATCAAAAGCCAAAAATGTTTGAGCCTGAGAGAGTGCAAACAGATATATATACACACAGATAAATTTTAACCACTGTTATTTTCGTGATCTATGGGTTCTGAAACGTGAAATTTTCTAGTTGGCACTTCTGGATTGTGTCATGAGGCCAACCTCAAAAGCGGGTGTTCTCCCTATGGAGGGAGGGAGGAAACACGCTAATAAAATAAATTTTTGGGGAATTCATTTCAAAATAACAAAAATTTATTTAGCTCAAATAAATAATACATTTTATTAGCACTAGGAAATCACATTTTGGATATTTTTTGGGTGGGAATGTTGAAAAATATTGTTTCTTTTTGTATAAGTTTTCATTCTCATTTTGATTTTGAACAAATAGCTTTAAACATTTTTTATATGAACAATTGAAGGAATTAGAAGAGAAACAGGCCCAAGAAAGTAAGCATTCCATGTGATCCATGTTTTTACATTACAAGAGGGATCCAACTTTTCTTAGCACTATGGAATATTTTCTTCTACTACTTTCTTTGACTTTTAATAATTGTTTAAAAAATTCCATCATATTTTCTGATTCTTCTGTGAAATGTGTTATATTTTACATTGTTACTTTTTTTGACATTAACTGGGTTAATGAAATGTTGTTTCTTACAGATGTATTTGTTGTTTTGTTTGAAATTCTTCAGACATATCTCAGAACACAGAAGATAGAACATTGACTCCAAAAGTGACATTTGTTCTTCTTCAACTGACAAAAATCATTATCTTAATTAAATTTCTGTAAATATTTTGTTATAAATTCTAATAATTAATTTTTGCTGCTTCTTGAATGTTTTCTGCTGCAGCCTCTAATTCTCGGGCTGCCTCCTCAATGGATTCCAATACTTCCACATCCCGCTGCAAGAGTGTAATTACTTCCAAAGCTTCCGAATCCCTAATTTCTCCTTCAATCCCGTCCACTTCTGACAAAGACAGTTTTTCTGTTGAGTCGACGGATCTACTGCCTGACAAAGAAGCAGTAAAAGACCTATAGCTGAAATCAACAAGTACGTCAGCTCACTTGGTAATGAACCATTTATCAGTAGCTAGATTGCCCCATTTAATGGCCTACCTCAAAGTTCTTATTGTTCGAAACAACCTATTCAATCTCATATCAATTTTTTCCATTGGTTACACAGCATTTTGGTAATATCTTTCAAGAAGAAACTTGGACAAAATGTCAATCTCATGTTAAATATGAATTTTTATTTCAAATGTCTTTTAGTATTTGAGGTCTTGATTGTAATCCACTAATATCAGCCAGATTACAAATACAGTCGGTACCTGAATTGGTGACCGACCAAGTCCTGTTGGCATTAGAGTCGCAACCTGTAGATAGCCCGGTGCTAATAGCCCAGTTATTGATACACCAGAAAAAAATAAATATATAAATCAAATCAACCAGATTAGTTGGGCTCTCAAGAAGGATTGAAAAATCAGAGCAGTCGAAGTTCAAGAAAATATACTCATAAACAATTTCAGCCTGAGCAATCTAATTTAAGATCATAATTTTATACTTTTTTTGCACGTTCTTCGAGTGGGAAAAAGGCACTTTTTACTCACTAATCCCAATCATTTCTCTGAAGTATTTTAATTATAAAAATTATTTACCTCAAGGAGCTAAGATCTTGATTCTTATTTTTTTTTTTTTTTATTTATTTTTTTTTTTTATTTATTTTTTTTTTTTATTTTTTTTTTTTTTAAAGAGTTACTTTACTATTCTTATAAATGTGTATATCAAGCAACAAGGGGTCAAATTGGAATACACATAGAAGATACACACATATACGAGTTTGGGTGCTTTATTAAGATATAAATAAGGTTAAAAAAAATAAATAATTTCATTACTGGCCTGTATTTTTACAATATCAATAAAATTCCATGCAATAAATGATATAGTAATTTATTATCATTATTTCAAAATGATTTAAGAACTTTGTCAAATAAAGGTTCTGGTTAAACATCCTCCATTGTTATTTCCAAATACAACACAGTACCCCTAAAAAAAAAAAATAGAACCAAGAAACTATTTTTATTCCAAAAAAAAATTATAATGTTAGAATTTAAACTTTTTTTTCTGTGTAACTAGTCTTTTACAAGGTGTACTTACTTTGAATAGTGTATTGGACGAGATACTATATACAGAAAAACAAAAAATTCTACAAAATAGCAGTGCTCACCATCGCCAGATTTAAGCCACTTTTATTTTAATTTTATTGTCTGTTTATTAATAACAAAGATTTATGGGACAGATTAGGTTACCAACGTTTGCTAACATGTATAGAAGTTATGTATTTTTTTTTTTTTTTTTTCGAAAGCCATCACACCAAGCGGGAATTGAACACATAACCTTTTCAAAGACATTCATTAAATTTCATATTGTCACGTATTCATGCAAATCGCATGAGTTTAGTTTAAATACACACAAAATTTCCCTTTTTAAACTGAATTTTGTATTTTATTATTGGATCAACACAGTTCTGTTTCAAAACTTTCAGATGCCAAGTTGAAAGAGGTAGATTTTTGGCTCTGACATATGAAAGCTGTTATCCAATCGCCAATGGGGGGGAGGGGGTAGAAAAAAGCCTCATTCTTTTAAGGATGTAGCTTACAGGTTTTTGGAAAAGACAAACAAAGCTCAAGGATTCTCCCATATTAAAATTAAATTGATTAGTTCAAAAAGACGTTATTGATTATTAATAAAGACGTTTGCTGATTTTTTTTTTTTTTTTAATTGCTTTATAGGAGAGTGAACATTTAATTTTATTGTGGAACTTCATTCCCTTATATTTTTTGCGATTGATTTTAGAGAACTGAAAGAATTGAGAAAAAATCATTTTTTTAGAAATTTGACAAAATCACTCTTCCTTTAACTATTAAGATTTGTTGATTAATTTTCTCTATACACCTAAAACTAAACAGTGCACATGTATTATAAATCATGCATTCTAAAGTTATAATAATTATGTTAATATTTATTTTTTTACATTAAAAATTTCATTTTGAAATAGCTCATGTTTACTACATGTGTGTAATTTCTATTAATAAAAACTATAATTGTGTTTCAGTTGTAAAAAGTACTGTTTTTCTTGATGACATCAACGATTTTGGAAATGTGAATGAAGTTTATAAAAAATGTAAGTACTCTTGTTGTCCTTTAGTTGAGATCATTCTCTTAATTATTTGATTTTTAAGACTGTTTTTTATGTAAATGTGTTATTCATATTTGTGTTATTTTAAACAGAATAGATGTTTCTATCTTCTATTAGAAAAATTTACTCTGCTATTTTACATTTGGGTGCATTTCCAATCACTCTACCAGAGTTCATATCACAGCATGGTAAGGTAATTCACCTAATGGAGCCAATCCTTGGCAGACGGCAAAATGAAAATTTAACACTTAAGTAACTGACAGTGTATTCTGTTCTCTGAGATACCACTAATCTCTTATTGATATGTGCCAAAAAAGTCTTCCTCCTCTACGCTACTCCCTCACTGGTGCGGGGCGAAAAATACGATCTCCCCATGCTACTCCCTCACTGGTGCGGGCCGGACAACAAGGCTGTATGTTCTCTCTTAAAACATAATTCTAACGCTACCTAGAGGATTTTTCTTTTTTGTTCACCAGTAGATAGTACATGGTGTATGACCTGCTCTTTTTTTTTTCTATGAGGTCTGTGCTCTCAATACCACCTGTCAAACACTTTTCTACTCTTTTTACCTGATTTTGGAAGTTGCCCTTCCTTACGAAAATATTCTCTTATTATTCCTTGAGTTGTCACATATTTGAAAAATCAGTAGTGCTTCTAAGATTTGCAAAGTTCTAATGCACCTTATATATATATATATATATATATATATATATATATATATATATATATATATATATATATATAGAGAGAGAGAGAGAGAGAGAGAGAGAGAGAGAGAGAGAGAGAGAGAAATAACGCTTAAAGCCATGAGAAAAGATGTGTAAAGAAGTGAGAAATAAGCTCCGCTTACAGTGTATATTGGGCAAAATGACTTCCGCCTGACCCACACAACTTCTATATGTTCAATTCAGCAGTTCTGTGATCTCCTGAACTAATAAATTACTCTGATTTCTTTGTAATACTGTTGAACATTTTTGTTGATTTTTTAGGGAAAAACAGTATGAAATTTCCACATTTGCTTTATTGCTACGTCAGCGGGTAATACCAAGCTGGATTAGAGCCAATATCTGGCCTTTTATAAAGAAACTTTGTTGCCAAAACTGTTCTACGTGTACAGGAATAAAATATATTTTTTAATAATGTTTGGCTGTGTTTCTCTTAAATTGACTAAGCTATTTCAACTGCCAGCTTCGAATTTAATTCCTATGAGGCAGATAGATCAAGGAATGGATCATTTCTTAGACTATATGACATTATTAATTTTCTTCATCAGTTTCCAAAAATGATTGAAACATGATAGATCTTGAACACATTTTATGATTTTTTAATACATTTTTTAAATTAAATTTAATATGATCTATAGCATATTGACTATAAGCAGTAAAATTACTGTTGTGTGAAGATTATTACATCGTGATGCGTACAAAATCAAAAAAAAAAAAAATTTAATATACTTAAAATGAAGATAATTAGATGAAAACATATTTGAATTTATTTATATTATATTCAATTGTTATTATTGCATCTGTCCAAAAGAGAAGTATCCTTTATTTGATAAATAATTGTTTAAGATGTTATGTTTAGAATACAATATTAATAGTCTCTGTTTCCATTAGATTTCAAGGAACCTTTTCCTGCGCGTTCAACATTTCAAGTTGGTAAATTGCCTCTGGTAAGGTTTCAAATAAAAATAAAATTATTATAAAATGCCTCATACTTACCTGACTTATGATTGATATTTTGTTTTTCCTCTTTTAGGGAGCCAAGGTCGAAATTGAGGTGGTTGCTATTTCTGGTGCATTGGAAACCATTAGTCAAAATTGAGTATAGCTGTATAATTTTACTATTACATACATTAATACTGTACAACTTATTCATTTCTCAAAATATAAAATATACAAAAATATTATGCTGTCCCAAATAAAAGATATAAAACGAGAGTTTGAAAATAATTAACGCAGTCAAAATATGTTACTCAATGGAAATTACAAAATAAAATACCACTAAAATTTAAAGTATCCATGTTTTGCAAAATTTGTTTTTTAACAACATGATTAATTTTGTAAATACAAATAAAAAAACATAACAAAAAATCATAGATGATTTTCTTTAAGCAAATATACAATTAATTAAATCTTAAATCTAGTTTTATTACCTTTCTCTTTAATTTTTTGGTTGTTATATAAATTGATCATTTATAAATGTACACATAGTTACAATATAAAATTATTTTTTAAGAATATTTTTTTAATATGATTTTGTGTAATAAATAAATCTAAATATCTTCGAGCATTGTTGTTTCTTCAGATTTATCAGCAGATTTCTTTTCAATGTTGTTGTTCTCTTCTTTATTTCCTTCGCTTTTTAAATGTAGATGAGGATCAGATATATTTTTTGATTCTTCCTCTGCTTTCAATTCTTCAGCTTCTCTTTCTATGTCATCACCAACATTTATTCTCATTTTATCTTCATTAAGAATCTCACTGGTCTTTTCTAATATATTTTCTGCTTCGTCATCATTTACTTTATTAATCATTTTTTCATTCTTATCGTGTTCAGCTTCTTGTAAATCCCTTGTTTTTTCTTGCTCGTTTTCTATTTTATCCAATCTTTTATCTCCATTATCCTCTGTATCTTCGTTCTTATCTTCCTCGTCCTGCTGACTGTTGTGACTATCCAGTCTTGTACCACTATCTCTTTTAAGATCCATTATATTGATATCAGCTTCCATTCCCTTTAGATCTTCTTCGATTTCTTGCTTGATATCTTCTAGCTCAGAGGCCGGAAATTTCTCTGATGGGTCTTCAGGCCTCGTCCAGACGTCCGACGTAGCATCGGCTGCCGTCGACGATCGGGAACTGAAATCAACACCGCCAATTATCACCTCCTGAACCACCATTGAATCTTCGCCAACATCTATGAACAGGATCTTGTCCACTCGTGGCTGGAAGCTTCTCAAAAACAAAAATCTCTTGTAAGAAAAATGTTTAGCATGCACAAAACTACAGTTTGCTGCTTCGATTATTTTAAATTACTTTATTTTTTTTTAAAGCAGTCAAGGCTACAAACAGGTATTCTGGTGAACTGACCAGTGCCTCAAGCTTTTGAGGTTTCTGGTTCAAGTGCTGATAGCGGGACACAGCAACCAATGGTTGCCCTGTTTACCATGTGATTAACCTAAAATGGCTAACCTTAGTTACAATTTGGAACCTCATGAAAAAATATAATATTGTGAATCCTGTCTAGCAGGTAATAAGTCGTCAGGTATAATCTAATCTCACCAATTCTTATTTATTATATTTTCAGCTTCAGGATTGTTATTTTTAAATTAACCACTATACCCGAAACATTTATTGAAAAAATGTTTTCTGAAAGATTAAACATTTTTGTTTTATCCCACGAGCATATAAAGCTATAATAATTAATTTTTCTTGCAATGGAGAGGTTCACACCTTGATTACCCTTCGGATGTAGATGTCTAATTGCACATCCCTTAATCTGTTAAGTGTGAATGATATATATTGTCATAAATTGTGGCTTATAAATTGAACTTGATCATTTTCTTTATTTTGGTTAACTGAACAAATTCAGTGTTTTTTTCTTAAATTCAAAATGCTTTTAAACTTTTACGGTTCAATTGAATGGACTCAGTTTGAAACAAACTAATAACACGCATAAAAGATACACAAGATATTGACGCTAACCATTTTTTTTTTTTTTTTTTTTTTTGCTCACTAATAATATCATTTCTACTTCGAGTTTGTTAAATTTGGCATATTTTATTGCATAAAAACGTAAAGCATCATGCATACTTTTGTAGCATCAATGGAACAAAACCAAACGTTTGCATACTATCTCTAAATTATATAATATACTGCATGCATTAATATACCATTTAAAGTAATAATAAACAATTAGGTACTCCATACAGGCATTTTGTAAATATTTCAACTTCTAAACACTGAAACTTGATAGGCTGCAATTTTCTTATGCTACAATAAACAAAGAACATAATTTTTAAAAACTTGTTAGGCAGCATTAAACATTAGTTTTATTTTGTTGTAAATTTTAACATTTAATTTTATTCTTGGAGGCCTAATTGCCTTAAGTGTTAACACTCTCTGTAACTCTCTGCTTCCAACAAAATGTTACCGTGGCTAGAAAAGGGAAGTAACCTGTTAATAACCATTCCAAAAATATATGTGTTATCAATAAAGGAATGTTACAATTAAAATAATAAAAAATAACAAAAATTAAATTTATTTAAAAAGTTGTTTCAATATTTGTTTATTGTATCATAAGGACGTACATTTCATACTGGCATAACAAACAAGACGCATATTACTTCTTAAATGCGAAACAATAAAAAATTGTTACTAGGTCAATCAATTACAAAAATATTTTCTTTTAAGTATGTATTTAAATAAAAATGTCAATCTTTTTTTGGAAGTTACCATTCATTTCTGTTCTATGTGAGTTATAACAAAATAATTTAAGTTGTTAATGTATTTAGTGGCTCACAAATGCTGTTTAACATTTCTTGTAATCCTGAAAATGTTCCTATAAATACATCTAAGTTCAGTTTGGGCGAAAAGGTAGGCAGTGTACACACCGTTTCCCCTCTCAAGCCCAACCTTCCCTGTAGATCATATGTGGGCAACAACCTGCCTGCTGTAAGATTTGATCCGGCCCACGAGACATTTTGAATTTCACAATTTAATTATAATGTTGTAACTATTTTTTTTTTTTTTTTTTTTTCATTTCATTCCATTATTTTAGTAAATTTTATTATAATAACATTATCGTATTATTTGCTGTCTGATATCTATTGCTAAACATTATGAACACTACTTTAAAAACCAACATTATTTTAGTTTGAACGATCTACATGGCCCACGAACGTATTTGCACTCTAAAGTTTGGCCCACGTTATGTCAAAGGTTGCCCATAGCTGCTGTAAATAATGGTTTATCGCCCCCTTGTTCAGTAAGTAACAAATTTACACCTCTTTATTAGATATTTATCAACAAAAAAAAGTTCCAATTTTTTAGATGAGTTTCCCTGAAATGAACCTTAAGTTTAAAAGTTACTTTTTAAACCATTCTTGAAATCACTTCACCAATTCAACTGGAATTTTTGTGTCCAGTTAAAAAAAAATAAGATGTCATGAAAGTTGACTACAAAAATACTAGCAAAATGAGTTAATAGCAAAATGTGCAGACGGTAACACCAATGTGGATTTGTGACATGCAATAACATGGACTTTGTGTTCAACAATATTTTACTTAAAAGCAATTTATTTCTATCACCAATACAAATTACAGTACACTTAAAACACCCATATATTTTATTTTCACACCAAAAATACACAATAACATTGACTACATGCAATGCAAAGGTAGATTTACCTAGCCTACAAAATAGAAATTGAAGAATGAATTACATAACATCATTAATTCATATAATTACTGCATTGAGTTATTAATTTTTATATAAAAGGTTATTGTTAGTATATACAAATAAAAAATACAATTTAGAACATTGATTCAAAAATTTTACAGAATATTTTATATAAAGCCAACTAAACATCTAAACAAAATTTTGAAATCTTCCTATTCGCGTTATGAAATTTAAATATTGTTATTTCAGTGTAGACATAAAATTTTTTGTTGTGTGTTTAGATGTGAATATTCTTATTAAAACTGAGTTTTTTACTTTTTTCTTAGTAACCTGCACCAATAAAAAGCTATCACAGGGAATTTCACATTCTCTTGATGTAATGTATGTCTATTATTATAAGTTAATTTCAAAAATGAAAATGTAATATTTTCTGCCTTGAACCAAATCAATAGTCAATAGCTCAGAATATGAGATATATATATTTATTTGTCAACCTTCCATACCTCCTAAAAACTTACTTAAAGAACTGTATTTAAAATGTAGTGAAATAAACTACATATATATTTCAAATATTATATTTACATTCTTAATGATCTGATGGAATGCGTTAAAATGTTCAGAAATTTTGCTGGGATCAAAATTAGTTATGATTGAATCTATGCTATAATATCTTTCCAGAAACTAAATTAATTTTTGTCTCAGGTAGAAATAAAAAAAAAAAAAATAAAAAAAAAAAAAATAAGAAGACAAAAAAAAAGTGAAATATGGCAATAAGTGCAACAGGAAGATAATACCAGGTTCGATTATTTTAAAGTAAAACTATGTTTATTTCTAATTAAATTATAAGTATTATCTTGAATATTTTAATATAAAAAGTTAATCATATTTAGTGATTTTATGATGAATAATTTCTAATTTAACTGAATTAGGCAGAATCGTAAGGAACTGTTTAAGTTACGTGTTCAGAACAGAAACTAAACTATAAGAAGAAATGAGGAGTTCCTTCTCCTTGCAATTAATTTAACTAGAAAGATTTTGTTTTACCATGTCCTTAAACAAGAATTTACTTTAAAGGAATACGTTACACTACATGGAAAACATTTAAAAATAATAATAATGATAAAAAGAGAAAAATTCCCTTGCCTGATTTTGTTAAGAAGGTCCAAAACTCACTATTACTAAGGTCTGACTCTTTTGCATTGCTTCCAAAATTATTACTTTCTTATATAAACCAAAGAAATAATATTTCAAAGTATTTAAATTATTAATATATTCACCATGAGAAATTTCAATTATTATTATTAATTTATATTCCTGGACTGTAACGAATGTGATTTTAAAATTGGAAGATGCATTTAGGAAATGCCAGCTTTAAACAAAATGAAAATAGTAATGAACAAGTTATAATAATCATACATGAATAAATAAATATAATTTTATATAAAATAAGTATAAATAACATAAAGAGAAGTACAAGATTGAAAAAAAAAAGAAAAGAGTAATGAAAAAAAGAGAAGCTTTATCTTTGTTGAATGCTATGATTTATACGTGTAGGTTGTAATTAATGGCTATACCATAGAGCAAAAGTAATAAAAAGTCAATGGCTGAAAAACATTTTAGAAAATTCCCATAATGCTTAGGCACAGAAAACGCTATTCCAAGAATAAACCGCTCTGGGCTGTTTATAATTGTTTTTCTCATGCTAAACAAAAATTGTCGCCATCCAGCTTTTCATACAATGTGAGCATTTTTAAATAACAAATAATACTTAAATAAACAATTCTATTTGTTTTTATTATTATTTATTTTTGAAATTCTAATATTGAGTTTTGAAGGCTGGATTCTGTCTCCCTATCCTTTGACATTTGATAACGTTCCGATGTTTCAATATGTTTTCTCGTAGAGGTTGTCTTTTTGAGGCTCAGCAAATTAGTTTCAATTTTACTGAAAAAATGTTATTTCTGGAGGATTGACTATATTTTCATTAGATAGGTGATAGAAAATTAAGTTTAAATCATATACAATTTATCCTTAAAGAACTTCAGTAAATCGTTTAATGTTTTTAGCGCGGTTCCTCCCTCCCCATAGGGAGGAACCCCGCTTATAAGGTTGATACAATGAAACAATCCGGAAGTGCCGACTAGAAAATTTCGCGTTTCAGAACCCCTAGAGACCGAAAATAACGGTGGTTCAAATTTGTATATATATATATTTGTCTGTTCGCGGATTTCTGGCTTCCCTGATGGTCCGATTTTGATGCAATTTGGTACAAAAATCGTTCGTCTAATTTGAAAGGTCAAGTTCGTTAACCAGCAAAATCCGCCCACGGGAAGATGGCGTTTCGGGCAAAATTCGCGCAAAAAAAAATCGTAACGCTTACGTTTTTGAGTTAATTAGCTTGTAAGTACTCGTTTTATATGCTTCTTGGGCTAGGAAAACGAATGAAACCATTTTCAAGGCGATAGCTTTAACCGTTTTCGAGAAAATTGGAAAAATAGTTTTTGAATACCGTTTTTGGTTTGGGTACTTAGAATCATGGGATTCAGTTGAAACATTTTCTGCATGTTTTACTATCATTAAAACTAATATGTTGAAATTTTGGTTACGTTTGGAGTTAAGGAAGGGTTAGAATAAAATATTTTATCAATAGACATAAAATGTTTTGGTAACTTTGTATACTTTCCTTAATATCTCGAGATAGGTTGAGAATTTTGGGAAACGGAAGAACACCATTAGAAAGCTTACTAAATGCTCTACAAAAAAGGTTCTAATGAAAGTTTTGATTAGGCGATGTCAATCGGAGAAATAAGTGCTTAAAACTTTAAAGTAATTGATTTCGCTTATTCGAACTGTTCTTTTTGTCTGTTTTTATTCCTTGTTATTTTTTAATTGCTTATAGTTGGATAATGTATTTTACAATAAAACGGATTAGGCAAAATAAGAAAAACAATTCATTGTTAGAAATATAGCTTGCCAAGAGAAAGAGATTCGATGACGTCTTTTGAATATTTTCAATTGCCTTCATGCTGTTGGTTTTTTTTATTTTATTTTTTAATTGATTTTATTTGTAGAATTATTACTATAGTAAAAGAACACAGGAATATGCGAAACATTTTGATATTTTCCAATTCATTGAAACGTATGAAATGAAGTATCGGTAGAAGAGGATTCTAGAGTCTGGCGGACCCGAGCAGGTAATGCCATAAAACCCTTTGAACAAAGGCCGAGGAAAATGTGATCTGTTTCTACTCTAAGCTTTTCATATGACAATAGGGATATGAACAGGAACCGGTGTCTCCCGTGGTCTAATGGCTAGTACCTTGGATTCATAAGCGGGAGATGGTGGGTTCGATTCCCAACCTCCGGCAGGAATTTTATCATCTCACGGCTCGCTGGTAAAATTCCTCGCTGCACCCTGGATGTCGGCGCTAATGACCTAGATGTAGATGCGCCGTAAAAAAAAAGAAAAAAAAAAAATACTATGAAGAGGAACCGCGCTAAGATGATGCAGTTCCTGCGAGTCGGACTTTTTTTAGTTTTAAAGGGTTGAAAATGGCTTATTTCCCAAAGCATCAAACATCATTCTAACATGTAACACTGAACAATTTTTAATAAAAGCACCATTGCTATTTGGTGAACACCAAACTCTCTGAAATTGGGGTCAACCTTTCCACAATTTTTTTATTTTTCTATTTTCTATACTACAGTAGTGAAACTTTTGGACCTTCTTATAATCCTTTTCTTAATAAAATGTTTTAAAGCTTGATTGGCAGTTTGTTATGAATATAAATATATTAATTTGACGAGAAGGGCGGAATGAAGAAATAATCAATTGTGCCTTTCTTTAATCTGCCTTTCCTCAGAAACATTTTGTGCTGCACAACTTTTATTGTGAATAAATTATTCTATAATCCCATTAGAATAATTAATTCAAAATAAAACTCTGATTTTGTCAAAAGACAAACTCAATTTTTTTAATCTTAAATTTGAAAAGTAGAGCTATCTCATTGCCAGTAATAATAAAGGAATTGTTGGCGCTAATGGGCAGGATTTGTCGATGCGCCGTAAAAAAAAAAAAAAAAAAAAAAAAAAAAAAAAAAAAAAAAAACGAATTGTTTTGTATAGATCTAGGAGTTATCTTTAAGTTATGATTGTTGACATTTAAAAATATATTATTAAAATAACCTATTTACATTTTTCTAATTTTACTGAAATTTTGACAAAAAAGCGATGGGGGTTATAGATGCTTCTAAAACTTGTTTGTTTATTAAAATTATGATGATATTTGAAGAGTATTTATATTGTTAAAAAGTGATACTTGTTTAAAATATATGTAATTGTTTGAAGGATATATGAAATGTTTAATTTAAATGAATTTAATTAAGGAATGAATCTTTTTGAATCACCAATTCTCCGATGGCTGTTGGTTAAATATTACAATATGTTTACCGATATTTTATTATTTTGAGGTAAACATTATTATCATTTTCCAGGAGGTACTTTACATTGGTGGATGTTTCTGATCAATAACATTTGTTTTAAATATTTATTATGATATGAATGCTAAAAATTATGAATACAAAAAAATCTGTGAATTTTCGTGAAGCATTTGAGCAATTGCTGGGACAATATAATTAGTTGATCTGCTAAATGAAGATATTTTGAGTCATTAACTGTTTTGTTTGATAAAAATCCGTTACATGGCCGTATATAAGGGGGGCCCGGAGAGTATTTTTTTTTTTTTATTCATGTCATAATAAATATTTACATATAAAAAAAGAAAAAAAAAATTGTGGAGATCTTTCAACACTAGACAAGTCTTGATATTTAGTTAGTTTCTTGACTCTTGCATTCCAGACATGTGTCATTCTCAGTGCCAAATGACACATGTTATCATTCAGCAATGAGATATCAATTGTATAATTATTATTATGTGCCTCCCCCCCCCCCCCCCCCCAGTAGGCTGGGATTATTAAAATTATCAAGGAGAATTTCCAACCAATAATAATTTACTAATTTTCATTTTATTTTTACCATCCCAAATATGTTTATCTTTCAAGACTTCTTGAAGTATTTTCGGATAGCTATACTATTATAACTAATGGCTATACTATTAACAATAATAATTATTATTATTATTATCATTATTACAGTGACTAGTATAAATTATAATTTATTACTATTATTTGAAAATAATAATAAACCTATATTATTATTTAATAACGTAGTTAGTTCCTTTATTATTATTATTATTATCATATTAAAGATTCTTCAAAATTGAGTTTCCTTATAAGCAATCCAATTCATTCCCGTATTTGAGTCTAGCAAATGACTAGTAATTTTCCCTCAACTACTTTACTTTATAATTTAAATATAAATTAAAATAAATGAATTAACTTAAATTACTCCCTCAACTTACTCTTGTTTTGCACTCTCACTCTTCACTTCATCGACCGCAGCTTCACTGGCCTGTTTCACTTCAGCGACGGCTGCTTGTATCTCTTTTGTAGCATCCTCTTTAGTCTGATTTACCTCTTCTACTGCTTTTTCTGCTGCTTCTGAAGCATCTTCTGCTGCCTTCTCTGCTTCTGCTTTTGCGTTTTCTGCTTCCTTCTTTGCTTTATCTGCCGCCTCTTCAGCCGAAGTCCTCCCGGAATGAACCAAAGAGCTCATCTTCTCTTCAATATCATCCTTCACTTCTATAGCTTTTTCCTTTACTGTTTCCCCCGCTTCTGTAAAACAAAAATTACTTAATTAAACTCTGAATATAAAAATTGATTTCAACAGATTTGGGTTCTTATGTGTGAAGCAGCTTTCACACAGAAAACAAATTAGTTGAAATCTAACAAATAAAATGATAAAATACATGACATATATATAATATACTAGCTGTTCCTCTACCTACTTTCTGCCTATGACACTCCCCTTATCAAGATCTACCTGTATAACCAGTTATGTGAAAATCGGTGAAATGGTGTGAGTTTGTATATATCTGTCAAGTAATTCATAAAGCAGCCGGCAGAGGCCAGCACCACAGCCTGTGAGTAAGATAGCTCTTATCAAAGAAAGGCCAGCAATCCTTAGTCAGACTGTTGATATAAAATTGACAAAACTGCATTACATGATTATACAATGAGTTCGAGTTATTCTAATTATCAAGAACATCAAAAAATAAATTAGATATTATTCAAAATGGCTGTCAGAATCTGATTGGCTAATAATGCGTTGCCAATTTTTCTTCAACAAAACTTTTGACCAAATTTTGAAATTTTACTATTTTGACCTAGCCTAGGAGATTTCCCACATCAAGACCTATCTGTATGCCAAGTTTGGTCAAAATCGGTCCAACGGTGTGGATTAGTATAAGGAACAAACAGACAAACAGACAGGTTACTTTTATATATATAGATATACAGGGTGATTCAGGTCTAAGTATCCAAACTTCAGGAGGTGATTCTAGACATCATTTCCAACAAAAAAGTTCATTAATGATATGGTCCGATTCCGAATGGAAAAGGGGCTATGTGCAATTTTCTGATTTTTTAAGGTAGACATATTTTTTATTGAATAAGAAAGCATTGCTCAAAAACCGTTGAAGATAATTAAATTTTAATTATGCCACCATAAAATAGACAAAATTACCTTCAAGATAACAGTGATTTGACTCACTAAACTCATTGATAAAAGTTACTTTCTGGACGTGCAATAACGTACTTCTGTTTTCCTCAATGAATCATGGTTTTTTCGTAAATTGTTTTCGCAGCTCTATAGCGGACTACAGATTCACTACTTACAGGAAAACTTCTCCGTTTGGTTAGCATTAAATCTATGTGAATGAAGTGCAGGTTTATTCAGAAATAGGTTGAACTATTGGCTCCTTTTTGTCAAAAAATGTGGAATGTAGTTTTGTTTCTGTCAAATACCTTGTGTGAAGAAATTATAAATTATTCACTATTTATTAGCCAAACTGTGGAAACCCACTGTCCAGTCCGAAAGTAATGAAAAGTAACTGATAAAAATGAATCGCAGACTGTTTCATTTGAGAGATATGTCACATTTTGTCTTTTCCAAATTTTTATTGATTTAACATTTTTTATTTGCGTGATGTATTTGGGATTTATCTTTTGTCTAGACAATTTGAAGGGATAATTTAAAACATTTCAGGATAGTTAAATAATTGTAATCCAAAATTTACAGATAATTGTAAATATTTAAACATAAAAGTTCAAATAACAATAAAAAAAAATAAATAAAAAGAACTACATATTGCGGGAGGATACATTTTATCAGTTCGATCACACCATTTTGAAGACAGACAAGGCCAAATTCTCATAATTGGTCTCATGTTAATCCTTGTAGTGCGAAATGTTGGACGAATATCTTCTTCAACCAACCATGATTCCCGACCGGTCGAACCTTTGAATTGGAAGACGTTCCGCTCTCACTCGGGATAGATTCGTGGTTCATATGGATTGCTGTCCAGCGTCCAAGTTGACGAAGGTCCAATTGGAATTTCGGAAGTTTTTAACTTTTTAAATAGATTAGAACATTTTTTAGTGTCAACTATCAATAAAAACTTGGAAAACACAAAATGTCACACATCTCTCAAATTAAACTTGTCCAATACATTTTTTCAGTTACATTTTATTGCTTTTAGACTGGAAAATGGGTTCCCACAGTTTGGCTAATAAATAGTGAATAATTTATAATTTCTTCACAGAACGTATTTGACCGAAACAAAACTAACTTTCTACATTTTTTGACAAAAAGGAGCCAATAGTTCAACCTATTTCTGAATAAACCTCCACTTCATTCACATAGATTTAATGCTAACCAAACGGAGAAGTTTTCCTGTAAGTAGTGAATCTGTAGTCCGCTATAGAGCTGCGAAAACATTTTGCGAAAAACCACAGATTCATCAAGGAAAACAGAAGTACGTTATTGGACGTCCAGAAAGTATCTTTTATCAATGGGTTTAGTGAATCAAATCACTGTTATCTTGGAGTTAATTTTGTGTTTTTTATGGTGGCATAATTAAAATTTAATTATCTTCAACGTTTTTTGAGCAATCCTTTCTTATTCAATAAAAAATATGTCTACCTTAAAAAATCAGAAAATTGGACATAGCTCCTTTTCCAATCGGAATTGGACCATACTTTAAATACACTTTTTTTGTAGGAAATGATGTCTAAAATAACCTCCTGAAGTTTGGCTACTTAGACCTGAATCACCCTGTATATAGATAAGCCACAAGGGTCCAGAGTGGCAGATACTCTGTAGAGGTATCTGATTTTTGACCACACGGCACACTAGGGAGATAGTGTGGTCAGTACTATGCTCTGGCCTTCTAATTTTTCCCTTTGCAGGTACCCATTTATAAATTAATTAAAGTCTGGGTGGGCCTTAGGGACGGTCTGGGGGCTTGAATCCCAATTAGGAACGAAGATACCAGAAGATAAAAGCTTTGGTGCGCTGGAGCTTTGAGCTCAAGTCCTCCAGCATAGCAGTGCTCTACCACTGACCTAACCTCTCCCCTATACAGGGTGTCCCCAAAATAAACGGCAAAACTTCGGGATTCGACGCAGGATGAAAAAATAAAGAAAAAAAGTCCTTTGGAATTTTTCTCGTTTTTGCTTCTTTTCCAAGAAATACGCAAAAAACTAAAAACGCAAAAAACAAGGCATTCTTTCATAATGCCTATATAAGAATCATTAAAAGTATATGATTTATCTTCCACCCCCTCTACCACCCACCTCCGCACAAAGAAAAGAAAATCTTCTTAGTCAAAAAAATTAAATGACGAAGAGGAATGTATTAGAATAAAGAAGTTATTAAACATGTAAACAGATTTGAACTATTCTTGCTTGTTCCTAAATATGTAAAAACGAGTTGGAAATATAGTTGAAAGGAAAGTGACCATAAGAAAACTTTACAAATTTACTATAAAACATTTTCTCGTGATATTTTCGATTGAAAAAGAAACCATAGCTTAAAATGGACGGGTTTGTCCATTTCAACACATATATCGCTATTTCTCGTTTTTCTTTTTTTTTATTATTGCTAGATACTTTTTTTTTTTTTGCGTTCAGCAGTAAAATGAGTTTGTCAAGTATTAATCCATTCTATCTTCAATAAAAAATAAGTAATAATAAAAAAAATAAAAAAAAACTGCTATGTAAATGTAATTTGATTCTCGCTATCTGATTGGTCTGATTACAGGCAAGAGCTTCAGCCTTCAACTGATAAGAGTGTGCACGGAGGTCAGAAGCTAATCAGCTTTGCAGATCTCTATGGGATGGAAAGGATCGATAGGGCATGAACCTCTGCATCGACCTATTATCAAACAATATAGCTACGTATGGTCTTGCTGAACCTTAATTTGACAACCCTTCCACCACGCAATCCTCAAACTATAGACCTAGTCCATTGATCAGTTGCTTGTCTTGTTGGCTTCAATAAGGTAATAATTCACTACTTTCTAAGCTGTCTCCAATTGATGGAACAAAGCTACCGATGATCAAGGCAAAGGTTAATCATAGGCACTAGACAAACATTTCTGGGGGGGGGGCTAATTTAGAATGGGCTTACTGCCATGCCTTGGTGTGTAGAATCAAATTTTTATAGCCAGGCACCTGGAAATCATTATTTGATAAACTAAGAACATACATTAATTAGAACTTATTACTATTAATCTGCCTAAACAATTTACTTTTCTAACCTATCCGAAAAAGATTGTGAATTTTTTCCTATGACTGATCATTGGACATTTCGTCGGTACAAATGCAAAGTATCGAATGTGAAAATCACCACTTTCCAGACTGAAAAACTTTCATTCATTACTTTGCTTTTGGACAGTCAAATAGACGGCAGATTCGACCTTTTGACAGTGGTTACCTTCCCAATCACTGAAAGAACTTAGATTCGAGAGTTTGCCGCCTATTGACCCAATAGCAATATGTTGAAAATGAATAATGCGTTTTTTCACATTCGATACTTTGCATTTGTATCGACGATTCGTATTGACGTATGGATCATAAAACTGCAACATTTCTTGTTTGTACCTACTTTTAGCTCATTTCCTTCCTCCCTTCCTCGTTTATGTCGCAATATATAGGCATCGATGTTTCAAAGAAAAGTCTCGGTGAACATTCAAATTTTTTTGTATATATACATTTGTCTGGTGGCTCTTTAGCTGTCACAAAATTGGTCCTTTTTGGTTATATTTGGTACAAAAATACTGGAACATTATTTTTTTATTTATTTTTTTTGGTGAAATATATTTTATATTGCATTATATGAGACCGTGATACATTTGGGGAATCGGTTTTAGTGTTTTCCATTGAGTTAGTAGATAGTGGAGGGAGTGCTATCTATTTTCCAATGATAAAAAAGTGTATGTCTAAAATCGGCCATGCCAGTGTGACCAGTGACGCGCGAAAATTTGAATCTGAATATGATTGTAAACATACAATGAACTTAAAAGAATATATATATATATATATATATATATATATATATATATATATATATATACGTTTAATTTCATTGTTTGTTTACAATCATATTCAAAAATTCACCTTTTAGCATGCCCTTGGTCACACTAACATGGCGATTTTAAGCTTCAACTTTTTTCGTTTAGACTCCCTCCACTCCCTACTAAGTCGATGGCATTTTAGATAGAACTCTACCATCAGTAGAAGATTTGACAGAATATATTTTTTTTTTCTAACTCTATCCTCTTGGAAAGTGTAGAACGAGACTGGAGTAATAATAGAGGATGACAAGGAATGCGGATGTACAAACATCTAAAGATTTCTCTCCTTTTTAGGAAGACTACCGTAATTAATGAAAACATTCTCTCGGCCACTCCTCCTATCGTAACTTCCTCATACAGAAAGCTATTTCGATTTAAAACCATCGGTG